>BLSH010504629.1:120724-149495 GCA_018402905.1 Glandirana rugosa
AGATATACCTGCTATAGGAGTAGAAAAGTCGATGGGAACTTGAAGTGTCTAGTGTACAATCCTCTCAAAACGGTTGTAACTCTCTTGTACCTGAAATACATTTTCGGCTCTTTACGCTGAAGCTTTCTTCGAGTTATGTAAAACTCTCCTAACATGTGATCTGTGAAGTTCAAGGGTAGCTGAAAAGATGAGGATATCGTCCATATAGACAATGACAAAGTGGTCTAGGAACTCCCGGAAGATGTCATTCACCAGATGCTGGAACGTGGCCGGCGCATTGCATAATCCAAAGGGCATCACTAAATACTCGAAGTGCCCAAAGCGGGTTCTGAATGCAGTTTTCCATTCGTCACCCTCGCGGATGCGAATTAAGTTATAGGCTCCCCGGAGGTCAAGTTTAGAGAAGACCCGGGCATTGCGGAATCTTTGAAATAGCTCAGGGATAAGAGGGAGTGGATAGCGTTTTTTTATGGTAATCTTGTTTAACTCCCTATAGTCCACACAAGGCCTAAGAGTCTTATCCTTCTTCTCAACGAAGAAAATGCCAGCTCCTGCAGCAGACGAAGGACGGTTTTCATCAAGATATGCCCGAAGAGTCTCTAGTTCCTTTTCTGAAAATGGAAAGATGCGGCCAAAGGGGATTTCCGAACCGGGCAATAACTCAATAGGACAATCGTAGGATCGATGGGGTGGTAGTATGTCAGCGTTCTTTTTATCAAAGACGTCTGAAAAGTCTTTATAGGCAGGGGGATGTTTTGATGGTTACTGGATTACGTGGTTACGTGGATTGAACTGCCATGCAATTAGCAGTTCTTCTCATTCCGGGGGGAAAACGACTCTGCTGACAATATGGAGAAGAAAACTGAATCTTCATATTGGCCCAATCGATCTGTGGGTTATGTGCCTGCAGCCATGGAGTGCCCAGGATGACAGGAAACAGGGGGGAGTGCAAGACGTCGAAACGGAGGTACTCCTGGTGGCCAGATTGAGTCTTGGTAAGTAGAGGCACAGTCTCTTGATTAACAGGCCCAGAACTGTGTGGAGAGCCGTCGGCCAAGCGGATGGAAAGTTGCTGCTTCTTAGGACGTAATGTGATGTGAAGATTCTTGGCCAGGGTCAAGCCCAAAAAGCAGCTACAGGCACCGGAATCAACTATGGCTGGTAGCTGGACCTCCTCTCCCGCCACCTGCAGAGACACATGGAGAACAAGGTGAGATGGGGAAGATTCAACCAGCAGAAGATGGACCGGATAATGAGAGAAAGACTTACTAGGCCTGACAGGGCATGTACGGAGGAAATGTCCAGAAGCCCCGCAATATAAGCAGAGGTTGGCCTGCCGACGGCGGGCTTTCTCCTCAGGGGATAAGGCTGAACGGACCAGTCCAATCTGCATTGGTTCTACTTCAGGTGTTGAGACAGCTGAGGGTGCCGTTGTTGGGGGTAGAGAGACCCTAGGCAGCATCCAGGTAGGTCGGAAGCTTTGTGATCTTTCAGAGCAGCGCTCCCTCATATGTCTGTCAAGCTGGGTAGCCAGTAGTATCAGACCCTCCAAGGTAGCTGGGGGTGCCACTCTGGCTAGTTCATCTTTTAGGGCTTCAGAGAGTCCTTGGCAATATTGATATCGCAGAGCAGCTTCATTCCACTGTGTGTCAGCTGCCAGTTTACGGAATTCCACAGTATAGTCCTCCACAGGTCTTTTCCCTTGTAGAAGGTTGTGGAGAGTGGCCTCTGCGGTGGCTGCCCGCTGACGTGCCATGGCTTCAAAGAACAAGTCTATGGAATTGATGACGGGGTCTTTCTGCTCCAATAGACAGTGGGCCCATGCTTGGGGTTCTTCTGAAAGTAGAGAGATGACGAACCCCACTTTAACGATTTCCAGAGAAAAAGTAAGTGGCTGTAGGGCGAGATACAGCATGCAGGCATTCTGGAAGGCTCTGAACTTCTTCCGATCTCCTGAAAAGCGTTCAGGAGTGGGGACCCTGGGCCCGGGAGGAGGTACGACCATGGTGTGGGTGGTGGAGCGTTCCGGAGTTGCAGAGCTGGTGGATGGAGAGGCTTGATCCTCTTGAGCCGGAGACACGGCTAGATGCTGTAACTGACCTTCCAGCTGGAAGTAGCCTTCTTGCAGTCTCTGTACGGCCTGGGTGAGAGAAGCGACCTGTTGACACAGAGCCTCCAGTGGAGAAGCACCTCTATCGGCCTCAGACATTCTGGCTGGATTATACTGTCAGGAAGCAGGTGTGAGGCCGAGATGTTAGAGGGCTTCCCTTGTGGCTAAGTGCACAGCTACCCTGGGGATGAGACAGGGGAGCAGCGCCCAAAGAAGCAAAGGTTGCCAGCAGGTAATTCCAGAAGACTGGGAAGCAGGAAGTCGCAGGAACAGCTGGTGGTTGCTGGCATGCTTTAAGGCTCCGTGGGGAGTCAGCTGGAGACAAGGTCAGAAGACAAGTCAGGGTCATACACGGTTAGATCAGAGGAAGCAGCTGGAACGGTGCACCAGGACAAGGATGCGCAGGATTGCAGAGTTGGTAGAGCCAGCAGCGGGACAAGCCAGGAGAATGGTCAAGGAAGCAAGCCGAGGATCAGGACTGGAGAGCGGGTGCAGGGTCAGGACAAGCCGAGTCTGGTAAACAGGAGATCAATCAGGAGAAAACAGGAATCACAGGGGAGCTGAGAGATAATCCAGCAAAGTCCTTTTGTTAGTGACAGGTTTAAATGTGCTTGCTACTGCACGTGCCCGGCACGTCCCCGCGTTCGTAACGTTTGTGACGGAACGTTAGTTCGTGACAGAACGTTCATTCGTGTGCGTCGGCGCATGCCCGCTCGTACGGGCGGCCGGACGCGGCCATGTTGGAAATGGGCAGCAGTAGCCGTTCTGGGTCTATTTTCCTGACAAGCAGGAAGCAGGTCACAGGGGACAGGACTCCGGATCAGGATACAAGTACAGGATGGATCAGGCTCATGCAGGAAATACTGAAGCACTGAGCCTTAGTGAAGGGCGGGCTTATATACTCTCAGCACACCACATCATGTGAAACCTGATTGTCTGTATGTCCCTCTGTTGGGAGACACCTGCTGGTGGCCACCAGAACTATACCCTTTGGTGCTAAAAGCAAAAGTGCCACCAGCAGGTGACCCAAGCAATAACAGTTCCTGACATTGTGGCAAAGTAGTATAGGCTCAAGAGAAGGGGGAAGAGAATGAAGAGTAGTTGTAGTTCAATGTTCCTCACTTGACAGTTCAGTTGATCTTCAGCTAGCTTTTGTAGATTAAATGATAAATACCACACAAATGCTGATGTAACAACCTAAATTCCAAGGAAGTGTACTGTAATTGTACATAGCACTCTTTCTGCAGCAAAACAAGGACAGCTTCACAGTGATCACTGACTTTAAGCTGCAACCCAATTTGAAGTATGAATGCTTGTACTCCGCTTCTGTTCCAAAAGTTTATGACTAGGCCTTGTTTACAATAGATGTGAAAAATCAGACTATATGTGCAGTGTCTGTTAGGATGGGCTTTCACTCGCTCACCACACAGGAACAGAGGATGCAGATGATGTATCCACCGCTGAGGATGATGGTGATGATAAGGATGGAGATGATGATGATGTTGATCACTCTAGTCTCTGGCTCCTAGGATTGGCCTCCACCGCCTCTCACTGCGGTTCTCCCAGATCGATTACCCATGTGAGATGTATGGAAAAAGAACAGACCCCGCTTGATGAAGGGCAGGTCTTTCAGGCTGATCGCTGAAGTCCTGCAGGGTATCTGCGTTGATCAGTCTGTGAAAGTAGGCCACGACTCAGCCACCTTCAGCAAAAGATCCCCTGCTTGCAGATCCGCACTGTCCAGAGAGAGCGTTAGGCCTCAAGCCTCTGCTTAAATAGTCTCTCCCACGAGGCACCTGTTCTCCCAGAAACCCTCCTTTACTGCACAGCCTGTTGGTAGATGTATTTCTCTCTCAGTACAGCCAGGGGGCAAATCCTCACAAGCAAACTACCACCACCAAAATGCATCTCTCTCTTGTCACTGTTAGAGTCACAGATCAGCAAACTGGCACTAGGGGAAACTGCCGCATTGAACTTAATAGTAAAAACGTCTCTCTGTTGCCGGGAGTGTGTATACCCAGCTCCTGGCTACACATATGTTAAAAAATGACTATGAGAAACTCAATATTTGCATATGTAAGTTCGGGCAGACCTAGTCCTATGCAGTCTGCTGCCTGAAGCTGCTGTTAGCGAGCTCACTTGCTTTGTCATATAAAAATTCAGGAACTGCTGCATGTGCTGTGTATTTTCTGTTGGCATCTGCATAGGTATTTTAGTTTTTAATATAAAACAAATATATGACTGACAGCATAAGTTATATTTTAGCATTGAGCACTCCAGCTGTTGTGTATGTGTTTTTTCCTTTTTAATTATTTTGCGTCAGGCAAAGTGGCAGTTTAGTTCTCACTTGGGACCTGAGCATTCGTATCGGTTCCAATCTGTCTTACATAAACTTTGTAATCAATTTCAAGTGAGATTCTCTTGTCAGATAAATACAGGAGCTGTGGGGAATTTCCATATCCATTAGAAAATCCTAAGATGTTGTAATTAGTTGAAACAATAACTACCTTTAAAGCAATGTGTTTCAGCTTATAACGAAAGCAAATGATTTGACACTCAATTACTCTACTTCTTCCCCGTACACGCTCAGGAGGTGTATTTAATCTGATAAATGTAAAAGTAAATTTTCACTATCATGTTGTTGTATCAAAACTGTTGTGAAATATCTTTTCAGGCCTGGTTATGACAATGCCATATATTTTTATAAAACATGACACAGTGTTTTCTTTTTTATTAGAGCAGCATCATTTATCAGGATGTCTCAGGTATCAGACGGGATTTGAAGCAAATACTGACATCAGAAATGATATTTACATCTTACATAAGCCGGAACCTGACCGTGTACTCACTGTTCTATGTCAGCTAAGGCTAATTGAAACTAGAATGCAATGCCTTGCTTCAAATACCTTGTCTAATGTGGCTTCCCATGTTTAAATTGCCAAACATCATCAAACATCATCAAATACATCATCAAACAAATGATTTGTGTAACGATTAAAAGAATGTGCCCGCTTCTTATAGTGCAACTATTGTTTTGTTGAAACATGACTAATCATTTCAAGCTGATTTATATACATGGCAGGGATTTTAGCAAGAGTTTTGGAAATCTGGAATTTGCTTTAAATCTTAACCACTTGCTTACTGGCCTCCTGACCAGACCAATTTTTAGTTTTCAGCGCTGTCACACTTTGAATGACAATTGCACTGTCCATGCAACATTGTACCCAAACAAAATGGACGTCCTCTTTTCCCATAAACAGAGCTTTCTTTTGGTGCTTTTTGATCACCTTTTTTTTTTTTTGCGCTATAAGCAAACAAAGAGTGACGATTTTGAAAAAAAGAACAATATTTTTAACTTTTTGCTATAATAAATATCCAAAAATAAAAAAACAAATTTATTCATCAGTTTAGACAGATATGTATTCTTCTACATATTTTTGGTAAAAAAAAAATCGCAATAAGCGTATTTTGATTGGGTTGCGCAAAAGTTATAGCGCCTATAAACTATAGACATTGGTTTATGGCGTTTTTATTTATTTTTATTTTTTTACTGGTAATGGCAGTGATCTGCAATTTTTATTGGGACTGTGATATTGCGGTGGACATGTCTGGCGTTTTTGACACTGAGATCTAAAAATAGACACTGATTACTGTATAAATGTCATTGGCAGGGAAGGGGTTAACACTAAGGGGCAGTGAAGGGGTTAAATGTGTTCCCTGTATGTATTCTCTGTGGGGTGGTGCTAACAGGGACATAACAGATCTAACTGATCCCGATCACAGGGATCAGTAGATCTGTCATGCCCCCCCTCACAGAGCGGGGAACCGCCGTGTTTACATTGGTGGTTCCCCATTCTGGCTCTCTGTGAAGGGATCGCAACTCTGTAATCCTCTGATGATTTATTCATATAGACCACACCAATGTGTAAAAAAATAGAAATAGACTAATTTCGGCAAACAAGCCTTGATCACTGCACATCTAGTCCGCCCCAAACCGCAGGCACATTGACGGCCTCCCGACAATTCAGATCCACGCTGTAGCCACCAATTGGCTATAGCGCGGATCTGAAGTGATTAACATTACAGCTGGATAGGGCTGCACACATGCCATGCTTTGCTTCACGGCCACTGCCATTTTAATCTGGTCTACAGAGCTTGGCAGGCGGCACACCTGTCAAATTTGCCCATTGAACTCAATGGAATTGAACTGCAACTGTAAGCCAAATGTTTGGCGGATAGCTTTTCAGAGAGCAATAAGCACTGCTGCATGTGTGGCTTCATATACGGGGGGGGGGGGGGTTATTTACTAAAGGCAAATCCACTTTGCTCTACAAGTGCGCTGCAAGTGTACTTTGAAGTGTACTTGGAAGTGCAGTCACTGTAGATCTGAGGGGGACATACAAGGAAAATAAAAAACAGCATTTTGCTTTTACATGATTGGATGATAAAATCAGCAGAGCTTCCCCTCAGATCTACAGCGACTGCACTTCTACGTGCACTTCCAAGTGCACTTGCAGTGCAAAGTGGATTTGCCTTTAGTAGATCAACCCCATTGACCTAGCCTGGACGCCAGCCGGTGGAAAAATGCTAAACACTGCACCGTATTTACATGTATTTCTTCCATGTTTAGCGGTCTTTGGCCAACCGTTTCTCTCCTGAACCAGATTCTACAGTGTTCAGGAAAGGGAGGTTTAACTTTCCCTAAACGCAGCCTCTGAAACTCTGCTAAATGGACATGGACACATAGGGGCTGATTTACTAAAACTGGAGGATGTAAAATTTGGTGCAGCTGTGTATGCTAGCCAATCAGCTTCTACCTTCAGCTTGTTCAATTAAGGGTCCTTTCACACATACCTGAACAGACACTCCATGTACTCCTATGGAGCAACGGATGTTAGCGGTGACATGTCCGCTGACATCCAATCCGCTCTGATCCGCTAAATACAGACAGATGGAAACCCTATTTTCCATCCGTCTGGCGAATCGGATGAAAACGGACAGACGGTCCATGTTCATCCGATCCCCTATAGAGGGGAGCGGAGCTCTGACAGGTCCATTTCTGCACGGAGTGCAGAGACAGACCTGTCATCCGTCGGCTCAGCGGGGATCAACGGACGGATCCCCGCTGAGCAGCGGAGCCCATCAAAATGGGCTCTGTACGTGTAAAAGGACCCTAAGTTTTGACAAAAAAAAAAACTGGAAGCTGATTTCTATGCAGAGCTGCACCAGATTTTGCACTTTTCAGTTTTTAGTAAATCAACCCTATAGGCAGAGTTGAGTTTAGGGTCTTTGGCAAAAAAAGACGCCAAAAGCTCCTAAACTCACGTTTAGGAGCGGTCAGTGCACATGAAGACTTAGGGATCCTTCACACATGCGGGACCGTTCAGGCATGCCTGTCAGTTTTTCAGGCGGACCTGAACAGATGCCGCTCCATGTGGCGCAATGAATGTCAGCGGTAACACGTTTGCTGACATCTGATCCACTCTGCTAAAAACCCTATCAGTCTGGCGTATCGGATGAAAATGGATAGGCAAATCCATTTTCATCTGATCCCCCATAGAGGAGAGCAGGGGTCAGACAGGTCAGTTTTAGCACAGTGAGCAGAGACGGACCTGTCATCCTCTGGCTCAGCAGGGATCAACGGATCATACCCCGCTGAGCAAGCGGAGCCCGTCAGAATGGACAGACAGGTGTGAAAGAGCCCTTAGAGAGTATCTGAGAAAGATAGAACTCTGATTGCAGGGGATGCCTAAAATTTGACTTGTATGTATCTCAGTTATGTCTTTTGAAAAAAGATGTGCGACAACCACCCAAGCAAGAAATTAGATACCGAAGGGATTTTGTACACCATCGCAGTATGGAATACCTCCAGCATACCACATTAACCACTTCAGCCCCAGAAGGATTTTGCCCCCTTACTGTCCAGAGTACTTTTTGCGATACGGCACTGCATCGATTTAACTGACAATAATGCGGACGTGCGACGTTGTACCCAAACAAAATTGACATCCTTTTTCTCCCACAAATAGCGCTTTCTTTTGGTGGTATTTGATCACTTCTGTGTTTTTTATTTTTTGCGCTATAAACAAAGAGCGGCCTTTTTTGAAAAAAAAAATATTTTTTACTTTTTGCTATAATAAATTTCCAAAAAAAAACCAAATGTATTCATCAGTTTAGGCCAAAATGTATTCTACATATTTTTGGTAAATAAAATCGCAAAAAGCGTTTATTGATTGGTTTGCGCAAAAGTTATCGTATCTACAAAATATGAGAATTGATTTATGGCATTTTTATTTTTTTATTTTTTACTGTTAATGGCGGCGATCTGTGATTTTTCTTGGGACTGCGATATTTCAGTGGAATGATCGGACACTTTTGACACTTTTTTGGGACCATTGACATTTATACAGCAATCAGAAATTGAAATATCCACTGATTACTGTATAAATGTCACTGGCAGGGAAGGGGTTACACTAAGGGGGCATTCAAGGAGTTAACTGTGTTCCAACTGTGTGGGGGCTGGGCAGGGCTGGCAGGGACATGACAGATCTAACTGTTCCCAATTACAGGGATCAGTAGATCACTGTCATGTCCTCTGACGGAATGGGGAACCGCCGTGTTTACATCGGCGGTTCCCTGTTCTTCATCTGTATTAGGCGATCACGGGTCGCCGACAGACACTGAGTCCGCCCGACTTGCGGCCACACTCACGCAGCATGCGGCGGGCACAAAGGTGCGTCGCCAGCGGCGAGGGCGCCCGCAAACTGCGGCTGCACGAATCGCCGTTTACGGGAACGTGGTCGGGAAGCGGTTAACAGTAGGAATTTTATTTATTTATTTTTTTTAATTTTTTAAATTGTAGTGTGGAAAGAAATTTTGTAATAACATTAAAGTGGTATAAAACCCAAAAGCAGTATATTGCAGCTGAGCTCACCAATCCTTAGATGTGATGGCTGCATTCGTTTTCTGAATTAGGCTTTCTTTCCTTTATTTTCACCTGGTGATACAGACAGTAAGTCAGTTGTTTTTCAACAAAACAAGCCTTCCTGCAGATGTAGGAGTAAGAAGATTGAGACAAACATTTGAATGCTGAGAGGGGTGCTTACGATGGTCAGCTTGTATTTATTTATGTAAAACCTTTGTTGCAAAAGGGAGAAAAAACCATTCTGTAACTGCTTATAAAGGTTAACTGGGGTTGGATTCAATTTGTTAGTGTATCAAAATCTGCTAGTACATCTAACACAACTCCACCCCACCCCCCTCCTCAAGACTAACAATGCTCCTGTCCAAAGATGTCCCTGTGCTCCTTCATCCAAAGTGAAGGACTGCTCATACAGGAGGTTTGTTACTGGCCAGATCACCAGATGAAAAGAGGGGAAAAGACTAGAAAAAGAAAACTAATGCAGACATCACAACTAATGATTGGTAGGCTGCTATATATTAAGGGTTTTTTTCGGTTTAATACTGCTTTAAATTACATTTTGCTTTCCTTGTTTTTAATCTAGTAAAGCTATTTACAATTAATTCTCTTTTGCGCACCCTGTTTTGTTATAATTGAGCCATGTTAAGTCCTCCTGTTTTCCAAATATTTGAGTGTTATTGCCCATGGCAACCATCATTCTATGATTGAAAAAACTAAAATCCAATGAATGAAGGGGGTGGGCCAGGAACAGTAGGAGGAAAGGGCAAGATATGCCAATCATCCTCCATCCAGGAAATAAGGGCCCGTAGTAGTTCATTGAGAACTACAAGCCGACAGCTGTAAAGGCTGTCGGTAGTTGTAGTCCATTCATTCACAGTGAGAAGATTCCCCATTCTCTGCCAAAATACGGGATCAGGAGCATGTGGGGAACAGTACAACATGTTACATGTTACATGTTACACCTTGAATATGGGTGTAACATGTAACATGTTAAAAAAGGTGAACTTGTCCTTTAAATCAAAGCAGATCCAACACAGCCTGAAAAGGTCATCCACATTACACAATAAGGCATGAACTGCAGGCAAACAGTTACATACAAAGTTTAAATGCATACTGTGTATATATATATATATATGAGCTAGTTTACCTGCCAAGAGACAAGAGATTTGTATTTTTTGTCTATCCATTTCTGAGACTTACACTGCATTGCCAGATTGGTGGCCTGACTTTCCCCTATTAAGGAAATACAGTTTGATCCTTTCCCTGCCACCAGCGTGTGATTGAAGGAACAGCAACAGACTGATGATGCTCTCCTCCTATCAGCATGATCCTTGTTGCATATGTAGGGATACACTGCTCACTACTGTCAGCTGCTAGTATCACACTGTAATGTGAAATTATGTATGTCACTTCCTGTCTCGGGGGTTGTTGGGAAAAGATCCTGGAAGGAGGAAGTGGTGAAAGAAAAGGTCTCCACACCAAACATGCAAGACGTGCCACCACGTGATAAGTAATGCACACTCACCAGATTTTAGTGACCCCTTGATACAGCAAGGTCAAAATGTGCTTTATGGGTTTAGGCAATGCATAGCAATTTACTGTTTAATAAATACAACACTATGGGGTCGATTTACTAAAATCGGTGAGTGCAAAATTTGGCGCAGCTGTGCATGGTAGCCAATCAGCTACTTCAGCTTGTTCAATTAAGTTTTGGCAACAGAACCTGGAAACTGATTGGTTTCTATGCAGAGCTGCACCCAATTTTTCACTCTCCAGTTTTAGTAAATCAACCCCCATGAGATCACTTTTGGCATTTGGCACTTCCTTTGGAGCATGATGGAAAGGTGAGTGTTGAGCCTGGGAACCACACAGGAGACTCCTGGGGAAGACTGTTTATCTTGAGCTGTGGAATCACTGTCATTGCCTAAACCCATGAAGCGCATATTGACCTTCCTGTATCAAGGAGTCACTAAAATCCGGTGAGTGTGCATTTCTTACCACGTGGTGGCACATCTTGCATGTTTGGTGTGGAGGACCAATGAAAGAATAACTATAGTAGGACTATCTGCGGTGTGGGGACACATCATTTCTATGTTTTTTTCAATCACCAACTAACATTACAGTATACTGTATGTTGGCTTTGTAGTAGTTCCTTTGCTCCCAGTTACTTTAATTAGATTAATGGTTAATTTCCCAGGAAGGGAATCCCTTCTTTTCACAGAGACCCTGTTCTGTGTGGAGACACTGCCAACTTTATTATCAATCCCACTCTTCCACCTGGCAAAGGTTCTGATTCTCTTAGGTTCCTACAGGTTTAGCACAATATTCTGTTTGGGGAGGGCCATTTCTCAAACCCCCCACCACCACCACCACTCAAAAGAGGGCTACTAAACAGGGGATTGCAAGGGGCTCAGTTCATTTATTTACATTGGTTACATTTAAAAATAATGTGTAATTTAATACTTTTAATGAATACATAATTGCATTAGTTCCTTTTTGTTTTTATATCAGAAAATTAAAGTTAATAGGAATCTGCAGGCATGCAATTATAGCACACTTCAAATGCAAGACGAAAAAATGAAAAACGGAGCCCACTTTCCTGCCTTTAAAAATATCACCTTATGTCTGTAAGCATTTGTCATTATGACTGGGAACCAAGGGAATCAAAGACCTCTGTTCCCTAGTGACATGTTAATATGCTTGCAGTATTGGGATAACAATATGTTTAAAGACTAAGTTCGCCTTTTTTTTTTCTTTCTAAAATCCAGTTCCCCTATGTACCAATATACCATTATTATATAGTTTTGGTAAATCTAAAAAAAATACAGAGTACAGAGATTGTACAATTAGATTTTGTATGGCCACATTTATGCACTTAAAATTACCTAGTTGCGCTTTGAGTGTCATTAACCACTTGCTGACCAGCCGCCGTCGTTTGACGGTGGCAGGTCGGCTCTCCTGCACAAATTGACATAGCTGTACAGCGGTCCCTGCACAGGAGATAGTGGTGCGCGTGTTGCATGGCGGGGGAGCTTGCCCGCGGGTTGGGCGGACTCGATGTCAGCCGGCGACTCACAATCGCCTTCTACAGAGGCAGAACGGGGATCTGCCAATGTAAACAAGGCAGATCCCCGTTCTGTCAGGGGACATGACAGAGATCTACTCTTCCCAGTCATCGGGAACAGTGAGACCTGTCATGTCCCTGCCAGCCCCCACACAGTTAGAACACGCTGAGGGAACACAGTTAACCCTTTGATCGTCCCCTAGAGTTTAACCCTTTCCCTGCCAGGGACATCTATACAGTAATCAGTGGCTATTTTTAGCTCTGATCACTGTATAAATGTCATTGGTCCCACAAAGTGTCAAAAGTGTCTGATCTGTCCGCCGCAATGCTGCAGTCCTGATAAAATCTACAGCCACCATTACTAGTAAAACAAAAAAATAATAATAAAAATGTCATAAATCTATTCCCTATTTTGTAGAAGCGATAACTTTTGAGCAACCCAATAAATATACGCCTATTGCGATTATTTTTTACCAAAAATATGTAGAAGAATATATATTGGCCTAAATTGATGAATACATTTGTTTTTTTATTTATTTACTTTTGGATATGTATTATAGCAAAAAGTAAAAAAAATTATTTTTTTTTCAAAATTGTCGCTCTTTTTTTGTTTATAGCGCAAAAAATACAGCAGAGGTGATCAAATACCACCAAAAGAAAGCTCTGTTTGTGGGGGAAAAAAAGATGTCAATTTTGTTTGGGTACAGCGTTGCACGTCCGTGCAATTGATGGTTAAATCGACGCAGTGCCATATCGCAAAAAATGGCCTGGTCATTAAGGGGGAAAATCCTTCCGGGGCGAATGTGGTTAATTGTTACTGGCACACCAAACACAGAAGCAAACACCCATTTTGCCACATGAAAAAACGGGTGAGAAACACAGTAAAAAACGTGCAACTCGCACCACGTCAGTGTCCCATGAGCTACTTTGCCATGTGTAATGCAGCCCATTAACATCAATGGCCTGCCCAATGTGTGTCACTGGAAAAACAAGCCAAAGAACATGTGCTCCCACTGCTCTAGGTGTGAGTGGGGCCTGAAAGTGAAGTTGGTGCGTTTACACAAGGATAATTAATCTCCATTCACATCTGGGTGTTTTCAACATCTGGGTGATGCATGGCAAACTACACAGAAAATGTGCGCTTTGCCATACCTTTCAGAAACAATGCAAATGTGCATCGGGTTTGTGTTGTTATTACATAGGTAACACACCATGCTCCGCACCAAAATAGTTCTGGAGATTCTCTGGGGCGATTGTTCCGTTTAGGGCAGCCCATTCAACTAAATGGGTTGCCCTATGTGTGACGAGTGAAAACGCTCCAAAACACCCAAAACAAATGCATGCAGGAAAGTGAGTTTTCTCTAGGTGGAGATGTGAACGGGGCCTGACAACTGCGTGTCTCTGTCTGCTTCGTCCTATGTACTTGTATAAATATGGCCATACACTATGCAATCTGATAGTACAATTTCTATACAATTTCCTTTAAATTTACCAGAACAATCCATTCAATTTGTATCAAATCAGACAGGTCCTGGTACTCCATAGCTGATGGGAGATCTAAAGGAGATTGTACAGTCAGATTATATAGGAAGTGGGTGGAAGGTAGTATTTAATGAGGGAGGTGTGGTTCAGAGTAGTGAGCATACCCTATCACGCCTTCTTCTGTGATGCAACAAGGAAGTGAAGGCTTCTGGGAAATGGCCTACAGGAAGCAAATGCTGAGAGATGATCTACAAGAAGTGATGGAATCTGAAAATCATTAAACAAATTCAAATAAATTGACAAGATTTTAAACCTCTTGGGGATAAGGTAAGTGAGAGAAAAGCACATTGGGATGGCTGGGACAGAAATGGCATTGGAAAATGCTTCTATCCAGTGGCGGCTCGTGATTTTTTTTGGCAGGGCGGCAATCAACCAATGCCCCCCCGGGGCCAGCAGCATGGACTCATGCAGCACCATACCCCCGACCCCCCCAGGCCAGCGGCATGGACTTTTCCAGCACACCCCCAGTGGCCAGCGGCACTTAACGGCACCCCCCTGCCTACTGTCTGCTCTGCACTTACCCCATCTTAGTGGCGGGTCAGGCAGCGGGTGAAAGGCAGCAAGCTGTGTCCCAGGCAGCAGCTCCTGTTTCCTCTCAGAGAGACAATGTGCGTCTCTTCTCTCCTCCTTGCTAAGGTGTCTAATAGGATCGCCTGTACTTTCAGCCAAAAAAACTAGATATTTGGGGGGAGCACCCTACCAAACGCATGGTGCTGCTCGTAACGACCAACAAACAAAAAATCTATAAGTTACAGCGCACACATGATATATACTCCTGTCAGGCTATTTAAAAGCATCTAAACGTATATAGCAAAAAATGCAAAAATACGGGGGTTTGGTCACACTGAATGGCCATGAAGTGCTTAAGCCCACTGACTGCTGCAAAGTACCCCGTTTTACCAGTGGGAACCTACACTGACCTTAGAGTGAATGCTCATATCTCTTAAACCATGGAAGCTAACGCCTCTCTTTATGGGAGACCAGAGGACACATCCCATGGATCAGGTGGACACTGATTGGGGCTAATTAAGGAGGATGGGGTTCACCAACCCAAAAAGGTCTGGTCAGGACCCAAGCATTAAGCATACAAAAAAACTAGATATTTGGGGGGAACACCCTACCAAACGCATGGTGCTGCTCGTAACGACCAACAAACAAAAAATCTATAAGTTACAGCGCACACATGATACATACTCCTGTCAGGCTATTTTAAAATAGCCTGACAGGAGTATGTATCATGTGTGCGCTGTAACTTATAGATTTTTTGTACTTTCAGCCCATCGGGCTCTCAGACACACTTCCTGATTGGCCGGGAGGAGGATCAGTGTTGCAACAGAGAAAATTAATTCGCTTTTGCAACACACCTGGGTGGGCTCCAGGCGCAACGCTCTGCGCCCCGAGCCCACCCTATTTTGAAGCCAATTAGAGCCTCTGGCTCCAATCAGTGCTTCAAAAAACACACCCACGCCATAGGAATTCATGCGCCCGATGTCCTGAAAGGGGCCGGCTCATGGATAGGGAGGGCGGTGGCATGGATAGGGGGCAGCGCCTGCACGCCCACAATGGACGGGCCGTCCCTGCTTCTATCTATTTTGAAAACTGAAATTTTGCCCGAAAAGGTGAACTTATCCTTTAATACAGGCGCATTGTGAAAAAGGCACACACGACATCTAAGGTTCCTCTTTAAATCTGGTTCTTTGTTGACAAATCTGCTGAGTGCTTATATACAGTCTCTAAGAATTTTTAAATTAAAACAGCGCGTTTGCAAAAGCAAAATCATCAAAAAGCAGCTACTTAAGTATTGTTTCCTTCCTCTAGACTTATGTGCATTAGGAAATTCAATCAATGAATTGCTGTGTTGCTACTGCTGCATCCAGTCCCCTACATCCAAATGTATTAAGTTTCTTCAAATTCCACCAAGGATCAGTCGTGTTCATTAAAACGCTCACTTTCTGTTTTAATATTTCTTTTTCTGACATTCTAGAGTTTAAACAATAGGCTGGATTGTCAAGCTAAAAGACACCTGCAAAGTGCATCCAGGGCACAGACAAAGTTTCAACAGGGTCCTTAGTGAAGCCAACAAGCAATTACGTCTCTATGTGACAGGAGACTGTCATCTTCAAGAAGAAAGAATTCTTTGAACAGATTAGTCCAAATTACGTTTTATTACATTGGCCGGCATAGATAGGCTAAGCCAGTTCATTTCTTGCACTAATGGAATTCATACTTGGGTTTTAATATATTGTTTATGACATGTTTGGAGTTCTTGAGATATCAGTATGCATTCATGAAAGTCGCTTCAAACAGTATCAGATAACAGCTGGATGTTGGACAAGGGATTTTATCTTACTGTTAAAGCAATGGCAGTGATTAAATTGAACTGCTGGAACAAAGCTTTTGCATGTCAGACCGTTGAACGATGAAATGAAAGAATGACACACTTCAGAGATCAGAGAAAGGCTACTTAATCTAGGAGACATCCATGTTTTGTGTTTATTGCATGGGTTTTTACAGGCTGTGTTTACAGCATTGGGTACCTTGTAGATTATATAGAAGTGCAAAACTGTTTTGGTACATTCAGTGCAAAGCTGAGTCAATCTGGCCGTACACAAGAAACATTTTATTTAAAAAAAAATTGTTTTTGGAACATTCGTTAGACTTTCTAATAGTTAGTGAGGTCAAACCGAGGATCCATTTCAATTGTAGTGATGAGAAAATTTGAAGAAGTAGGATGGAAAATTCTAACTGTGAATGTGATTTTTGTTCAGGAAAAAGCATACATTATGTAAAGTGCATAATCTAGACACAAAAGAAACATATTTAAGTCTGGGATTCCATTCAAGTAGCAGGTCTGTATGACTTTAAAACAAAATTAGTTGACTCGATGATGGCAGGATCAAATATTCTGACAAACAGTTGTACTATGTGAACTGTCACGTTCCCTAACTGTTGTGTCTTATAGCCTTTACAGGAAGTGTGATTTTCAAGATTTTTCAGTTGCCAGCATATTGTGTTTGCCTAATCTTTCTGTACAACACCCAGCTACTGTTATTCCAGATGCATTCTGCAGTAAGAGTTAGAACTGCTAAGTCTTTGTCTATGAGTCATTTTTGGAGAGGGAACCAACTGTGCTCCAAAAACATCAGGGTGGAGGCCTTAGAACCAAATGGAGCAGGTTCACTTTCCTTCCTGCCTCAACTGGACAAAAGTGTTGGCCCATATGCATTCCTAGAACTTTACTTTTTGATAGAATGTGTACATGTATCTCAGGAAAGCACCTAAAGACTTTCATAGAGCCTGAGCGTGTACAGTCAGCTTCCAATCAGCCAGCTTTCGCACCTTGCTGCCATTCCAGAAAATCCCATAATAATAAGAGCTAGCTACAGCTAGCACAAATGTGTACTCTATATCCACATATATTTGTGTAGCACCCTCCTAGGCAGGTGCTAGAGTAGTTAGAATAGTGTGTGGCTCCTTTGCTTAACAGAGGAGCAGATAGATAAATGTATGGGGGCTGTGATCATTTAGTTCTGCTGCTCAGTGTGCTCTGGTGCTGCTCATGATGTCTATGGTGTCCCTGTGTCCTAGCAACCTAGGAAGGGTCTGGGCTATAGGTGGAGACTAGGCAGATTAGCAGCATGAATAAAGATGCAGCCCCAGCCAATTGGTAGGGGAGGTGCCCCTAGTGTTATGTAACCAGCAAACATTCATATCTTATCTGTTGCCTACCTTTGCTGCATGTGTCCAGTTAAAGGCTGGGCCTCCCTCACCTGTGTGCTTTAGTAGGTCCCCCCTAGCTGGTCTTCACCCCAGGCCTTAACAGGAACAGGATATAATACCTGGCAGTGCAAGCCTGCATTGCTGATCAACATTTGTCCGTGTTTGGCTTGTGTGTGGTTGTCCCTTTTGTTTGCTCTGAGTCTTATCCCGTGTACCGATCTTTGGCTTGTCTGACTATCCCTGCTTGCCTGATAGTTTAATAAGTTTTTATTAGAGAATATTAAGAATATATAACAGGTTTACATCGCATAAAAGACAGACACCGAGATGTCAAAGCCATTTCTATCAATATAACAAACAGAGAGTCAGATACATCATGTACCCGGTGTCTATACGTCCTAAAAAGAAAGAAGAAGAGGTAGACAAGTAAAGAAAGAAGCTTCAGGAAGAGAGGAAGTGGAGAGGAGGTAAGGGAAGGCCTTCATACCATCGCGGAGACGCTCGGGCAGTCCATGAAACACTCTTGGTTACCAATCTTAAATCAACCTTGTAGATTAACATTCAAGAGATAAGCTCAGCATAAGCTGACGTGTATTTAAAGGCAAACCAGCAGGCCCATATCTTAATTGGGATTTGTGGTTTGTCTCTCAAGTTGTATGTAAGATCTTCCATATAATAGATTTGGTCTACTTCTTGTAGCCAGCGTCGTATAGAAGGAATCGAGGATGATTTCCAGTAGCGGGGGATTAGAGCCTTTGCTGCATTTAGTAGGTGGGGGGTGATTGAACGTTTATATCAGCCTGCTGGCTCATCTGTACAATGAAATAATACAGCCCAGGGTTTATCTGGGATCGGGAAGCCCTGGATTTTCTTAATCAAGTGCAAAATAGAGTTCCAATATGGTTCAATAAGTGGGCATTGCCACCATATATGGGCATGCGTGGCTCGTTCTCCGCATCCTCTCCAACAAAGAGAGGATGTACTTGGGTAGATCTCCTTGAGTTGCGCTGGAGTGATGTGCCACCTGGTTAGCAATTTGTAGTTGGCCTCAGCTGCTCTTGAGGCCATAGAAGAAGTGTGTGAAAGTTCAAAAATCGTCACCCGCTGATCATCCGTAAGAGGGTGGTTCAAATCTTTTTCCCACGAGCTCAAAAATTTGGGGGTGGGATCCCCATCTAGTGCTATTATGGCTTTGTAAAATTGAGATATTGCTTGTTGTGGTTGTTGTGGGTTTGCCAATATACTTTCAACAGGGGTGTAATCAGTTTGCTCCCTAAGCGGTTTTGTCAAAGTTTTGATAAACTGAAGTAGTTGGTTATACCTCCAAGAGTCCATAAAAGATGTGGGTTTCGTGCAGCCAAAGAGGTTATAGGCAAGAGACTGTTGTGTGTCGTTATTTGGTGCAGGAGAGCATCCTTGGTTGGCAACCAGTGAGCGTATTGGGGGTCCATTTGACCTGGGCGAAAGTAAGCATGACCCAGTATTGGCATCAGGGGTGAGTTAAATTGCCAGTTGTATCGTTTATGCAAGGAGTCCCAGGTGGAGATAGTAGACTTTGTTAGAGGAGACATGGAGTTTGCCATTTGCCTTTACTGTCCAGGTATCTAGATCTGAGTAAAGGGGTCCGTACCATATGGATCTTGGTCAAGTTGAACCCAGATCTTAGCATTTACCTTAAATTTCCAGTCCGAGATCCATTGCAGGATCACTGCAAGATGGTATTTTTTGAAGTCTGGAAGAGCCAGACCCCCTGCAGACTTGTGCCTAGACAGTGTCTATGTTGCCATACATAACGTGTAATTAGTGTAGATAACGTTGAGAAAAAACCTGGAGGGATTCTGTAAGGAAGCATCTGCAAGAGAAAGAGCACCCTAGGCAGCACATTCATTTTTATTACATTAATCCTCCCAAGCCAGGAGGTGGCTAGGTGGGTCCATGTGAAGGTCCCGTCTAACTGCATTAAGTAGTGGGAGGAGATTATTTACAGCCGATTGGGGAACCGATATGTTGAGTATTTCAGATTTAGATAAGTTAATTTTGAAATTCGAAAGCTGTCCGAAAAGTATAAGGGCTTCTAACAAGTTGGGCAGGGTCACAGCTGGCTGTTGGACGTAAAACAATATCGTCGGCGTTTGCCACGTATTTGTGTTCATGTCCATTAACTGTTATGCTGTGGATATTTGGGCAGTGATGAACTGCCGTTAAGAATGGTTCTAGAGATAGGGCAAAAAGGAGGGGGGATAAGGGGCATCCCTGCCTTGTACCGTTGAAAAGAGTGAAGGGGTCGCTCAGCATTCCATTAACGCGTATTTGGGCTGTGGGAGAACTATAGAGGGCACAGATCATGTTTAACATTTTGGGTCCCAATCCAAGGCAAGAAAGGGTAGTCGTTAGGTATTCCCAGTCCACCCAATCAAATGCCTTTTCAGCATCAGTGGACAGCAGAAGGGTGGACTGGGAGCTACCGCGAGCATATGATATCAGAGATAGTGTACGCAAGGCATTATCTTGTGCCTCTCTCCCTGGAATAAAAATTCCAGATTGATCTCCCTAGACCCACCTAGGCATCAAGGGAAGTAGCCTGCTTGCCAGGACCTTCGCGTGTAATTTTGCGTCTACGTTGAGGAGGGATATAGGTCTATAACTTCCGCAGACTGTGGGGTCTTTCCCCTGCTTTGGTAAAACTGTGATATGGGCATGCAGGGTCTCGGGTCTAGGTGCTTCCCCTGTTGACAGCATGGCAGAGTACTGTTTAAGAGGGGGGAGCAGAATATCTGCAAAAGTACGGTAATACGACACCTGGCCATGGACTTCAGTGCTGTCTGCAGCTCCACCGCAGTGATCTCGGACTCTAGAGACTCCAAATCCCCTGCCGGAAGCTGCGGGAGCTTGGCACTCTTAAGATATTCTTGAATCATGGTACTACGGCCCCCCTTATTGTCTGAGGCAGTATGGACATGGTACAGATGTTGATAGAAAGACCGGAAAGTGTCTGCTATGGCTTTCGTGTCATGTACGAGGAAGTCATTGGTGGCTTTAACTTTGGGAATGAATGTTGCCGATTTTTTTTGCTGAAGGGATTTTGCTAATAGTGTACTGGATTTGTTACCCCATTCGTAAAATTTCTGGGAAAACCGCCTAAGGGCCTGTTTACATTCTAAATGGTAGAGATCTTTTAATTATTCCCTTTTCTGGGTGAGCTGAAGCAGTAAGCCCGGGGTGTTGGACAGCTTGTGGTCTTTCTCTAATTGGTGAATCTCCTGTATAAGGGCATTCTGGGCAGCTAATCTGGATTTTCTTCTAATTCCATAAATGTATCCCTAATGAAAGCTTTGTGTGCTTCCCACACAAGGCCGGGAGAAACATCTGCCGTGGTGTTTTCAACAAAATATAGTTTCAGGTCTTTGTCTAGTTGTAAGCGGTCAAGGGGTTCTAAAAGTAAATTGTTTAAGTTTCCAATTAGCGCTTCGATTAGAAATTGTGGGGATCTGTAGTTCCACGCACATCGGGGCATGATCCGAAACCGTAGTATCGTGTATAGTGGTGCACTTAAGCAAGTGTAAATGATGATGGTCCAAGAAGATGTAGTCTATCCTAGAGTGAGTGCTGTGGACATGGGAGTAGTGGGCATAATCTTTACCTGATGGATGCATAATCTGCCAGGTATCCATCAGTTGGGTTGTCTGCAGTCATCTGCACAAAAAGGCTAGTTTTTTGAGGGAAAAGGACGAGGTGCCTAATGAAGTGTCGACAGAGGGTTCCAGGGTGAGGTTAAAGTCGCCCGCTAGGACCGTGGTTCCCTGGGCAAAATTCTGTAGTTTGGTGAGGACAGAGGAAAGATAGCTTGTTTGGCCTGGTTAGACGAGTAAATAGTTGCTAAAGTGCATTTCGTGGTGCCCTTCAGAAACAGAAACCTACCTCCCTCATCAACCAATTGGGCATCACACTGAAACGGTACATCTCTGCGACACCCTATGGCAACACCTTTTGATTTCCGTTTGTCTGACCTGGCATAATACCATATAGGGTAGTTACGGTCAAATAGCTTAGTGCCTGTGAGGTGGGTTAAATGGATCTCTTGAAGAAACGCAATATCGCAGTGTAAACGATTCAATTCTTTAAATAAATGGTGCCTTTTCCCAGGGGAGCAGAGCCCCCGAATATTGAGGGTGACAAGGTTAACGTGTGCCATAGGATCTAACAAAGAGGTTTATATAACTACAAAAAATGATCCGAGCGACTCCGTGACAGCCAGGCGAAGTATAGGAGAAAAAGATCAGGATACAGTAAGAAAAGTGGAAGGAAGAGCTGAGTATGAAAGAAAAGAGGACAGCGAGGGAAGGGAAGGGGACAGAGTAGATGTTGGTAACAATAACAAAAACCTTAAATAGGTAGTAAGGCGCGCTTGTTAGTGCGGTGCTATGTGGGGGGTCTACATACCTCGGCAACATGGACACCAGGACCCCCACAAGGGAGACCCGAATCCAGTCCCGGGACATGGGGAACCCCACACCAAACAGAACCAGCAGGGTTAGGCCGAAAACCCACATTATATACATAGGAGGAAGTCTTCCAGTCAATGAAACGCTGCTTTGGTGGCCAGCGAGCAGCAGAGCTGGGCATCCATACTGTGTCCTGGTTGTAAAGAGCAGGCTTCCTTTAATAAAATAAGGGGAGAGAAAAACAACATAGTCAAACTAAAACAAATGAGGCCTTTTCAGACCCCGAGGCTGGCAGGACTGTGCCACGGAGAGGAGAACGGTCCTCAGCACGGAGGAGATAGCATGAGAGGGTCAACTTTCATGGCTGCGATTTACACAAACCGGATTGCCAAACCTTGGGCCCTGGACCGGCGGCGTTTAGAGGTGGCTTGCCATAGCGGTTCAATAGCAGGTTCTTGAAGTGGGATATCTTCTTGCCATCCCGGAAGATCTGGAGGATTTATATTGAGATCCAGGCAGAACTTCTCCAAGTCTTCGGGAAAGCGAAGGGTGGCTGAACGACCATCCCGGGAGGCAATGAGACAGGCCGGGAAGCCCCATCTGTAGGGGGTGGATTCGGCGCGTAGCTTCTCCAGTGAAGGCCACAATGCCCGGCGACGGTCCAGTGTTTCTCTGGCTAAGTCTGGGTAAAAGACCAGCGTGGCGCTATCAAAAGCCAGGGTCTCCATCTCCTGAGCCCTGCGCATAATCTGCTCCTTCTCCTTGAAGTAGTGCACCCGGCAGATGACATCGTGGGCTACTTCCGTGGATAAGTTGAGTGGGCGAAGGGCCCTATGGACCCGGTCCAGCAGGAGGGTATGGTCGGCCGGGCGGCCTAGCATCTGATTGAAGATCCCCTTCACTGTCGCAGGGAGGTCGGTATCTTTAGTTGCCTCTGGAAGACCCCAGATCCTGATATTATTCCTTCAGTTCCTATTTTCCTAGTCTTTCAGCTTGTATAGAGCCGTCCTGTGGGCTATGGCGAGGCGCTTGGTGTTCGCCTGTAGGTCTTTAATGACGGCTGTGTGCTTGTCAAGGGTCTGTTCTGTTTCCTCGACTCTCGTCAGCACTTGCGTTAGGTCCGAGCGGACCGCGGTCACCTCTTTTTTAATAGCCCGCTCCAGGCTACAGAGCATAGAGGCCAGCTCCAATTTAGTTAGAAGTCCACTCACCAGCACGGCCACTTCTGTCCAAAGCGGGGAGTCTGTGACTCTGTCCGTGCCATACAATGAGGTTGGGGAGCTGTGTCTGGTAGAGGGCGAAGGCGGAAGGCAGAGCCTACTCCATGCTGCAGCCGGCCTATATCCTCAGCGTCTAGTGAATATTCTGGTTCGGGGGCCAAAAAGCGTTTTATCGACCCCGCACCTGTGGATTTAGAGGAATGGGAACAGCTTGACCTCTTCCCCGTCATAGCTGTAGACATTTGAGGCTGAATTCAATGTGCAAATGGTGCAATACAAGGCTCTCCCAGCGGACCTCACAGAAGACGCATCTTCACCGTCTCATGTGCAACCCGGAACTCCCCCTGCTTGCCTGATACCTCGATCTTCAGCTTGTTCTCTGTTTCTCCTGTCTGCTTGTAGCCTTGACCCTTTGCCATTTCTCTGACTATTCTTTGATATTCCTGTGCTGCTGCTACCTCTCTTCCACCTGTAGCCATCCAAGCATGAGCTAGGGGACCCCGAGGGCCACGACCTGGATCCAGTTGCAGCCAAACCCATCCTCACCACTAGAGGCACTGGTGAACACCCACTGGCTCTTAGACTCCACGCCCTGGGGAAACTGATGCACTAGCTCCTTGTGTTTCAGTGTCCGTACTCCAGGGGGCCCTCTCCCCTTATCAGCCGGAACTCATTAGCAGCAGTCAGCCATAAGTCCACAACCTTTGCGGTGCACTACACAATGCAATTCGCCCTCTAGTGGTGCGCACCTGTCACCAGACCCCATAAGTTGTGACACCTAGGCATGCTGGGTGCTTGTATTTATATTCTAGGTGCACATGGGCCCCTGACTTGTCCTAGCAGGGGATTGGCCCAGGCTGTTGGAGAGGCGCTGCCTTCCCCAGTACTTGCTGCCATGTGGCCTCTGGTGAACAAACTGAGGGCCTGAAGCCTGTGTGGCTGACCCTGGTCCTACCATAGCTGATAGAGGGAGATTCTACCGTGCATCTGGTCTGTTATCCTCAGGAGAGAAGGCTGTCATGGTGCTTCAGGAGACTTGTGAGTACAGATACCCTAAGGAGACTTAAACAGGTAATCCCCCTCTTGCGCTTTAAGTCAGCTGAGGGCCCACACAAAGAGAACACTGGCTAGTGTTCTTAGAGCTTTGTCCAGAACTGCCCACTACTTTACTAAGGGGCATTGCTCGGTTCTGCAATCAGTTTACTGCTGCTGTGAACAAGTCTTTATCTGTGTAGCACCCTGGCCTTTGGCAGGGTTGCTAACAAATTTTGTTTGCTAGGTGGTAACTAGCCTGGCTAATTGTTAGGAGGATCCACTGACCTTTCTCTAAATCTGGATTTGCTGCATCTCTCTCTTCTGTCAATAGGTGGCACTGCTGTCTTTAGCATTAGAATGAAAGAGATCACAGTGAGTTCAGGTTATTAATAGACATAATTTCTCAGCCAATCAGAGTAGCTACTTTGCAAGCTGGGATAGTCTATTTAAGGAGAAGGAGTCAGTTGATCAATGTTCTTTCAGCCCCAGGCTTTGGTCTGAAGCCTGAGGCCTAGCCACGTGTGTAGAGGCTCAGCCTGAGGGGAGCCAGATCGTTGCAGAGGTTCAACTGGAAGGGGAAACCGAGTGTTGCCAGTGGTGAGGGAGAAGCAGTTGCCACATGGGACAAACACTCCTGCTACCAGAGGCAAGTTAGGAACAAGGTCCGAGATAAACCCAGTTCCCACTAAGGGAAACCTACTCCTGTTATCAGAGGCCAGTTCATGGAAGTCTGAAGAAGTACCAGAACAGCCTTATTCACTAGCCGGGGACAGTGAAGAAGGGGGAAAGCTTCAGCAGAGTCAAGTCAGGGACCCAGCAGGTAGCATGGGTGAAGCTTGAAGAGGATTCAGTGGGTTAGCTGAGAGCCAAGCCAGGGACCCAGCAGGTAGCGTGGGTGATGCTTGGAGGAGACAGCGAATAGCTATGGAAGAGCTCAGGGGATCCAATGACAACTGGGATCTTGAAGTCTAGTGAGAGACCGGGAGCTCAGTGAGTGAAGATCTACAGCGGGATACTGTGAGATCTATATTGACTGTTGAGAGCTCAGTTGCTAAAGAAGACAGCAGTTCTACAAAATACAGTGTGCTGTATCCATCTTAAAGGCCCTCTACCTACATAAACATGAGCAATATATGAAGATTTGGGGACTTTGGAATATGTTTATATTGTCGGAGGGATGACTGGCCCTCTTAGGTCCTTAGTTCCTTCACTGAGTTCAGCTAACCATATACCCTGATGGTCCGGCACCATCGTCATCACACCCCCCACCCCCTTTATTTCTCCTCCTTCTTCTTTCTTTTCTATTCTTTCTACATTTCCTCTCTACTTCTCCTCCTACACAATAGTTTCTGGAAAATGGAAAATCAGTGTGAGATTGGGCTTTCCTCTTTCTGTACAAGTAGCTATTTTTCAATAGGAACATAATCTGCATCATCCATGAACACTTGTGTTAAAGATATTCTCCGCATATACTCGTGATTCCAATACAGTAATTTCATCTTTTATGACCACTTTGTTGTAAACGCTGTATTTTCAGGCCTAGCTACTCACCTACAATGTACTGTAATGTACTGGTTTGTCCTTTCTGGGAATTAATAAAATTCATATTTGAAAAGGTCCTCTACCTGTGTCGCTGTCTGCCTATTACTATTTTTGTCTGCAGAGCCTGCCAATTGCTATTGTATCTGCCTAAGTGTGTCCTGGCCCTAACCCTCTATCCACCAGTTCTGTTAAAGTGGTTGTCAACCCTTGACAACCACTTAAACCTACAGTTAAGCCTATAATAAGGCTTACCTGTAGGTTCTCTGCATATCTCCTAAACCTGCAAAGTTTAGGAGATATACAGTGTACTCGCATGTGCCCACGTCTTCAGGCAGATTCACAGTGAAGAAACGGCCTCCGTGCCGTTTCTTCACTGAGATCGTGCCGCGATTGGCGCCTCCCGTGCGCATGCGTGGGAGTGACGTCACGCGACTTCGACCAGCCACAGAGCCAGAGTCTGCGGCTTCGAAAGGAAGAGGGGCAGAAGATGGCCTGGAACGGGGACATTGCCGGACATCGTGGGCTTCCAATGCAGGTAAGTGCCACATAATGAGCTAGTATGCGATGCATACTAGCCCATTATGCTTTTACATTGCCGGGTAATAGAGGAAGTAAAACCCATAAGGGTTTACTTCCCCTTTAAGAGATAATAAATCTCTTTTGTTCAAAAAGTGACTGGCGCCCATGTTTTCATCTTGCATTACACCCACCATGTCTAGTAACCCATACTGTAAAGAAGGATGTCAGCTCTCCCTAACTCTGGAGGTCACCACTAGGCCTCTAGGGGTCGGGATCACCGCTACATCTGCCTTCTGCAAGGACTTCAGCCAAGTTTCACTAGGAAAGGAAGTTAGAGTCCTTGGCATTGGTGTGAACAGACCATTGCATTAGGGTGTGCACCCCAAAGCTCAAACACACATGTGTGTCTGTTTGTGTATATATATATATATATATATATATATATATATAGTGATATTATGAAAGGCGAGGTGATCGATGGACGATCTGTTTCACCTCACATGCGTTCATTTTCAGTGAACTAAGGCAAAATCCGGTTCAGGTGTTACCAACCACCTTAGCAGAGTTGGTTCCGGACCAGATTTTGTGGTGCACCAACCAAAATATATATATATTGTGACAAACAGCCCATGTCAGTTGTTGATGGAGTATATCTGCCACATATAATCTTGAGATTCTTAAGGTAAATGGGTGGCAAGGGGTTAAGTATCGGTCACACCTTGCTGGGGTATCATTTTGCCTGACCTGGGTGTAATCAGTGGTGGTGCTGAGAGAGAAGGAGAAGGCTGTGAAGGAAAATGCCTGCAAAGACTGAAGCAGACCCAGTGAGGTCTATCTGTTAGCCAGGAGGTTTTTATTCCTGTAATGGACTTTTGTTTTGGGCCTGTTTTCTACCCCTGAGAAGGAAACCTTTCTGTTATCCTTATTTGCTGGATGAACATGGGCAGGAAGCCCTTGACCTGACATACGGCTGGATTATATGTTTGAGAACCTCTCCACTGGAAGCTAATCGCCCACAACATATATATATGTGTGTATATACACACACACACAGTAGATATAATGCAGTAAATGCTCCCTTTATCAAAGCTTCTGAGACAAAAACTGTCTGTGCTTCTCATACTGAACACAAAAATGAAGGAAAAATCTAAATGGCTGCAATGGGCATTAGCAACAACTCTTATGTGGTAGATTGATATATGGTGTCCTGTTTTCCTATATATAAATAATGGCAACCTAGAAAATACATTACCTTTTGCTTCCATTTATAACTAACAGGTTCATTCAGTAACACAGTAAATAAACACAGTGAACCATAGCAATCAGTCAGATATCAGCTTGCTTTATAAAGATCCATTAAGAGATTACTTCTGATGGCTTTCAATAGAATATAGCACTTTGAACATGCTCTTTGCATTACTCAACTACTGTACTTTGTGCAATCCAGTGTTTGCTGCTCACTATATGGGAGTTAGAGGGGTAGTATTTAAATGCAAAGGTAAAATAATACTTACCTCTGTGCCCTTATCGATAATACTTATAAAGACCACTACTACTGTTCTCTGTAACTAATTGGGGAGAGTATCAGAGGAACTCTTAATTGTACTAAGAAGAGAATTCAGATAACAGAGAACTCTGTTTTGTTCAAGAGTAAGAACAAGATGTGTTCTATGGAAACTGTACCCCCCCCCCCCAAAAAAAATGCCAAGCAGAGAACTAAGGGTTGGCCACTAATATTGGCTGCAGGCACCCTACTGCTGATCATTTTTCTAGATACAATATCTGTGCTGTGTGGGGTGGTAGCCTCTGGGTAGAGGAAAAAGGCTTGAAGTGATTCTAAACCCTAAACATTTTTACCTTAATGCATTCCTTGCATTAAGGTAAAAAATGTTTAGGCATCTGTATTGGCCTCTCACCCCCCCCCCCCCCATACTTACCTAAGCTCTCATTTGGTTCAGGGCTGTGCACGTCTGCAGTTCTTCTGTCCCCTCACTTCCAGGTTTCACAGGCTTTGCATTTCAGTGACAAAGGAGCTGGAGGCGGAGGTGGGTCCCTCTATTTGTGTCAATGGATACAGAAGCGGGACTTGGGAGCGAACCAACACGAGTGGGCATGGCCACTCTGTGCAATTCTGTGAAGTTCTATCGCAGCAGGTAAGTATAGACGTGTTTGTTATTTTTAACCGCTTGCGGAATCTGCTTTGATTGGGTCTCGGATCTAGAAACCTACTGGCGCCTTAAAGGTGCAGATTTAACCACTTCCTTACTGGGCACTTAAACCCCCCTCCTGCCCAGACCAATTTTCAGCTTTCAGTGCGCTCACACTTTGAATGACAATTACTCAGTCATGCAACGTTGTACGTACTGACTCATTAACAGTAAGTTTCACACTCGCGTGACTTTCGACTTTTAACCAGACCCGTCCTCCCCCCAAATTCACGGGTCATTCCTTCACCAATTTAGACGTGGAAATTCCGCGGTCATCCAAAGATCTAGGCTCTGGGTTAGTTTCGTCTAAGGCGTTCGCCAATTTTTATTGTTTGTGCAGATATGAATGGACGACGCTATCTTGAAGTGTCTTAACGTGTCTCACCGGTACGGGTGAGCACAACCAAGCGAGGGTTCAGGGCGAAGACATAGGTAACTGTGTTTATCT
>BLSH010504629.1:153828-163871 GCA_018402905.1 Glandirana rugosa
GCACAGTGGTGCTGGTGGATGGTATTGCCTCCTCACCAACGCGCCTTCGTCTGGCGGGCGGACAATATTCCTCTTCTGAGTCCAGCTCTGATTCGCTACTTGAGACGGGTTCATAGGCCATATCGGAATCAGACTCCGGCTCAGACTCAGAGGAACCTGCAGGAGAGAGCTCCCCGTTGCTCTCATCGGCCGCAAGAATATTGTAGGCCTCCTCGGCAGAAAAAGATCGTTTTGCCATTGTTGCAGCACTAATTGGCACTGATGACACTGATAGGTGGCACTGATGATGTGTGGCACTGACAGGTGGCACTGACACGTGGCTCTGATGACAGGTTAGGTGGCAGTAAAACCTGTGGCACTGACAGGTCAGGTGGGACTGATGACAGGTCAGGTGGAATGTTATGAAATGTGGCACTGATGACACTTGATGGCACTGACACGTGGTACTGATCACAGGTCAGGTGGCACTGACACGTGGCACTAATGACAGGTCAGGAGGCACTGACACGTGGCACTGACAGGTCAGGTGGCACTTTATGACACTTTGATATGTGACACTTGATGGCACTGACAGGTGGCACTGATATGTGGTACTGACAGGTGGCACTGATATGTGGCACTGATATGTGGCACTGACAGATGGCACTGACAGATGGCACTGACGATGTGGCACTGACGAAGTGGCACTGACAAGATGTGGCACTGACAAGATGTGGCACTGACGACAGGTGGCACTAACGACAGGTGGCACTGACAGGGGGCACTATGATGGGCACAGCAATTAGATTTCAGTCAGTAATGCTTACTGTAACAGATCGCTCTCTCTCTCTCAGACACCGCTGTGTGAGGAGAGAAGGCAGGCAACGAGAGATGATCTCATATGTTTACATTTGAGATCATCTTTCGTTGGACCCGCCGATCACGTGGTAAACGGCCGCTGTGATTGGCCGTTTACCGCGATCTGTGATAGGCTGTGTCCAAGGGACACAGCGATCACAGATTCTGCCTGCTGCGCGCCCGCGATTGCGGGCTGGGAGCGCGCAAAGGGGCGGACGTCTATTGACGTCGTCCCGGAGATTGAGATCCGCGCTGTAGCCGTCTTTCGGCTATAGCGCGGATCTGTACAGGTTAAAAAAAGGTCAGTGTTCAAAACAGCCAAACTTGGTGTTTGAATGTTTTTAAGTGCAAAGGACAAACATTTTTTTTAAAGGGACGGTGTAAAAATAAAATAGATAAGAAAAAAAAATGAATCCCTCTGTGCTCACGTGTAGAAGCGAGAAGATTCTTCTTGTCCATTGAGTAATATGTAGCAGGCCTCTAGAAGAACAATAAACAGCACAAAATTGCATTATTAACTATTACTACAGTAACTCTAAAACTGGCTATAGAGGGGAAGAGTTTTGATTCGAAAAAAAAAATAGGTTCTAAGAAAGTTTATCGTTTTTCTAATCAAATCAACGTTCATTTTCAACTGCAGTGACAAGAAAATTAGAAGCAGGATGGAAAATTTTTCTTGAACAAACACATTTCTAACAGTGTATGTGGTTTTCATTCATTAAAGCCCATTCATTCTACAATCAAATGTTAAAAGCAAATGAAATCTTTTGAACGAAATACAAGTGTTCTGAGAATGTTTTGAGAAACTTTGTATAATCTTTCCTATGACTTTTCCTAATAATGTCCATTTGATAATCTATCAATCTATGTCAAGTTAAGTCTTATGACAATTGCAGTCAAAAGAGGCAAGAATAGGCAGGATCTTCCTTCACTTTTTTGCTGGGAGGATGTGTACTCCATGTGTAAACATATGAATGGTGATACACTGTTTGGTTGGGATAGCTCTGAGAAACGCGTAAGCCTCTCCATTGTGTGGCGTCGGTGGGAATGCCCATCTCACTTACTAGATTGTTTCTATTGTCTAGCTTGATTTTATTCTGCTTTTGTGAGTATATTACCATTTTATGATTTTACAATAAGCAATTTTGGAGGTAATGCACTAGGCCTTTACGTCCTCTTATACACGTTTTCACAATACATGATTTTATACTGCAGATATACAGTTATGAGGCTAAAAATAAAGGAGTAGGAGTAGCCAATGTCACATGACAGGAAGTGGACAGAAACTTGTTAACGTTAACATTTTTTAGATATCTGTTTAAGACAGCAAATCTTTACTTTTCGTGTGTAGCTCAACTTTAAGTGATTTGTAATTTACTATTTCTTAATACTAAAAACTAAAAATCTTTTACATGTTAATTTGTATTGCAGTGGCAACCAATATCTTGCTGAAAACTAATCCTGCATTTGTAATTACATTTACCTTTGAAATGTATTTCTGGTTGCCAAATGTTCAGAATTAATTCAATTTTCATGAATGTTTTCATGGAAGTCTCTTAACATATGAAAGTGTTTGAAGGAATACATAATTAAAGATTTTCACACTAGTGGGACTTGCAACATATTGCACTTCAATGCATAACTGGCTCCAAGAGCAAATGGGGATATAAAAGTGCTGGGGAATAGTCCACAGGAAAATGGTAGTATGAAAAAATGAATCTGGAAGTAAAGTATCAGGGTAGCATGTTTGTGCAATTTGCCCAAATATAGCATATTTTGCATCATAACAAAAAGATCATTCTGGAAATAAAATGAAAGTAAACCACCGAAAAAATGTTTGCAAGTTTATTCTTGTAAAAAGATGGAAACTTAGAATTTTATAATGAGTATTCAAAGCAGGAACTGCATGAAAATGAAAAGACCAACTAGCTTTGCCTGCTCCATCATCCTCATAAGTGATATGTAAGAGACAGAAACAAGCTGATTAATGCACGTGACACCTACTATAAAAAATTCAAGAATGGTACTGCGCGATGTCCGGTTGTGCTGAAATGTATGAAATGAATAATATAATAGTTCTCAATTCATAAAAATATTCTTATGTGTAGTAATATATACATTAACACATCTTTCAAATAAGTGATTATAAAATCATTATAAAGTTCACTTCATAAAGTGTCCTAGTGCTTCAGTCAGGTCTGTTCAGTTCCTCTGTTCAGGTGCCTTACAATTCTTGTGCCTTCACCAACACCACTGTGCTCTCTATGCTCTCACCTCAGAGCTACTTGTATATAACCACACCAAACCAGTATCCTTAGGGAGATCTAGGTATCCACACCAGGAGATCTAGGTATCCACTGTGGGTCACCTCCTTCTCATCTGCTTATCCCCGGCTACTCTGCTCACACGCCACCATAGGACTCTCCAAAAGCCATGTAGGGGTTAAATAGATAGAGTGCCTCTCATAGTATAGTAAGTAAAATCAAACTTACATCAAAGCACAATATTAGCTTTTTTTTTTTTTTTTTTATAAAGATTTTATTGAGTACAAAGCATTGGTGTACATATGTAGATAAACGAGAAAAAAAGTATACATCACATTTCTGAATATAGAGAGATGCAATGACGTGTAAATGGATAACGTACAAATAAATCGGGTTATATAAAGGATTACAATGCTGACAAAAGGAGGTATGGTAAAAGACCAGATGGATCACGCTGGCAAGAAGTAGAACACCAAACAGGAAGGGGGGGCGACATAAGGGGGGATGGCTGCAACTTTAGGTCTATATGGCTGCACAAGATGCTAGCGTCATGGAGAAGTAGGTTCACATCTGAAGGGCTTAGAGTGAAGGTTTGGTGGAAATCGGATTTCCAGGGGGAGCTCAGGTGGACCACCGAAGTCTGTGTGGTGGGGAGCGTTACCGGAGGTTCAAGGTTAGACAATGTCATCTGATAGAAAGTATATTGAGCCTTCAGGGTAGTAGGAGAAAAAATCCCTAAGGTTCTTTGCGTCATCCGGTGAGAGGGTGGCTGCAATAAAGGGGTTCCATCTGCTCCAGAAGGTTTGCATTGCCCGTGGGAGGTCCGGGTTTGTGTTCAATTTGTCCTTATAGAGAAGAGATTTGAGTTCTTTCACCACCAATTTCAGAGAGGGGGGGAAGTCTCTGTCCAGGATCTCAAAATGGCTCGTCTGGCGATTAGGAGGCATATTGAGGACCATTCTGTAGTGTGGGGTTTTGCAGACCAAAGGCTCAACTCCTTGTCCCAGTGTCCAAAGATTAGGAGGAGGGGGTCTTTGGGGAGGAGGAGGAGGTTGACATTTTGTATGTATGCTATGATCTGGTCCCAGAAGGCTGAAATGTACGAGCAGAACCAAAAACGATGGGCAAGGGAGGGCCTTGGGGTACCACAGAGTGGGCATGAGGCCCGTTTTTGGTTGACTTTGTCGGTTAGGAACGGGATTTAGGGTCGGTGAATAATTTTTAATTGTGTTTCCCTCCAGGTTTCGTTGGGGGGTAACCATCCATGATTTTTTGTTGCAAGTCAGGAACAGGAAAATATTTTGCCCAGTTGGAGGCGTGTGAGGAATTAGTAGGACTACTAGCTTTTTCCAGGAGGATCCTGTATATTTCGGAGAGGCTGTAGGATCTTTTATGAATTAGGTTGTCTATTTTACTAGTAGAGAATCTCAAGTGGCTGGTGGGGCAAGATGCCCTGATGAAGCTCCAAAATTGCAGAAGGTGAAAGAAATGGGAATGCGGTAGGGAGAATTCAGTTATCACAGAGTTTAAGTCCCGAGGTATTCCTGAGGAGGTCATGCAGAGGGAGGAGAAGTTTGTTAGGCCACGGGTTTCCCAATGTAAGTAAGCATTGCGTATCTGGCCTGCTGGGAATTCTGGATTTCCCCTAATGGGGAGATAAGGAGACATGGAAGAAGGGAGCTTGAAGAGTCTCCTGTAAGTTCTCCAGGCAATGGCGGTATCTCTTAGAAGCAGGTTGTGCTGGATATTCGGCGGCATGTTTCTCCATTTGGCGTGGAGAAGAGCTTTCAGAGAGTAGGGTTGGACCATCCCGCTTTCTAGGTCATGGTTGGAGTATCGGGGGGTTTGGGTGATCCAGTCCAGGCTGAATCTCAACAGGGAAGCAATATTGTAAAGTCTAATATTAGGAAGTCCAGCGCCTCCTTCGCGTCTGGGGTGATAAAGCTTGGTCAGGGCAATTCTGGGTCTCATTCCTCTCCATATAAAGGAGGAAATAGATTTGTTAAGTGTTTGGATGTCTTTATGCTTGAGTAGTAGTGGGATAGTTTGGAGGGGATATAGTAGGCGAGCAAAGCTGACCATTTTTACCAAGTGGCATCTCCCCAGGAGCGAGAGAGGAAGATCCATCCAGTTTTCAAGTTCACAAGTTATTTTGGAAATGAGGGGTGGATAATTGAGATGGTAGAGGGAAGAAGGAGACCTGCCTATGTTGGCCCCCAGGTAGGTGATATGAGACCGGGCAATGGTGAAGGGGGAGGAGGAAGCCCATCCCGGGTTTTGGGAGGGACCTAGTAGTAAGATTTCGCTTTTCCGGTAATTTATGCGCAGGCCAGAGTATTGCCTAAAGTCATCAAAGATATTCTTAATGAGGGGTAGGTCAGCTATAGGGTTGGACGTGAATATAAGGACATCATCGGCGAAGAGGGAGGATCGAACGGTAGAGTTCCCTATTTTAATGCCATGTAGGGGGGCAATGTAATTGATGAACCTGGAAAGGGGCTCTAGAGCAATATTGAAGAGGAGGGGGGACAGTGGACAATCTTGTCTAGTTCCTTTTGAGAGTCTAAATTCAGGGGTGAGGAGACCTGCCACCATCAACCTGGCCGCCGTGGCCTGATACATCATTTTTATTAGATGGGTGAAGGGACCATCGAAGCCCATCCTGGTTAGTACCAGTTGGAGCCAGTCAAAATTGACATTGTCAAAAACCTTTTCGGCGTCCAGGGTCATGATGGCCCGGTCTCCTGCAGGGTCAAGTCTGGCACTCTCGAGGACCGCAAGTACCTTCCTGATATTTAGTGTGGCTGTTCTGCCTTTAACAAAGCCAGATTGGGCGGGGTCAATTATGTGTGGGATGATCCTGGCCAGCCTTTGCGCTATAATTTTTGATAGTATTTTCGCGTCAATCTTTAGAAGGGAGATGGGCCTAAATGAGCCGGGGTCAGTGGGATCTTTGCCTTTTTTCTCTATGAGCTTGATGGTGGCCTGATTACTCGTGGGGGGTAGGGGCCACCCTGCCATATATGGGTGTAGAGGGTCTGAAGGGAGGGGGCAATTTTGTCCCGGAGGACCTTAAAAAACTCTCCTGTAAAGCCGTCGGGTCCCGGTGCTTTGGCAGGGGTGAGGTGTGTGATTACCTCCCTGACATCCTGGACAGTTGTGGGTGAATTTATCAGTTCCAGGTGTTCTGAGGATACTTTAGGAAGTTGGATTTTGTCGAGGAAAGAGTTGGCCTTGGCCAGGTTTATATGATCTGGGGCGTAAAGGGACGAGTAGAAGTTTAGCATAATCTGGCTTATCTCATGGGGTTTAGTCTTTAGTGTACCTGATGGGTCACGGAGGGAAGTGATTTGTGTAGGTTTGTGGGGCCCTCTGCAGAGTCTTGCTAGGAGTTTCCCAGCTTTGTTACCAAATTTGTGGAGTGAGGCTTCTAAGTGGGACCTTTTTATGCATTCCAGTGTGTCTGCCCAGGAGTCAAAGGAAAGTTTGGCCGCGAGCCAGGCCGCGTTGTTTTCGGGGGTGTTCGATTTGAAGAGGGCCTGTTTGGATGCTCTGAGTTTATAGCTCGCCTCTTTGTAATTGGACAGAGCCCGTCTTTTGTAGGCAGCAGAGTATGAGATTATTCTTCCTCTAAGTAAGGCTTTACTGGCCTCCCAAAATAGGGTAGGGTTGTTTGCGTGGGGGTGATTGTGGGAAACATATTCATCCCACTCAGATTTGAGGAACCGCTTAAAGTCCTTGTTGCCTTGCAGACAAGATGGGAATCTCCAGGAGGGAGTGGAGTGGAAGGGAGGGCCAAGTGAAATTTTAATAGAAAGGGTGCGTGGTCGGAGATGGCTATTTCATGAATCTCGGATTCAGAGATCTTAGGGACTAGGGGGTCTGTGCAGAAGAGATAACCGATCCTTGTCAGAGAGTTATGCAGGTGGGAAAAGAATGTGAACTCTTTTTCTACCGGGTGTTGGAGCCTCCAGATATCAGTAAGGTTGAGGCTATCGATGGCAGATGACAGGAGGGTTGGGGAGGGGGGAGATTGGGGAGTGGATTTGGATTTTGAGGATGCTTTGTCTTCCTGGGGAGACATGTGGCAATTAAAATCTCCTCCTATGATGTGAGGGGTATCAGGATGTTTTAAGAGAAATGTGGACATGTCTTTGAAGAAAATTTTCCCCGGGTTGTTAGGGGCATATATGTTAGATATCAGATAAGGGGTATTATTAATTTCAATGTGGACGGAGATCATACGTCCCTATTCTTCGGAAGCGTGGGAGAGTAGTTTGTATGATAGATTCTTATGAATTCGAATAATGGTGCCTGCTTTACGCGTGGCAGCTCCTGAGCCAAAGACGGAACCTACCCAGAGCTCCTGCATGAGTGGGAATTCTGAGGAGGAGAGATGCGTCTCTTGGAGTAGGACGATATCTGCCCTCAGTCTTTTTAAGTGGCAAAGAATCTTCATTCTTTTGATAGGGGAGCGAAGGCCCTTAACGTTCCAGGAAACAATTTTCATGGGGGGGGTTAGGAGTAAGAGATAGTATTAAACGGTTGGGAGCAGTAGTCCCCTGGGGGAAGGTAGACTTGGGGTCCGGATTCTCTCTAGTGTGCATCTGGGTACCCGGAAGGGTATGAATTTGGGGGGGTAGTTTCAGCATAGAGTGGAGGCGGGAGGGGGAAAGAATAACCAAGGCTAACAAATCAAAACTAAAACCTTCTAGGCACTTCACTTTTTTCCACATGGGTAACTGCCTGTGACGTCTCCCTCTGCACCTCAATAGGATAGGGTCTAACATTGCTGGGCCGTGTAGAGACACATAGGACCTCAGCAAGCCCTAGCTAGAGGAAATGGCAAACAAGTATCACTTGCAGAAAAACGTGTGGATTTCTGGTATCAGATGTATATAAACAGACAGAACAAATGACCATGAGATTTCAATGAAAGTACATTACCCAGTTATGACAAGAGGGCAAGTGGACTAGAACCTCAAGAGGGGGAGGGCGAGATCAAAAGGACCCAGGCAAAGTTCAGTAGGTTGGAGCCAGGGGGGGTGTCAAGCCTCACCCTCGCCTGGTTGCCAGGTTCAGCGGGGGTTCGATGTCCGTTGAGCTATTGATCTTGGGCCTCTTGGGAGAATCTTTGCGGGGGCTCCTTTGGTCCAGGGGCCTTGTCGGATGGGAGGAGGAGGCTCCCTGATCTTCGTGGAGGGATGAATGAAGGGATCGGAGGAAAAGTTCAGCTTCAGCAGGGTCTTGGAAGGCAAGTTGGTCTCCGTTAGGACCCCGGAGGTGAAGTGTCGCTGGAAAAGGTAAGTTTAAAATGGATGTTTTTCTGGAACAGTTGTGCACACACGCTCTGGAAAGCCTTCCTTTTCTTGGATATCTCCACAGAATAATCTGCGAAGACAAGTATTTTAATGCCATCAACTTGAAGCGATCTGACTTGCCGGAATTTTTGTAGTATGTTGGACTTATCTGAATAGTTGAGGTATCTCGCTATGATGGGGCGAGGAGAGGGGCAGTCGTTTCTCAGTGGCCCCGGTCGGTGTGCTTGTTCGACAACCGCAGGAGAGGGGAGGCCCAGGGCCTCAGGAATCCGTCTGGCACAAAAGTCGGAGAGGTTTTGTGATTGGAGTGACTCCGGGATACCTACAAAGCGCAGGTTGTTCCTTCTTGACCTATTTTCAAGGTCATCAAGCTTTTGAAGAATAAATTGGCTTGTTTTCTCTTGGGATTGTTCAAATCCCTGCATTTGGTATAGTTCATCTTCCAGGTTAGAGATGCGATGCTCTGCTTCGTTGAGCCTGGCGGAATGTTCTTTCAGGCCTTTATGAATGAGGGCCATGCTTGTTTGGATGGCTCTCTGGACTGATTGCTCGATGGTAGGAGTGAGGAGGGCCGCAACCGCATGTGCGATACATTCGGTGTCCGAATCGTTAGTGCCCTGGGGGGCTGGTTGGGAGGAGGCACTGGTGTCCATTTCGGGGTCTCCTTGGGCGAGGTTTCCAGGTCCTCTGTGGTCGTGGTGTGTCGGAGAGCTCAGGATTAGAACGGCCGGTTGAAGGGCCGGATGCGCGGAGCTTGGAGCCGCGGATGTGTAGGCCGAAGCCGGGGCCTCAATTTCGGGTCGGCGCGGCGGGTGCATTCTGGAGGCGGCTTTTTCCACAAAGCGATCCATATAGGGAGAAGGGAGGTTCGCTGAGGAAGGTCGTGGATGAGAGGAGCGGATTTGGCCGAATTTTCAGGCAGGTTTGGAGGGTAGAATGGAAGCTAGCTGAGAGCACAGCTACTCCATGTGGCGCCGGAACCGGAAGTGAATATTAGCTTTTAATAAATGAGTTTGGCTTTTGGAGCGTCCTATGATGACGTGTGAGCAGAGCAGCCAGGGCTAAGCAGATGAGAAGGAGGTGGCCCGCAGTGGATACCTAGATGTCCTGGTGTGGATACCTAGAGCTCCTTAAGGATACTGGCTTGGTGTGGCTATATACAAGTAGCTCTGAGGTGAGAGCATAGTGGTGTCGGTGAAGGCACAAAAATTGTAAGGCACCTGAACAGAGGAGCTGAACAGTGGCGTCACTACGGTTGGTGTCACCAGGTGCGGAAAAACATGGTGTCACCCCCCCTTCACCAACTATAGTCCTCCCTGTCTCGATGAACATATATCGGTGTGGTTCGGTCATAGGAATTCCTCGAGATCCATAGGTGTGGTCCTGTAGATCCATAGGTGACGCCCGGTGGAGGAAGAGTAGACGAATCGGGACCGACGAGACGAGTGTGCAGTAGTATCCTGCGAGGTTTTCGGTTTGAGTAAATAATTTTCGATTATAAGTGAAGGCCAAGGCCGCGGTGTACCTCATCGACACGAGAGTCGATCGAAGGTAAGATGGGAGGTTTGGACGGACTTTTAAGCCGGTTTAGGCGAGGAGAGTAGGTGCTGGAAGGAGTCGC
>BLSH010504629.1:164443-178038 GCA_018402905.1 Glandirana rugosa
AGAACAAACCACCCCCGCATCAGTCAAGATCCCCCAGAACAAACCAAACCCCCATAAGTACAGACGCCCCATGACACTAGAGTTTCTTGCTCAGACAGGCGGCGCACTTGTGATAGGAGACAGCTGCATGTGACAGCTGCAGTAAGAGTGAGACAGAGCAGAGCCAGAGTCTCACTCAGGGTGCACGGCGCCGGTGTTACATTGAAAACTGTCATCCTCCAGGACCTAGGAATCTCTGCCGCTCTCGTTCTGGTGTCACCCCTCTGCGGGTATCACCCCCCGTACCCCCCTAGTGACACCACTGGAGCAGACTTGCATTGAAGCACTATGACACTTTATGAAATTAACTTTATTATGATTTTATAATCACTTATTTGAAAGATGTGTTGATTAATGTATGTACTACTGCACGTAAAAAATTGTTTATGAATTGAGAACTATTTAATTATTTATTTTATACATACATCGGTACAACCAGACATCGTGCAATACCATTCTTGAACTTTTATACTTGTATGTGTAGCTGTGAACACAGTGGGTATTGCAGCAGTCCCAATTTGACCACAGTGCTGAACCTGTCTAAGGTTTGTATTATAATGCTGTTTTTGTATTAATATTGTGGTTAGATAACTACTTATTTGTTTGCACTTTATGCACTTACTATTGGTAGCGCAGGGGACCACCCACAATAATTTTGTGACGCCTACTATGCCCCTTGACAGGACACAAGTTTGTGGTTTTCCACTTTACTGGCTAAGATGTACCTCCATTCAAAACATGTTATTTTCGTTTTGAATAGAGTGGCGCAAGGTTTGAACCTCCGTCTGTTTTTCACTCTTTCTATGTCTCCGTTGGGAGACATGCCACCAGGACAGGAGATGCAGAGAAACCTTCAAGAGTAGGTTCACTCTTCACTGACCCTCACTGACCTAGGAGAGTCTATCATTGCTTTATGTGTCACCCAGATTTTCGTCTGGGTGATAAACTTGTCACAGGGACAGGAAATGAGGAGAAATGTCTCCAACATGGCCTTGTAAGAAATAGAACCTGAGATAGGTTAAAGACAACGCTAAACTGGAAGACACTGATTCTCTGTTTGATGGCAGCAAAGAACCGAATCACCCAGGCAACGAGCCATGCTAAAATTAAGGCAATGCTTAATAATAAGGTCTGAAAGTACACCAAAATTTGACAACCTGGGGTCGATACTGAGTACTTAGCCCTGGAGTTTGATGTCTCCATTTTGGAGCTATAACTAACACCTTAGTTTTGCTGTTTGTTTGAGCTCTTGGGATTGTTGCTACTGCAGACCAGACCACGTCTCACCTTTTTTCCCTCCTTTTTCCTTCCTTCCTACCCACCCTTCCCTCTGATTATTGCAGGCCTACTGTATACCTTCCCGACACTGGCTGCTTATTATGATTTATGGCTGGGGTGGACCACTCAGTTGTAGGTTCTTTTGCCTTTCCTATCTTTAAAGAGGTTCTGAAAATAGACAGTTTTTTACCTTTATGAATTCTATGGTGCGGCCTTCTGGGTGCAGCCCCCCCCCCCTATACTTATCTGAGCCCCATCTCAATCCAGCATTATGCTGGGGAGCAGTGGCTCTCCCAGGCTTCTGTCTCCTCACTGTCTCACACAGCAGTGGGAGCCACTGGCTCCTGGTGCTGTCAATGACCACCAGTGAGTCAATGAAGAAAGAGCGGGGGTGGGGCCAAGCCATGCTCCATGTGTGAATGGACAATGTCCATTAACAGGAGTGAAGCTCTGGAGTGAGCCTGCTGGAGGTCCTCCACAGCAAGCAGCTTGCTACTGGGGGCACTTCTCAGGAGAGAGGAGCGCCAGCAGGGACCTAAAAAGAAGCAGGGTAAGTATAATATGTTTTTTTTCTTTTTTAATTCCAACCTTTAGAACCACTTTAACAGGCTCCGGACTGCCTTGCATACATTTACTGCTGCAGAGTGGCTGGATAGCGTGAATCGCCGTCTATAAACGGCGGCTCGCGCATTCGCGGCTAGTGGGAGGGAGCTCACCGGCGGCGTGCTCTCGTGCCCGCCACACTCTCCAGCAGTATGGCCATGGGTCAGGCAGACTCTATGTCCGCCAGCGAGCCGCGATCGCCTGGCACAAAAGAAAAGCGGGGAACCGCCGATATAAACACGGCGGTTCCCTGCTCTGTCAAACGGCATGTAAGAGATCTACTGATCCCTGTCACTGGGATCAGTTAGATCTCTTATGCCCCTGGCAGCACAGCCTCCTTACAGTTAGAGCACGCCTAGGGAACACAGTTAACCCCTAGATCACCCCCTGCAGGTTAACCCCTTCCCTCCCAGTGACATTTATACAGTAATCAGTGGATATTTACATTTCTGATCGCTGTATAAATGTCATTGGTCCCAAAAAAAGTGTCCAAAATGTCCAACATGTCCGCTGCAATATCGCAGTCCTGATAAAAATCGCAGATCGCACCATTACTAGTAAAAAAAAAAAATAGTAAAGACGCCATAAATGAATTCTCATGATTTGTAAACGCAGCCATTTACTACAGATATGAGGAAGAATACTGATGAATACATTTGTTTTCTTTTATATATTTTTTTTTTTGGATATCTATCTTAGCAAAAAGTAAAAAATATTGTTTTTTTCTTCAAAATTGTCGCTCTTTCTTTGTTTATAGCAGTGATCAGTAGTGATGCAGAGGTGATCAAATACCACCAAAAGAAAGTTCTATTTGTGGGAAAAAAAGGATGTCAATTTTGTTTGGGTACAACGCCGCACGACCGCGGAATTATCAGTTAAAGCGACACAGTGCTGAATCACAAAAAGTGCTCTGGTTCTACAGTGGGAAATCCTTCCGGTCCTTAAAGCGGAGTTCCACTCATTTTTTGGTTTATTAAAAGTCAGCAGCTACAAAAAGTGTAGCTGCTGACTTTTAATAAACAGTAACTTACCTGTCTCCTGGTCCAGCGATGGCTGCGCCCGAAGCCTCGCTTGTCTCCCCCCTCCTCCCGACAGCCCCACCATTCCTAGTGGGCTGCGCATTCCTAGTGGCCAGGCAATCTTCTGGGACCTGTGACGTGTCCCAGAAGATTGCCAGGAGGGAGGGGCCGCCTAGGAGGAGAGGAGGAGTTACCTAGGCAGCCCAGAGGCGATAGGTGGAAGAAAAACCGGGCACACCCCCCCAAAAAAAATAAGGGGTCGAGGAGCACTTAAAGCGGAAGTTCCATTTTTGGGTGGAACTCCGCTTTAAGTGGTTAAAGTGTTGTAAAGGATGTTAATTACCATCTCCCTCTAGTTATTATTTGCTGCTTTGTTGTTCACTACTTGAAGAAAGATTAGCGCTGTGCCTCAAATTATCAACAATGTACCCTTTTGTCTTTCCCACTGCATGGAGATTTCTAATACCCACATTGTCTGTTCAGCTATTGGCGATGGCCTTTATATAACCCAATAAAATTGTTTGAATTTGAAAAAAAACACAATGCTAAACAATTTTTTTTTATTTAAATTGGCTGGAGCTGCGCATTAAAGTGGAAAATGGAAAATACACAAGTGCTCAAAATAGAAAATTTTATTTCACTAAAAGAACCAGACGCAATAAAGAAGTATAGTACCATCCCAAAGGGTCATTATCTTCCCATGGTCACCTTCACGCTTTGTAATTACTAAAAGAGAGACCTAGATTGAATCTGACTTGTTTATAGGTGTTTGTGTAGGAGAGGGAGGGAAAGGCAGAGTTGGAGTAAGGCCTGGTTCACATGGTGCATTTCTTAGTGCGTGTTTTAGTTTTGCAGAAACACACTACAGTTCATTTAACATGGCTTCCTATGGGTCACGTTCACATCTGTGCATTTTATGGAAAGGGCCAGGGACTTTTTTCTGGTTTTTGGTTCCAAAGACTTCAATGGATCAAAAATGTGTCTTGGAAAATGCAAAATGCACCTGAAACATGCAAACTGAATAGGTGTGAAGCAGGCCTTAATGCATCAATATTACTATTTACATGCATTTTAGACTCTACAACAGGTCTTCTGAACCCTCTTGCACTTTGAACTTCCAGGTGCAGTGTTTATGAACATCAACTCTAGAGGCTTCTAGAGTGTAGATGTTAGTACTCACGGGCACTGTACAAAACTTACAACACAACTAATATGAAGATTAAGGCTGGGCCAACACTATGTGCGGAGTGGCTCGCAGCAGGGGTCTGGTGCACCCCTGTTCTCAGTTTCGGGGGCAAATCAGGTCAGACTTTTTGCCTGAATTCGGACCTGAAATGGAGCCAAATACGCACAGGACCCTCCTGCTGTGCGATCTGCGGCCGCCCTAGAGCTGTGTGAACAGCGTAAAAAGGTCAGATCAGTGCTCAGCAAAGTAACTATGAGTTTTAAAGTGGTTGTCAACGCTGGACCTATAATAAGGCTTATCTGTAGGACCTGGGAATTTCTCCTGAACTTTTACAGTTTAGGAGATATTCCCTGTATCTGCATGTGCCGACATGATCGTCACATGCACACTGAAGAATCGGTCCCAGGGTGCCGTTTCTTCAGTAAATGTGCCGTAACCCGTGGCTCCCGTGCGCATACAAGGGGAGTGACATCAGCGTGGCTCTGGCCAATCATAGCGCTGGAGCCCGCACTGTGATTGGCTGGAGCCGTGTAGCCGGAAGAAGCATGTCGCCGGTCACGGTGTGCTGAGACTGTTGCAACAGCTTCGTTCCAAGGTCAGTATTTCATAATGAGCTAGTATGCGATGCATTCTAGCTCATAATGCCTTTGTTTTGCAGGTTTTTTTTTTTTAATCGGAGAGTTGACAACCACTTTAATAGCTGCTTTCAAGATAAAATTTGCTTTTGTAGTGTCACTTATGTACAATGTTCTTACAAGTGATCCAAGCAGAAAATTAGGTGCTCAGATACTCCTCAGTATGAATATGAAGATTGAGACATTGTTATTTATTGGACCAAATTTTTTTAATAAAGGGCTGATATCCCATTTTTGTGTGGATTCAGTTTCTTAGGGGGAAATACAGGTAGTAAGGGGTAGATATAGTGGTAGCAGGCTGCCTCTCCCTCTGAAATATCCTTGTCATGGTTTCCTATTTACTGGTCACTTTACGAGTTTTAAAAACAAAACATTGCCATTTCTTAGACAATAAGCTGACTGTTCTTTTTTAACCGTTAGATAATACGATTTCCCCTTAAACTTTAATCAAATCTCTGTTAGTTAGATATCACTATAATCTTTCCTACACCAAGTATCTCATCCAAATTTGGCCTGAAATATTGGCTTGCATTCTAATTTCCCTTTATTAACAGTAAAAATCAAATCTTCTGATGATTAAAAATGACCGCAATCTGATTAACCACAAGTTTTAAAAGCGCTTCAAAAAGTAAAAGTGCTTTGCTCGTGCATATCGCTTTTTAATTAGCTAATTAATTTTCTTCTGGTTGTATTACAATATTTGAAACATTCTTAATGTCCTTAGTGGAAAACAAACCATTTTTGATAAGCACTGAGGTATGACCCTGTACACAGGCCTGTAGAGCTCTGCAATGACTACCAGAATGAAACACTTGTAGCATTAATCATATTTACTGGCAACTAAGACTTAGATAATAGAAGATATACTTAAATAAACACAGACATTTAGACAAATATGCATTTAATAATGAGAGGCATAACATTTTTATGTTCATAACTTTATAAACCTGTATGACACTATAAATATTTTATATCCCAATAGCAGTCATACAATAGGTAGCCATTAGAATTCTGGTGGGCGTTTTACTTAAAAAAATAAGAACACCCTTTTTAGGTAAACTTAAGGGTCTCAAGCACCATACATATCATCCAGTGGGAATCAAGCTCAGAGTGATAATTAGGTACGGGGACACCATGCCACCATTGGCAGCAAAACGTGGAGAGAACCTGAATTGGCAAGACATATAGTACATTGGTAGCTATATCTGAATTTTTAAAGTGGAGTTCCAGCCTGTAAAAAAAAAAAAAAAAATTAAAATTCAGCAACTACAAATACTGCAGCTGCAAACTTTTAATACAAAGACACTTACCTGTCCAGGGATCCCGCAATGTTTGCACCCCAAGCCGATTCGCCCATCAGCTTTGGGTGCAGGCGCCGGCATTGCAAGTAAGGGAAACCAACAGTGAAGCCTCCATCTTCACAGCCGGTTTTCTACTGCGCTTTCTGAATGGTCTCGTCGTCTTCTGGGACACACACAGATCCCAGAAGGCAGCAGGGGGAAGGAGGAGGGGCCGATGCAAATACAGAAATGACGTACCTTGCCACTGATGCAAACACAGAAATGACATACCTTGCCGCCGATGCAAACACAGAAATGACGTACCTTGCCACCGATGCAAACACAGAAATGACGTACCTTGCCGCAGATGCAAACACAGAAATGACATACCTTGCCGCCGATGCAAACACGGAAATGACGTACCTTGCCGCCGATGCAAACACAGAAATGATGTACCTTGCCACCGATGCAAACACGGAAATGACGTACCTTGCCGCCGATGCAAACACAGAAATGACGTACCTTGCCGCCGATGCAAACACAGAAATTAGGTACCTTGCCGCCGATGCAAACACAGAAATGACGTACCTTGCCGCCGATGCAAACACGGAAATGACGTACCTTCCCGCCGATGCAAACACGGAAATGAGGTACCTTACCGCCGATGCAAACACAGAAATGACGTACCTTGCCGCCATGCAAACACAGAAATGACGTTCCTTGCCGCCGATGCAAACACAGAAATGACGTACCTTGCCGCCGATGCAAACACAGAAATGACGTACCTTGCCGCCGATGCAAACACAGAAATGACGTACCTTGCCGCCGATGCAAACACAGAAATGACGTACCTTGCCGCCGATGCAAACACAGAAATGACGTTCCTTGCCGCCGAACACAGAAATGTGCTGCAATACGCTGCAATTGCACACACTTGTGCCATGGCCCCATTAAACTCAATGGGCGAGTTTGACAGGTGGTGACATCTATCAAACTCTGCACCCTGAATTCCGCAGCATGTGTGCAGCTCCATCCTGCTTTTATTTTACAGTTTGAGTGGGTGTCCGAGGGAGGTGGTACAACCACAGCTCATCCACCTGTTTTTACTGCCCTCTGATAGCCAATGTGAAAGAGACCCAATGCAGCCACCACATTTAAAGAATGGTAAGCTGGCTGTATTGTATTATTATTTTTTGGGGGATTTTAATAATGATTTAAAGAGGAACTGCAATCTGCTCACATAATTTGTAATAAAAACATCTTTGCCATTCTGAAGCTTCCCTCCAACCACTTTGCATATTGTTTTATATATACTGTGATTCTGTACTTGCCAAATATGCTGCAGAAATCTCCCTCCATTAAGTCTGGCTGCATCCATTTTAACTGTGGGCAGCTGAAGCTGCTGCCTGTTCACTTCCTGGATTTACACAGACACACAGAAGCACACCTCCAGCCCTGCAGCTCTCATTGGCCCTCTTATGACTCATCCCCCCTCCCTTCCTGGCACACTCTCACGAGAGTGAGAGAGAGAGCTGTGTATGATGTCATAAGCCTAGGCTAATGACCAGGCAAGAAACAGGAAGTGGGCTGTATAAAGTATTTACTGGCAGAAAAAAATGTACTATCCAAAGTTAAAACAACAAGGGCAGAAGATTTAATAGATGGAAAGATGAAAAAATGACTGAATGTCCGCTTTAAGAGCCATTTCAATTTATATCAGAATTTTTGTCTGTGACTCCATTGGGAAGATTTTCCCTTTCATACATGTTTACATAAACATAACTTGTTGTACCGAGGAAGGAAATGATGTACGAAAATTCTCGTACCACAAAGTAGGGTTGCACCGATACCACTTTTTTTCCACCAAGTACGAGTACCGATACTTTACCTTTCCGATACCGATACCTATTTTTTGGTCATGTGACCATTTTTTAAAGGGAATGAAGATTTCTGTTAGTTTTCTTTATGAAATGAAGGACTGGAACTCAAAAAGACATATACCCCGAAAGCTTGTCCTGAAAAATTTTATGTTAGTGCAAATAAAAAAAGTATCATGGACAGTACTCAATTTTCTCTGGCACTATTACACTAATACGGCTACAATCACCTCAAGCAAAAAGACATTATGAAACAAATAAAATGATTTTATTTGCTTGTCAAAAGTTCTGAAAGCTCATATTGCACAGAACATGTTAAATAATGTCAATGACATGTAAACATTAGTGTTGAGCGAACCCGGACTGTAACGTTCAGGTCCTTACCGAACTTTGGGGTGTCTGGGACCCGGACCCGAACACGGACGTTTCAAAAAACATTCGGGTTCGGGTTCTGGGTTCTGGTAGTTGATCACGCATGTTGAATAGCTGCAGGGCAGCCAATCAACAAGCACTGGTTTGCCCTTAGAAGCCATCACAGCCATGCCTACTAATGGCATGGCTGTGATTGGCCAGTGCATCATGTGACCCAGCCTCTATATGAGGCTGGAGTCACAGTGCTGCATGTCACATGCTCTTGGATTAGTGTAGGGAGAGGATGCTGCCGGCGTTTTTGTGAGGGACAGATTGCAGACATTTTAACATCTGATCCTGCATCCTGAGATTACTACTACTGTTGCTCTGAGGGACAGATTGCAGAAATTTGAGATTTCACATACTGCTGCTTTGAGTGACAGATTGCAGATCAAACTCTGCATAACACAATGATCGCTACGATCCTACACAACGATCAGATTGCGGGATCGAACACAACGATCAGATTGTGGGAGTAATTTGAGATTTCACATACTGCTGCTTTGAGCGATCTGACTGCACTAGGTAGAGGCTTCTGCTTAGAGGGACAGATTATTGTTCAAAAATCATCTCCTAATTCTAAAGGGAGAGGTTCTAGCTGCAGCTGTAATTGACACATTATTGTTCAAAAATCATCTCCTAGTTTATTTGATTTTAATTTATTTTCCCTATCCCCATTTTTTTGTAGGGCCCTACTCTTACCCCCATTTTACTTCCTTTTGCAGCCCTCTAGCACTTGCCAGGACTTTGTTACAGCCATTTTTGTGCCTAAAAGTTCGGGTCCCCATTGACTTCAATGGGGTTCGGGGTCCGGGATAACGTTCGGGCAATGTTCGGTGCCGAACCCGGACTATTTCCCAAAGTTCGTTCGGACCCGCAGAACCCGAACATCCAGGTGTTCGCTCAACTCTAGTAAACATTACAACAACCAACCAAGTGCAATACAGTTCTGTAGTTTAGGCATGAGGAGGAGCAAGAACACTAGAACAGTATCATTCTCACTCAAGACATAGCATTTTGTAAAAAAAAAAAGGTAACACTCACTGACACTGGCCGCCATGTAACCCGAGAGAGACATGCTTGCTGTGGTATGGGACATGTAACAGGAAACACTCACTGACACTGGCCACCATTTAAACTAGCTGAGAGAGACATGCTTGCTGTGATGTGGGTCAGACATGTACAGGTAACACTCACTGGCTGCAAAGACAGGAGAGGAGACATCAACACAGCACTCACCGATCGGCATGCAGGATTTGTAAACGCATCCAATCGCCATTAACAGACAGCCTGGAGGAGACAGGCAGCAGCACAGCCAGAGACATGCGTTATGTATCAGCACTTACCGCAAAATGGAGGGCCGAAATTCTTTATCTGCTCCCACATCCGCACCGCCAACGTCACTTCCGGTATAGGCCAATTTTCACGAAAAGGCCGAATATCGGCCCCGATACCGGTATTGGTGCATCCCTACTACAAAGGCTTTTTTTTGCTGTTTATTGTTTCTGATCATGCGCAGTGTTTCTTTCCTGGTTTTTCTCAGATGATAACAGTACACATTAAACAAAAATCGTTCGTTCTGTTCCCATACGAGAAAAATTTGGGATTTTGCCCCTTCGAAAATTTTTGCTCAGAAGGTCGGAATCCGCTGTTGAAAGTTGTGTACACACAGTCAGAAAATTGTACGATCGTTTCTCAGATGGAAATGTTTGCCCGATTTTCTTGTAGTGTGTACAGGCCTTACGAACAGAAACACTGATCCACCTTCTCATAGTAATATTTCAGAAATTGTATGCTGGATAAGACCGTGGTACACAATCATTTCTCCAGTGACTCATCCCTGCTGCCAGCAGCAGGGATGATTTATTTGTTGTTATGGAGCCAGTGCCCACCGGCATCCAAAAAACTAAGGATTGGTTCAGGTTTGTTTGCAACCGCACGTGCCAGTAAGCTGACACTGCGCCGAGCTAATCACAGGCAGTTTAACATTTCCCGATCCGTGGCTGCACAGATCGGGAAATGTCTCACTGCCTGTGATTAGCGCGGCCCAGTGTCAGCTTCCTGGAGGGCTCGGGCACATGCGGTTGCAAACAAACCCGAACCCATCCTTACTAACAACCATGACTCATCCCTGCTGTCAGGGAGAGATTCCCCACTGACAGCAGAGATGTTGATGAGGACAAGGGCCTCTTCCCCACAACCCTAGCCTGGTGGTTGTTGGGGTGTGGGGGGTGACTTATCGAAATCTGTAATCCCCCTTGTCGGACAAACATTTAACAAACTTGTTTGTCGGGCAAACATTTAACAAAGGGGCCCTAAAATGCCAAGACAGTACAAATACCCCCAAACTACTGCTTTTTGAACACTAGACAGTCAAAGGTATTGGTGCGGTGGTAATCAAGAATCCTAACTGGTGACAGTATGTAAAAAAAGAAAACTAATAATAATATGTAAATCATTTTTGAAAGATTTTTTTTTTCATTTTTAAAAAATTTTTTACACACTCTCATCAGAGTAGTTTAGTGTTAACATAGTGGCACTGTACAACTCTGGTGGGTGATAATGGATTTTTTTTTTACACTATTATTTCTTATAACAGTGATGAACACTGTGATAAACAATAGTTTTAGCTGTCATGAATGGCTTTTCATTCATGACAGCAGGCTTACTATTGTGATCTGTGATTACCTACAGCTAGTTACATGGTACAGGGTGTTATGATTGGCCAATGAACCATGTGATAGTTGTGGGCCAATCACAGCATCACAATAGTAAGCAAAACAGTCATGAATGGAAGCCATGTTCTATGTTTATTTCAGCGGTTGCAGGAGGAAACTGGAGAGGATCAGTTTCTGTATATGCTGCCCCCAACACCCATCCTGTTCAAATGTAAAACAGAATGTGACATAGAGACTGCACTGGTTTCCTGGAACATGGGGCTACACCAGTGGTTGGGGGTATTTGGTAAAAACATGTCTCAACCATGGGGTTTTACCACCCCCAAACTGCAAATGTAAATAAGCCTTTACTGTCCTGAGCCCCCTATAAGGCTGTTTTCACACTGATGCTCTGTGGTTTACCTGCACCGCGGGTGCAATGCAGTGCACCTGCAGATTAGCTTCAGTTTGCCATAGACTTCTATTATAGTTTGCGGGTGTGGTGCTCTTTTTAAAAGTGCACAAAAACTCTTGCATTCAGGAGTTTTGCTGTGCTTTCAGAAAGCGCACCAACCTGCAGGATATAATGGAAGTCTATGGCTCAGTGCAGTTCACCTGCAGGAAAGCCGGGTAAACCGTAGTGCACCAGTGTAAAAGCAGCCTAATAGTTGTTAACCCTTTTATAGAGCGCATACCTCTTATTTTCCTTTTGCAGGTGCTGCTGGCATCGCTTTCTAGACTGCTAGAAGGAATAAGAGGCACTTGATAGCACTCTGCCTGGGACAGGAGCCAGCGCTACAGATGAAGCACCAGCTTATGCGGCTCCGGCACCCTCTGCAGCTGCCTGCTCCCTTCAATGCTGGCCCCAGCTCACTGCAATCTGATGTGTTGGGATGGTGGATCAGGAAGCCCAGATTGTGATCGTTGGGTTGCTGACCCTGGGCATGCACTTCCCTGGTCTGTTTTTATTAATTGATAGTCGTTTTAGGCTTGAGGTCATGGGCCCCATCAGATGGCTCCGCGGGCCACATTTGGCCCACAGGCCATGGGTGGAGCACCCCTGCCCTACGGCATATCTCTGCTGCTATGTCTTGCTATTTCAGTGCACATTGAAGAATAGATTCCCCCACTCTGAAATGGGCCGAGGTCCCCTAATATTATACACCACTTCAAAGCAGTTAACTATCTTGTCAAGGAAATCCTAGTCTAATGCTGGAGTTGCAGGATTAATCGTCTTGCTTCCCCCTGGCTGCTGAACAGAGAGGATTCCATATGATTGTATATGCCACGCAAGTCCTGAGCTGGATCTGTGTACTTAGGTAAATGCTGCAGCAGAAATTAAAGCAGAAATAAAGGGGGGAATTATTGCAGGGCCAATAAGTTGCCTACCTCCATCTGGAGTAGTACAATAGTAGGGGGCCACTGTTGCACTCCCATATCCTTTTTTTTTTACATTGCCAAATAATCAGACAGAGAACAATTGTAACTCGCAGTTTACTAAACAGGGGCAACGTTTCCAATAGTGGTCTGTACAGGGTAAGTGAACTGGCATGCCTTCAGTCAGGTCAGTCATTGTGTCACTGGTATACAGAAGATACAATTCAACAGGTGTCACTGTAGATTTCTGTACTAGAAAAATGAACAACAATGAGGAAAATAGCGATGAAGAATTTCCACAGGTCAACATGCATTGCAGTAATTACAAAAGCAAACACTATGCATTCAAATCTATCTATCTATCTATCTATCTATCTATCTATCTATCTATCTATCTATCTATCTATCTATCTATCTATCTCAGTTTTCTCCATCTCTTACCTGTGTACCAAGCTGATAGAAGTTATTGAAGAATTTGCCCTATAGCAAATTACTGCCCTGGGAAGTTTTGCTATTTTTAGATGCAATTTGCTGTTTAGAGACATTTGTAATTAAATTAAATTTGCAATAACGATATGTAATTGCCTATATAATCATTGCAGACCCTCCATCATGACCTTCTCCATATGGTTCAAAACACGCTCTTGAGTTTCTCTCTACCTGTCTAGTTAAAATTACCTGGGCTTAGTCAATGAACTCTTGTAAAGCTTTAGCTTAAATGTCAGATCATTTTAATGGGAAAGGCAAAAGAAGTTCAGGAGCAAAGTGTACCTCATACAGAAGGTTCTGTTATTAAATACAGAAATAATTAGTAAAGTGGTTCGGGTTTGCAGCTACCATAGTGTGAGGCAAATCCTGTGGTTTCAAGATTCATGGTCATGGAATCTTTTTTTAAACTAGAAGGCACTGCTTGGCCTTTAAAATATGACCAGCAGCCTTAGAAAGGTCAGAAGGGGGGTTTGAATAAGAAAGCCCCCTCAACAGAAAAAAGAAGAAGGGGCATAGAGCGCAATCGGGTCAGTGATTTGAAAGCTGCCGTAGGGAAAGCATAGGGAAAGATCTTTGGGCAATCAACTTCATTGCTCCATTTTTGTTCATAAGATTGTGGACTTTTTGTCTTGTATTTTACTTGTGGTTACTTTTAGCTGCTGTTCTCTCCATAGAAAACTTTTTTTTTTTGTGAAAGTTACCTTTTGTTTTAGTGCTGTTTTTTTTTGGGGGGGGGTATCTATT
>BLSH010504629.1:178048-201998 GCA_018402905.1 Glandirana rugosa
GAAAGGCAAAAGAAGTTCAGGAGCAAAGTGTACCTCATACAGAAGGTTCTGTTATTAAATACAGAAATAATTAGTAAAGTGGTTCGGGTTTGCAGCTACCATAGTGTGAGGCAAATCCTGTGGTTTCAAGATTCATGGTCATGGAATCTTTTTTTAAACTAGAAGGCACTGCTTGGCCTTTAAAATATGACCAGCAGCCTTAGAAAGGTCAGAAGGGGGGTTTGAATAAGAAAGCCCCCTCAACAGAAAAAAGAAGAAGGGGCATAGAGCGCAATCGGGTCAGTGATTTGAAAGCTGCCGTAGGGAAAGCATAGGGAAAGATCTTTGGGCAATCAACTTCATTGCTCCATTTTTGTTCATAAGATTGTGGACTTTTTGTCTTGTATTTTACTTGTGGTTACTTTTAGCTGCTGTTCTCTCCATAGAAAACTTTTTTTTTTTGTGAAAGTTACCTTTTGTTTTAGTGCTGTTTTTTTGGGGGGGGGGTATCTATTTTGTGGGTTTTTAAAATATATTTTATGATCTTTTTTTAAAGCATTCACCTTTTCACAAACAATGAAAAAGTGAACTAACTCATAATACCCTTCCCACCCCTCCAGTACCTGCTGTATGTACCTTATTTGCTCCCCATATATTGGAGTCCAATGGGTTTGGAACATGATTAGCACGTGATTAGAGCCAGAGGCTCCAATAGGCTTCAAAAAAGGGTGGGCAGGGAGTGCAGAGCACTCGTATCTCAGGACACACTTCCTGTTCCTGTGTGGCCAAGAGGAGAATGTCTCGGTCAGAGTGGCCCCAGCTCTTCTTCCTTCCCCCTGCCTCCATAAGGTAAGGCATCCGCTGTCCCTCTCCCACGGGGGTACCGGGTGACTGTCTCCTGTGGGGGTGGTGATGTTAGTTTAGTTCATGCCCCCCCAAATTTTGAGCACCAGCCGCCACTGATCAGCGCTAACCAATGAGTGACAAAAAAAATGACTGGCCTTTTAGCCCTAAAACATGACAGGAATTTAACAGATTCATCCCACAAATACTTCCGTAGGATTCACCTCTAATTTCAAGTTTGCCAAACATTGAACTAGATTCAATGAACCCTGGTTAATCAAATTTGGATAGATTCACCCAACACTATAAACAATGGGTTATACCAACAGCTTTTTTCATTGAAAAGTTCTAATGGTTGAGCGCTAGTTATTAAGTTAAGTTACCCATAGCAAATGAGAATCTATCTAGTACTGAACTAGCAGAATCAATTTAATTGGATGCTGTATGTTAACGTAATTAAGAGTTAGCATTTAACACTGAACTTTGTGAAAAAAGCTACCCTTGCAGTGGAGCTCCCCCACAATGCAAGGTTTAAATGCTCCTTTTTGCCTAGGGTACCACTAAATACCAATATTTGATTACCTTATCCCTCATGCCCTCACGCTCCTTCTTCAATATACAGTATCTCACAAAAGTGAGTACACCCCTCACATTTTTGTAAATATTTTATTATATCTTTTCATGTGGCAACACTGAAGAAATGACACTTTGCTACAATGTAAAGAAGTGAGTGTACAGCTTGTATAACAGTGTAAATTTGCTGTCCCCTCAAGATAACTCAACACACAGCTATTAATGTATAAACTGCTGGCAACAAAAGTGAGTACACCCCTAAGTGAAAATGTCCAAATTGGCCCCAATTAGCCATTTTCCCTCCCCGTGTCATGTGACTCATTAGTATTACAAGGTCTCAGGTGTGAGTGGGGAGCAGGTGTGATAAATCTGGTGTTATTGCTCTCACTCTATCATACTGGTCACTGGAAGTTCAACATGGCACCTCATGGCAAAGAACTCTCTGAGAATCTGAAAAAAAGAATTGTTGCTCTACATAAAGATGGCCTAGGCGTTAAGAAGATTGCCAAGACGCGGTGGCCAAGCCCATACAGTGGTTTAACAGGACAAGTTCCACTCAGAACAGGCCAAAAAGTTGAGTGCATGTGCTCAGCATCATATCCAGAGGTTGTCTTTGGGAAATACTGTAGATGTATGAGTGCTGCCAGCATTGCTGCAGAGGTTGTAGGGGTGGGCGGTCAGCCTGTCAGTGCTCAGACCATACGCCGCACACTGCATCAAATTGGTCTGCATGGCTGTCGTTCCAGACGGAAGCCTCTTCTAAAGACGATGCACAAGAAAGCCCACAAACAGTTTGCTGAAGACAAGCAGACTAGGGACATGGATTACTGGGACCATGTCCTGTGGTCTGATGAGACCAAGATAAACTTATTTGGTTTAGATGGTGTCAAGCGTGTGTGGCGGCAACTAGATGAGGAATACAAAGTCAAGTGTGTCTTGCCTACAGTCAAGCATGGTGGTGGAAGTGTCATGATATGGGGCTGCATGAGTGCTGCTGGCACTGGGGAGCTACAGTTTATTGAGGGAACCATGAATGCCAACATGTACTGTGACATACTGAAGCAGAGCATGATCCCCTTTCTTCGGAGACTGGGCCACAGGACAGTATTCCAACATGATAACGGCCCCAATCACACCTCCAAGACAACCACTGCCTTGCTAAAGAAGCTGATTGGGCCCAATTTGGACATTTTAACTTAGGGGTGTACTCACTTTTGTTGCCAGCGGTTTATACATTAATGGCTGTGTGTTGAGTTATTTTAAGGGGCAGCAAATTTATACCGTTAGACAGGCTGTACACTCACTACTTTACATTGTAGCAAAGTGTCATTTCTTCAGTGTTGTCACATGAAAAGATATAATAAAATATTTACAAAAATGTGAGGGGTGTACTCACTTTTGTGAGATACTGTATGTACAAGCATAATATATACTAATCTCCACAAAATGTTGCTGCATATTTTAAGAGTTGTAATTTGTACAAGAGTCTGGTCACTATAAAGGGTGAGTTCAGGAGCACAAAAGAAGAGAGACCCAGCACAGAAGGTTGACTGTGGACCTAAGTTCGCCTGAGAATCCAATTCTCTTGCAGTCTTTTTTTTATACAAATTAGCATTTTACCACGCTCTGGATATTTGGGATCTGTACTCTGTGACCATGTATCTCGGCAAATGTAAATACCACATAACCTGTCACTTCATGTCAACGGTTTTGAATATAGTATGTATGGTTCTAATTGTATTTTCTCTAACATTGTTGTAGAAAGGGCTTGCTTGTTACCCCCTGAAGAAGACCAATGTACACCCATGAATGGTCGAAATGCATTGGGGACCTTATGCAGCCGTCTGGCTGCTTAATATGCCATTCTTTTATTTAGCTATAAACCATACTATGTGTATCACTATACATGTCCCATTTTTGTACAACCAGAGCTCTCTCTTTTAATCAAAAATTTTTATGTCAAGTCCTTGTCAATAAACTTTGAAAATAAATCTTTAGCACTCTGTATTACTCCTTTTGAATCTAATTAAAAGTTTTCCTATTGCTTTACTGCCATTAAACCCTTAATGGGGGATGTTACCATAATCTATATATTACGAAGGGGAAGGAGTAACTTTTTGGGTCTCTCGCTACCAGCACCGAATTTTCCAAATTGAGAATCCAATACATTTAGTTGGCCATTAGATGTAATTCTATCATCACACCAGAGGCTACAGTATAACGTAGATGAAGGTATGTCAGTTATTCAATAATAACCAAACTATCACCATTTATCCCAACTACTATGCTCATCAAGAGAAATTGCCACTCCACTGCCATATTAGTGTCACCCGAAAGTTATGTTTTGAAATTTAAAAACCCCTAATAAGGCAACATTCGCATATAAAATAATATAGTGATAGATAGGACTATATTAGCCAATATACAGTATGAAAGGAGGAGGATATGGATGAGTATTGGGTATTATTAGGAGATAGAAATGTTGTGCATAATTATTGTGTGTAAACATTTAAAATATAATTGTATGTAATATTATTAAAAGTGTATTTTGATTTTATATGTTGTGATGTGTGGGTACCTTAACTATGTTGACTACTATTTTCAGTAGCATAATTTTACCATTATAAAAAGTAGAATATAGGTCGAGAACAATCCTTCCTGAGCCACTATCCTTGTTCCCCCGTCCATTAAAAACAAAGTTACCATCATACATTGCAGTACTTTTTTATTGCAATTAGCAGACTTCTTTTGACTGAGTGTGCACTTTTGTTGTGTGCCTTAGCCTTTGGCTGCTCTCACATTAAAATATGTAGGTAAATGTAAATAGCTTCTAGATTGTAATAGACTGAAGTGACAGTTAAAAACAATCTCATAACAGCAAATATTGACCAATGGTGCGGCTCTTTATTGCCTTTTAACTCCAATAATCAGTTTTTGTTTCTTCAGTAAATAATTCTGTAAAGGGTCATAGAGGCTTAATTAAATTTGCATACTATATTTACATTCATATATATCACAATTTACTTCATACACAGCAGTACTTGTGCAGTCTTCCCATAGTATTGTTAGTATTTGTCTGCCATCTAGTGGACCATAGCTCTTCTACAACATATTTCACATTTCTAGATTAAAGGAAACTGGCAGACAACAGAGCATTTTATTGCTGACCTCCCCCATTAAAATGCTAGCTTCCTGACTACCTCTGACCTCAGTGCTTTCCGAGTCACTAAGCTTGAACTAGCATGCAGCTAGAGAGATCACAACAGTCAGAATTCTGCATACTGTTCTAAGTCAGAAACCTAGAAAGTCATAAAGCTATCTTACAGCCAGGCAACTAGTCTTTTTAGAGGATGGTTCAGCAATGGGAGCCATAATATTTTCTCTATAGTCTCTTATAAAGTAGAAATATAAGCTGTCTCTAAAACAAACTAAAATATCTGCTATTACAAAAATATTGTTCTGTCCAAATCTTATTTTGATGCGGTTGTTCATTAATAATGACCTGTTGATCCTGCCAATTAATCTGCCTTCTTCCCACAGGATAAGAATACTAAATGGCTTGCAGTAAATTTGTTGCAATATCATCAACCTAAGCAAATGCTGTAGCAGTAAGGACTACAGTGCTGCATTGTCATGCACATTATGGAAGAGGGCTATCAACTTTTTTACAGCTGATAACCTCCTCCTTAATGCCCACAGCACTGCCTAAATTTCTGATAAGCCTGCTGTATACAGCTCATAGGAAAAGGAGGCCAAGATATTCCCTGTGTTTGGCAGAAGGGATGTAGTGGCTCTCTCTTAATGTGGAAATAAACCCTCCAATTCTTTTCAGCCAAGGAAGCTGCCATCTTGGCCTCTGTTTGATCTTCAACTGCCATGATGCTGCACATGTGATGAGTTATGACACCAGCCATTGGATGGTTTGACAGTTTGGTTGAGAGCAAAGTCACAGTGACAATTAGCATATCTGGCATGCCGAGAATGTAGCTGTTTTTTGAAACTATTAAATCAATGGGTTTACTTCCACTTTAAATACCCTTTCCTGGCCCCAACAGCGTAAGGCTTCATACACACGGACGGTTTTTACTGCCGCGTTTTATAGCGTTTTTTTGCAGCTCTCCATGTTATTCAATGGCCCCATGGAAACGCTGACGTTTTTGAGCTGTAGATGGCGTCGGCGTTCTGGAGCTAATCGAAAGCAGGACCCGCGTGTTCCGAGGCTGTAGCGTTATGGCGTTTTTGACACTGAGCCGGAAAAACGCTCACTAACGTGCATTAACGCCGTAGTGCGGTGTTTTTAGCGATGGCGTTTTCAGTTTCAAAAATAGCAGAGGAATTTTTTTTTCAACAAAACGCGACGTAGCGCTGACACTCATTAACGCGCATTAACGCCAATGCAAAATGCTTGACGTTGGTCCCGATGTTTTGCTATTACGCCCGTGTGTATGAGGCCTAAAGATCATGGAAGTCCTTGAGATGATATCAAAGGCAAAGAAGAGGGGTCTATGCCTCCGAGAAAAAGGTAGGTTAAACAAAGTGTCTTCCCTATAAAGGGGATGGGGTGTGAACGAGCTGCATTAAGGTTGTGTCCAGAAAGAGACTTTATTAAGGATCTTCACTTATATGTATGAAATCTAAAAGTCAGCAGCTACAAATACTATAAAACTGTACTGTAGAGCTCTGGCTTGAGCCATATCCAGATTGAGACCTAGAAATTTCAAGCGATGTGTCATTTCCATCACTGACTTTTGAAATGTCAAGATCCAACCAAACCCTTTTAAGGTCAGGACTGTAAAATATTACATTGTCAGTCATAACCTATGCAGACTGTTCCCCCAAAAGGAGGTTGCCCAGACATTTCACAATGGGGATGCCTTGGGAGCATAGCAAGGCTAGCGATCCCTAATACCATTACCTTGGTGCACATTAAGGGTTAGTAATACACACTAAATGGTAGGGCTACAAAGTGGTAGTATTGAGCTCCTACAGCAAAGCAATGGTAGTGTTTATGTTCTGGTAAGATGAGGGCATGCAAGTACACAGGCTACAAAGTCTCTCTGAGGGGAGAAGCTATTACTAACCATGTGGATTCCATGCAAAATTTTGGGACCTAAAAGAAGAGATTTAAGGCCTTCAGATCCCAGATGAGGCTGATACGCGCTATTGGTTTGGAAACTGTGAAAAGATTGGAGCAAAACCACAGAATTTTCTGCAGTTGGAACTAGGGTGAAAACCTCTAGCTTCAAAAGTTCATAAAGATCTACATAGAGGTCTGATAGTCTGTGCAGAGACAGAGGCAGGTTGGATAACATGAAACGGGGAGGGGCAGAGAGTGAAACTTGGAGACAAAGTCTCTTGTCCAGGTTTCCAAGATGCTTTCTGACCAGGTATTCACTAACGCCAGCAGACATCCCCCACTTTGGAAAGTGGGGGCATTCTTTCATACTGAAGAGGACTATTCTGCAGGTTTGGGGGGATTTAGGCGCTCAGGGTGTCGTTAAACTGGTCTTCTGGCTTGGGTTTGTTCTTGGAGTATGGAGTAACGAAGGGAACTCTTTTTTGTCCTCAGAGAGAAGGGAGTCTTTCCAGTTTGAGGTATTGGCTTCTTTTGCTGGAGTGTATAAGTACTTTTATCCCCAGTAACACTTTTTATGAGAATATGCAAAGCAGCTCCAAAGAGATGGTCAGCAGAATAACATTTCAACCAAAGAGTTCTGTGCATATTTATTTGGGAAATAAGATGGTAGATATCAACTAACACACCTGCACAATAGTGTAGGGCTGTCAGCAAGAGATTTAAGCGCTCCACAACTGTAGGACCAGGATGAATATAAGCTGGTTCCTTTAACATGAGTTTGATGCATTCATGTCACCTACCTGGTCGGAGGTCGAAGTGCTGAGAGGGCTTCCCTTGTGGCTAAGTGCAGAGCGCCCCTGAAGGTGGTAACAGGGAGTGCTATGCTCAGAGAAGTAGGGGTTGCCAGCTGCAACAGGCTGATAGGATGTCTGCTGGATGACGGCTGACGCGCAGGATACACTGCTGGATAGGAGTCCCTCAAGAGTACCAGGTGAGACTTGGCAGCTGGGAGAGCCAAGAGCAGAGTCAGGAGCCAGGCCAGAGGTCATGCACAGACGGTCATCCAGGTGAAATGCAACAAGCAGAGCCAGGAGTCAGCCGGGGTCATACACTGGTAATCAGGCAGGAGCAGAGTCAGAAGAGCAAGCCAGGGGTCAAACACGGATCGGCAGGCAGAAGCGGAGTCACAGGAACAAGCCAAGGGTCAAAGCCAGGAATGCAGACAAGACAGGTCAAAGGCATGCCGGGTCAGTAACAGGAAATCCAATAATATCAGGAACAGGAACACAGGAACTTACAGGGGAACTGTTCTCTAATAATTTATCAGTTAGTGCTGGATCCTCCCTTTGAAGGGGAGTCAAGTCCCTGAAGTCCTTCGGTGAACAGCCAACATGATGGGTGAAGAGTGGACCTATTGGCCCAGCAGTTTGGATAAGTGAGTGCCTCTATCCTACTGGACAAAAGTGTCAGCTTCCCCTGCAGTACCCCTTTTAAGTTTGGGCTACAGGCTCTGAAGCCTTGTGGGGGGTGCTACACTGCAGTACTGGTGTTCATTGTGGGGGGTCTAGTCACTGGGGGGGGGTCCTCACAAGGGTCAGGCTGTTTCTCAAGTCACTTTTTATTGTGTTTGGCTTTATTGCTGTGTTGCTTGCAAAGCCATGTGAAAAAAAAATCCCTCACTCATTATCCATATCATTTGGGTGGAAATAGTTTGTTAAGCTGCCCTCCAAATGGTCAAAAGGGACTATCAATAAATGAGGATAACTTCCCTAATATTTAATGCGAAACCCCAGCCATATTTTTAAAATTCTGTATACAGAGAAGGGAAGGATTTGTTCCAATGCCAGGTTTTTATTGCTGTCTGTTTTTCCATTGGGGATTTTTTTTTCCCTTCCTGTCCCTTTGATACTCAAGGCATTGCTGCTTAGCCTATCTTCCTGTTTACTCTCTGTGAAGCACATTTCAATATATAGAATCAACCAGGGACTTGTTAAAGTTCCACTATTTTCCAAATGTGTTTCCCCAAGAATATATGGAGAGTGAATTTCATTTATGAACTTAAAGTGGATGTAAACCCTCACATATACCAAGTGAAGTGATACACAGGGATGAAACAAATTTCCCTACATAAGTTTTACATGTATATCTGCTGTCTTCAGCTTGCTATATTCTTTAGAATTCTAACATTGGGTTAGTTTTTATACTTCTTCATTCAGCAGGAGTGTAGTCTTGGCATACACTGTGACAGCTGATTGGAGGAAAGCCCCCCCCTCCACATAGGTAGAGGAAGGAAGGAACGTGCAGAGCTGTGCTGTGACAAGACAAGCTCTGTGCTAATCTGTTTATAGCAACCTCCCCGACACAAATTTCAAGCTGGTTTTATCTTGGTTGACGGAGAACTTGTCAGAAGTTATCATGCTGATAACAGAGCAACAAAACAGTAGAAAGACACAGGAATTAGTGTTTTGGAGAGAGATAAGTAAACACTACAGATATATGTGCCCAGATCAAATTTCAAGAATCAGGTTTACATCCACTTTAACCGCTTGCCGTCCACCCGCCGTCGTTTGGCGGCGGCAGGTTGCCACCGCTGCGTGAATCGCCGTAGATGTACAGCGGCTCACTCAGTCGCAGTTGCAGGTGGGAGCGCGCCCGCTGCACGCTGTGTGAGCATGTCCGCGGGTCGAGCGGACTCGATCTCCATTAGCGACCAACGATTGCCTGTTACAGAGGCAGAACTGAGATCTGCCAGTGTAAACACGGCAGATCTCCGTTCTGTCAGGGGACATATGACAGATATAATGTTCCCAGTGATCAGGAACAATGAGATCTGTCATGTCCCTGCCAGCCCAGCCTCCACACAGTGAGAACACAGTGGGGGAACACACTTAACCCCTTGATCGCCCCCTAGAGTGTAACCCCTTCCCTGCCAGTGACATTTATACAGTAATCAGTAACTATTTAAAGCTCTGATCACTGTATAAATGTCATTGGTCCCAAACAAGTGTCAAAAGTGTCCGATTTGTCCGCCGCAATATCGCAGCCCCGATAAAAATCGCAGATCGCCGCCATTACTAGTAAAAAAAAAATAATAAAAATGCCATAAATCTTTTCCTATAGTTTGTAGATGCAATAACTTTTGCGTAACCCAATCAATTTTTTTTTACCAAAAATATGTAGAAGAATATATAACAGCCTAAACTGAGGAAGAAATTAGTTTTTTTATATTTTTTTTGGACATGTATTATAGCAAAAAGTAAAAAATATTGTTTCTTTTTTTCAAAATTGCCACTTTTTGTTTACAGTGCAAAAAAATAATGCCACCAAAAGAAAGCTCTATTCGTGGGAAAAAAAGAACATAAATTTTGTTTGGGTACTACATCGAACGACCGCGCAATTGTCAGTTAGAGCAATTCAGTGCCGTATCTCAAAAAGTGCTCTGGTCAGGAAGGGGGCAAATCCTTCCGGGGCTGAAGTGGTTAAGCTTATCGTATTTCAAATAATAACATAAAGCAATCTTGTATCTGTTTGCATTAAAAATGTAATAAAGTTTACAAAATACAGATTTTTTTCAATATGGTGTGTAGCAAAACCAAACAAGAAATATGCATGGTCTTTATATGCTCTATCAAAAGATCAACCCAAAACCATTAGGGCTTTGTCATGACCATCATGACATCACAAAACTACATCACAAGAATAAGCTAGGTCAGATACCACTCCAAGCTCGTATGAATACAAATAACTTTACTTCTGAACAATTGACTAAGGTCCTTTCACACTGAGGCACTTTACAGGCGCTATTTAACTAAAAATAGCGCCTGTAAAGCGCCTCAAAAATCCCTCCCCATCCACCCCAGTGTGAAAGCCGGAGTGCTTTCACACTGGGACGGTGCGCTTGTAGGACATTACAAAAAGTCCTGCAAGCCGCATCTTTGGAGCGGTATGGTGAGCGGGAATATACTGCTCCTCCACCGGCCCTGCCCATTGAAAACAATGGGGTAGCGCATCCGAAGTGGTGCACACCGCCTGGGAAGCATGGAGCGCGGGCACTTTTAACTCCGTTTTAACCCCTTGTGGGGGGTTAAAAGCGCACCGCTCCCGCCGCCGTAATACAGCGATAAGTCCCCGCTGTGACTAGCTGGGATTTAACGCTAACGCCCCACTGCCCCCAGTGTGAAAGTGCTCTAAACCAGATAGCATTGCCTGGTCTATTCAAAAGCATAAAATGTCTACTTGAATAACAGTTCACATACTCGTTCACGTAATAATATTAGACCTATTACCTACTGTACATCATGCAATTGAAATATATCACAACAAACTTATATTAAGGACACGGTTGAAGCTTGGGTATAGCTATGACAAAAGACACCGTTTCAAACAGGCAAGATCATGAATACAAATTCTAAATATATTTTAAAATGTATCTAAACCCAAAAACAAAAAATTCATATAGTGCAGTCTACCAGACATTAGATGAAGCAGCTGCATTCGTTTTCTTTTTTCTGACTTTTTTTTTAACCTGATGATCCTACCAGTCAGGGCCGGTGCAAAGACTTTTGACACCCTAGGCGAAACCTCATTTTACCGCCTCCGTTGGCTCCGCCCCTGACTCCACCCCCTTTGACCTGTTCATGTATACGATGGAGGTGGCGAAAGTGGAGATTAATTTCTTTAGCCGTGGTCCACAGGCCCGCACCTGTGCCTCTGGACCCGGCCTAAACACAAATAATGGCGGCACCGGCTCGCTTCCTCATGCCAGCCGTGGTCCGCAGGTATATGGAAAGGCTGGGGTAGTATATAGACAGGCTAGGGTAGTATATGGACAGGCTGGGGTAGTATATGGACAGGCTGCAGGGGAGGGCTGGCAGTCGTAGGCCTGGGGGGCAAGTCCAGTCAAGTGGCCCATTAAACCACTGAATCAGATCACCATCCATGCCCACCCAATGGGCCTAGTGGGATCCATGGTAGGGCCGGCCCTGGGCGCCCCCCCTTTGCCTGCAGTTAGTTGGTGGCTGCGCCCCTGGGCCCTATTTCCTTCCTCCACAAGAAAAAAAAAGTGTGAGCGGGCAGCAGCCATCAGCCATTTTAAATGTAAGTTAGGGTGGCCAGGGGGGCAATTGCCACCCTGCCCCCTGGGCCAGCCCTCCCCTGACAGGCTGGGGTAGTATATGGACAGGGGCTTGGCGCCCCCTGGGCGACAGTGCACCCTAGGCGGCCGCCTACTCCGCCTAGTGGTTGAGCCGGCCCTGCTGCCAGTAACACACTTCTTGACTGAGGTTGACAGCTCTCACTGTATGGCGTCTATGGAAGAGCAGCATTGTGACATCACACTGCACTACCATTGCATGTTGATATTACTGCTGTCACAAGTTATATTTCTATATATAAATGCTGTCTCTAATTTTACCTGGCTAGTAAACTTGAATTACAGCATGTCTTACAATAAAAGAGCATGCAAAATGCATAAGTAGAAATGCAGTCCAGACTTCTTTGTAAAAAATGTTCTGTTTCATTTTGGTTGTACCATTTTGTTACCATATGTCTAAAGAATTTGGCAAAGTTCCAGAGTAATATTTTACATTTTCAAGACCTTTTATCGCACCCAACTATTGTCTATATAACAACTTCTAATGTATGTCTCTCTTAATAAAAACCTGTGGTCCATAATTTGTTTACAAAGGAAAAACAAATGCCCATATCTGATGATTGGAATACATTTAATTATTCTACAAAAACGATTTAATCGTGACATAGTACATTTATCAAACCCAAACAAGAAATGAATCGGTGTGAGCCATAGCTATGGCTCTGCTGTTTAACTAGACCAAGCCTTAATGCTATGAGCTGTGATTTCACTGACCCAGCAGTATCACTTCTTCTCTATAGGAAAAAGAAGAAAATAGGTAAAGAATACATTTATAAAATATTCCCATTCCTGTTTTTTATTTACTTCTTTATTTCATTTTGTGCTATTACCTCCATTAACCACTTCATCCCCAGAAAGATTTGCTCCGTTCCTGACCAGAGCACTTTTTCCGATTCGGCACTGCGTCGCTTTAACTGACAACTGCGCTGTTGTGTGACGTTGTACCCAAACAAAATTGACGTCCCTTTTCCCCCACAAATAGAACTTTCTTTTGGTGGTATTTAATCACCTTTGCGGTCTTTATTTCTTGCGCTATAAACCAAAAAGACAGACAATTTAGAAAAAAAAAAACAATATTTTTTACTTTTTGCATCCAATAATTTTGTTAAATAAAATCACAATAGGCGTATATTGATTTGGTTGAGCAAAGGTTATCGCATCTACAAACTATGGGAATAGATTTATGCCATTTTTATTATTATTATTATTATTTTTTACTAGTAATGGCGGCGACCTGCGATTTTTATCGGGACTGCAATATTGCGGCAGACAGATTGGACACTTTTGACACTTTTTTGCGACCAATGACATTTATACAGTGATCAGAGCTTTAACCACTTCAACACCACGTCTATTTTTTTTTTTGTTATAAAATTACTTAAACCCCTAGAACCCCCAAACATTATATATATATTTTTTTTCTAACACCCTAAAGAATAAAATGGCGGTCATTGCAAAACTTTATGTTGCACCATATAAACAATAAAGTTAGCCCAATTGTTTCCATATTGTGAAAGATAATGTTACGCCGAGTAAAATGATACCCAACATGTCATGCTTTGAAATTGTGCCCATTCGCAGAATGGCGACAAACTTTGCAACTTAAAAATCTCCATTGGCTACGTATAAAAAAATCTAGAGGTTACCAGTTTTGAGTTACAGAGGAGATCTAGTACTAAAATTATTGCTCTCGCTCTAACGATCGCGGCGATACCTCACATGTGTGGTTTGAACACCGTTTTCATATGTGGGTGCGACTTACGTATACGTTCGCTTCTGTCCGCGAGCTCGCTTTAAATTTTTTTTTTTTTACTGTTTATTTTTTAATTTTACACCGTTCTTTTAAAAAAAAAATTTGGATCACTTTTATTCCTATTATAAGAAATGTATACATTCCTTGTAATAGAAAAAAGCATGACAGGACCTCTTAAATATGAGATCTGAGGTCAAAAAGACCTCAGATCTCATATTTACAGTTAAATGCAAAAAAAAAAAAAAAAAAAAATGACAGTTAAAAAAAAAGAATGGGCCCTTTAAGACTGTTGGGCGGAATCCGCCGCTAAGACCACTTTTATCTGAAGCAGAATCGCCTGCTCTAAAAAACGGTATCTGAATGGTGCCTTTAGCTGAAGGCACCATTCAGATATCCCCACTCAAACTCAAGGACGTCATATGACATCCGGCGGTATTGAAGTGGTTAAATAGCTACTGATTAGTATATAAATGTCATTGGCAGGGGAGGGGTTAAACTGTAGGGGGCGATCAAGGGGTTACGTGTGCTCCTTCACTGTGTTCTAACTGTGTTGGGGCTGGGGTGGCAGGGGCATGACAGATCTAACTGATCCCGATCACAGGGAACAGTAGATCTGTGACATGTCCCCTGTCAGAAAGGAGATCCGCCATGTTTACAATGGCAGATCTCCATTCTGCCTCTGTAACAGGCAATCGCGGGACATCAAGTCCGCCCGACCCACGGGCACGCTCATGCAGCATGCAACGGGCACGAAAGCTTCCAGCCGGCAGCGCGCTCCTGCCTGCAACTGCGCGAGCCGCAGTACAGCTGTGGCGATTCACACAGCAGTGCCAACCTGTTGCTGTATAACGGCGGCCGGTCGGCAACTGGTTAAAGTAGAACTATAGGCAATTTTTTTCATTGGATAGAGTAATGGAGGGTTATACCTTCATTTCCTCTCCCATAGCCACAACAGGAAGTGAGAGGAAATCCCTGCAATTTAAGGAAATCCCTTGGCGCCCCCAGGTCACCAGATCTAGTATGCCCATTGGAAGATGTCCCCTCTATTACTTTTTTGGGAACAAACCAAAATGTGGGATTTTCTTTTACTTTCACTTTTGATAATAACAGTGAGCAGCACAAATAGAAAAGGTGAATCTACCTAATGGGGCAGAGGTAACAATAAAACCATAACAGGGGGTTCTAATCCATCTCCACTCAATCCAAAACTAAAAAAAAAAAATGTTTCAGTTATACTACCTTCAGCGTTTTGTTTAGCTTAATACAAAGAGCATAATCAAATAAACATTGCCAAGTAAAGTATTTGTTAAAGTGTTTGTTACCATAAAAAAAAAAATGGATCCCGTTCCCTTAACCCTTCATGCCTGGTACACACAATGAGATTATCGGGCGAATGATTGTCCATTTTTTTTTGCATGCTAATCTCAGATCGAATTGGAAGAGTTTACTTTAGTCACGAAAGTTCTTGTACGACAGAATAAAATAATCGCAAGTGATGTAATGTGTTGTATTGTATTTGTATTGCATTTTCGAGAGAGCTTGACCCGGAAGTGACGTCAGAGACGTCGCTTTCAGGATCACAGTAAAAAGGGGAGGAGATAGGACGTGTGTCCGCTCTTCTCCTTCCCCTCCAGCCGTTGCCACCCACTATGACCGTTCCGGGCCCACAGATGGGCAAGCGGAGCCCGGTAAGCATGGCGGGGGGCGTGCACAGGGGGGGCGCCGGTACCGGGGGTGTATGAGAGCAATCGGGCGGCGGCACCGGATTGTGTGCAATACCCCCCGCTGTCAGGTCCATATGACATACGGATCCAGTGGCAAAAGGGTTAAAGCATGAATAACAGCACAGTGTTTGTTCTGTGTAATTTGGCCCCTTGTATCACCTAAAAAAACCTGGCTGATCCTGCCTGATTCTGCCCCCCCCCCCTGTAAACTGAACACAGTTTATAATGGCTGCTAAGCCCTGAAACCATGGTCAGTTTACGTGCCTCTGTCATCCGCAGCTCTCCTGTCCTCCTCTGTGCTCCTCTTCCCCCCTCCCCTCCCTGCCTGTTAGCTCCGTGTCCGTGCCCACCCCCCTCCCCTCCTGAAAATACTGTTCATTTTTTACACTATCCTCTCTGTTTATTAATGTAAGGTGCCACAGTGTCTGTGCTTTGTAAAAATAGGCCGCTATATACCTTATGTCAGAGCTCCTACGGCGGTCCGTGCATGAGAGATTGCAGCTGGACTCGATGTCCGACGGCGACCCGCTATCGCCGTGTACAGAGGCAGAACCGGGATCTGCCTATGTGAACAAGGCGGATCCCTATTCTGCCAGATGGCATGACAGAGATCTTCTGTTCCCAGTGGGAACAGCGATCTCTGTCATGTCCTTGGCAGCCCACCCCCCCTACAGTTAGAACACACCTATGCAGCACAGTAAACCCTTTGTTCGCCCCCTCGTGTTAACCCCTTCCATGCCAGTGTCATTTATATGTTGATCAGAGCATTTTTAAAGCACTGATCAATGTAATAATGTCACTGGTCCCCAAAAAGTGTAATCTTGGGTCAGATTTTCCGCCTCAATATCGCAGTCCTGCTAAAAATCACAGATCGCCGACATCACCAGTAAAAACAATAAAAAAAAATAAAAGTCCCTAAATCTATCCCATAGTTTGTAAATGCAATAACTTTTGCGCAAACCACTCAATATACGCCTATTGTGATTTATTTTTTAACCAAAAATATGTAGAATATATATCGGCCTAAACTGATAAATAAATTTGTTTTCCTGACAGACTCCATGGCAGCCTATGTGTGGGTTTTACCTCGCCCCCTCCTCTCCTATAGGACCCCCATTACCATAAATTTAGCCTGATCATCCATACCTGTGTTCCTTTTTTGTCCTCCTCCTGGACCCTTGCAGAGTTGAGGATGTTTCTATGTGTCCCGGCCAGTAAGTCCCCAGCCTGGAGTGGGGCAGTTTTGGGGTAGTGGTGTTTCCCCCATGCCCAGGACCTAGCTACGGCAGGTGAGAGGCAGTAGGCCATGAAGATACCCAGGAGGGGCAGATAGTGGTTGCCCGTGGAGACGCCATCGCCGGCAGGGTCTTAGAAGAAGTCTGCCAGTTAAGTATGACTCTATGGCAATGCTGTGTTTGATGACTAATACTGGTTGCAGTTCCTGTCTTGTGTCCCTGGGTGCCCCCTGTGCGGTATGGCCGGTGCTATGGCGGCTGGAACGCATCTGCATTCCATCAGCCGCCGCTGCTGTGCATTAGGCTGGCCACGGGTCCCTCCTGCGCAGGCGTGGCCTTCAGAGTGAAACTGGGGCTTGGCTAATGCGTGCGCAATGGAGCCGGTGGTCCGGTCGGTGCATGCGCAGTCACGCACAGATGACGTGGAATGGCAGGGAATTCAAATAGCTGTCATTCTGGTGCAGTCTCGGGTTTGACTGCGGGCATATTGCGGCGGCTTCCCCAGGCTTGATCCCAGTCCCCTCCAGGTAAGCCCCGGAGGGCAGTAGGTGCTGGGGGGAGGAAGAGAGTGTGCGTACATGTACTCAGTCTCTCCCTTTCCTGTAGACAGCCGGTGCTGCGCGATCCAGAGATGAATCATTCACCGCCTCCTAGTGGTCGCCCTTACCTGGCAGGTACATTGGAGGGCTGAGCGGGGTAATGTCACCTGAGGGGGAGTGTGTTATCAGCTTCTGGCTAATCCTATCTGTATGTACCTGTTCTTCTCTTTCCTTCTTGTGTCATGTCTTTCATTCCTCCCAGGTCGGATCATCAGCGCTCTTCACGGGATTCCAGAGACCCTGCCAGGCAACAGCAATGGAATTCATCATCAAGAACTAGACGCCATAAGTCCCAGTCAAGGGGCCAACATCAGCGAAGGAGCTCCCACTCCTCCTCCAAAACACCACTCCCACCGCCACGGCAGCCAATCCAAGCGCAAGTCATGCTGAGGATGTGGCGCTAAAGTGCCTGAGTGAAAGTCACTATGTGACGCAGGAAAATGAAACGAGCGAATGAGCCAACCCTAGCCCTGGGATGGAGGCGCTAGTGAGACGGGTAGTCCAGCAGTCTCTTAAGGAGTTCAGCCCATCTCGCACTCAAAGCCAGTTCTCCACTGTGGGTTCCCTGTAGGGTATTACCCAAGAGGAGCCGGGCCCATCCCAGTCGAGCTTTACCCCCCTGGGCTTCTCGTACAGTGAGATGGAAGGGGAGGACTCAGCGGGCTTTGATGCAGCCCAGATCCCGCCACTAATTAAGGCCATCAAAGGAGCCTAGAGATGGGAGGAGCTGTTTTTTTCCCCGGCAAAACAAAGGAAATTCTTTAAACACTTGTATAAAGAGCGTCCCAACTTCCCACTACTTCCGGAACTAAAGGAGATCCTAAAGGAAGAATGGGAAAAAGTGGACAAAACGTCTCTGTCCAATAAGGTGACTAGACTGTACCCCTTCAAGGAAGAGGAAGTCAGAAACTTGGAGTCCTCTCCGCTGGTGGATGCGGCTGTCACGAGGCTAGCAAAAAATGTCACCCTTCCCCTGGAAGATGCCATATTGTTGAAAGACCCTCTTGATAGGAAGATCGACCTGGATCTTAAAATAATCTATATGACAGCAGGCATGGCCTGCAAACCTGCACTTGCCTTGGCAGCCATGTCAAAGGCAATGGAGGTCTGGGCCAAAGATATTGATACTGTATTAAGTGGGGCCTCAGAAGAATTAGCCAGAAGCTCTCCTCTATGGGAGATGAAGTGGGTATCGGCCTTCCTGGGGGAGGCCTCCCTGGATCTAATTCGCCTGGCCAAGCGGGCCTTGTGGCTGCGTCCCTGGCTCACAAACCCATCCTCTAAACAGGCCTGGTGCAGGATCCCCTTTGAAGGGTCCTCTCTATTTGGGAATAGGCTAGACAAGGCTATTTCCAGGGGAAAAGTCTGGGTTCCTCCCACAGGAAAGGCGACTGTTTGGACAGAAGAAGCCTCAGTCAAGAAGGCAGGTCTCGGTTCGGACAAGAGAAGCTCACAGATCTGGATGGACCACCAAGAACTCAACATCTGCCGGGCATGAATCCACTAAGGCATTTTGAGATTGGGCCCGCCCAGACAGGTCAGGTGGGATCGCGTTTGCTTCGCTTCCAGCATGTTTGGGTGGCTTCGATCTCGGACGCTTGGGTCATTGGAACAGTTTCCATCTGGCACTCCTGGTCTTTCGCGAGACCTCCGGCACTCAAAGTCATGCCCACTCTGATGCCACATTCAGAGGAGAAGAAATCGATTCTCCTGGCGTATGTGGATTCTTTGGTGGCCCAAAGGGGAGCGGTGCCGGTTCCAGAGGAAGAGAAGTTTCAAGGTCTATACCCCCCTCTTTTTCTGGTACAGATAAGAAACGGTGTCTGGAGACCAGTTATAGACCTCACGTACCTAAACAGTTTCATCAAGTGCGAAAAATTCAAAATGGAGACCTTAACAACAATCCAATGAGCAGTACAACCAGGCGACTGGATCGTGTCAACAGACTTAAAGGACGCCTATTTTCATGTCCCAGTGGCGGAAGGATACCACAAGTACCTTCGCTTTGTGGTAGAGCAAAGACACCTCCAGTTCACGTGTCTTCCTTTCGGGTTGTCAACATCCCCACGGGTGATCTCGAAGGTCCTCCTGGCCCTGATCAGGAAGGGGGTGAGATTGCATTATTACCTAGACAACCTGCTCATTCTGGCTCAGGACAGGGGGCAGCTGCTGTCCCACATGGCCCATGTAATTGCCATACTGCAGAAGTTCGGCTGGATGCTGAACCTAGAAAAAAGCCACTTGGAGCCGATGCAAAAACTGGTGTACCTGGGTGCACAGTTCAATATGGCAGAAAACACGATCTCTCTGCCAGTGGAGAAAATTGCCGTATTCCGGGACCGGCTGCAGCAAGCCCTGTCATCATCACATCTGAAGGCTTCCCAATGTCTCCAAATAATCGGCACCATGGTCTCCACATCGCCCATGGTCAAGGGGGCCCGGTGGAAGATGCGCCGGTTCGAAACAGGATTCTTGCAACAATGGCAGCCGGGCAGAGGCGAACATACTATCCGCATAACAACGGCCATGAAGGACAGTCTGCCGTGGTGGATACAGAGCAAGAACCTTCTCAGGTGTCATTCCCTCTCCCCACCCTCATGGATAGTGGTTACAACGGATGCCAGCAACTCAGGATGGGGAGCCCATTGCGGGACAGAAGTAGCCCAAGGAAGGTGGGATCTACTTTCCCACATGCCGGTCTCCAATATTCTGGAGTTACGGGCAGCCCACCAGGCCCTCCAAGTCTTTCACTATCCACTAGTGGGGAAAGCAGTATTAGAGAATGGACAATATGATGGTAGTCTCATACGTGAGGAGGCAGGGGGGGGGACACTGAGCATACCCCTGTTACGGTAAATAGGACCGATCCTGTGGTTGGCTCAGAGGTTTCTGATGGACACTACGGCAGTTTACATCCAGGGGGGAATGCTCAGGTGGATTTTCTCTCCAGGGTTGAGCAACAGGGAGTGGTCGTTACACCCGGAGGTGTTTGCCTGGATTCAGTCTCTAGAAGTAAATCCCAAGGTTGACCTGTTTGCCTCCCCCCCAACCACAAGCTCAGCAAATACTACACCCAGGGCCAGTGTCCCCAAGCGTTTGGGGTGGACGCCTTGTCAGAGGGCTTGACAGAGGGCTGGAAGTTCAGCAGCGCTTACACTTTCCCACCAGTTCCCATCATTCTCAGCATTCTACAGAGGCTCCATTTCAAGGAATGGCGATACTGCCCTTCTGGCCCAACAGGCCCTGGTTCCCACTGCTGACTCAGCTCAGCTACAGGGCCTCGGTGCCTCTTCTTCTCAGACCAGATGTCCTGTCTCAGGGGGCAGTCCTGCACCCGTGTCCAGCAGGGCTGCACCTGATGGTCTGGTTTTTGAGAGGGAGAGGCTCGAGGCCTTAGGCTGCGCTTCCCAAGTGATCACTACCCTGATGAGCTCCAGGAAATCCAGTAATTTTTAGACTCCTCGTTTTCCAGAGGTAAATCTGCTAAAGATGCTGGGGTACAAGAAATCTTGGAGTTCCTACAGTCCAGACTCGAGCTACTCCTGTCAGTCAGCTCAGAGTACAGGTTCTCAGGAATAGCCTGGGCTACCAACCCATTGGTCCGCCAATTCCTCAGGGGAGCAGCGAGGTTAAGACCACAAAGGAAAGCAAGGTTTCCAAAATGGGATCTACCTTTAGTCCTGGACTTTCTGGCTGAACAAGCACCCAGTAAGATCAACACAGCATCAGTGAGGGACCTGTCGATGAAAGCGGCCTTTCTGGTGGCAATTACCTCTGCCAAGAGATTGTCAGAGATAGGGTCACAAGGAACCATTCTTTACTTTTTTTTCCGGACCGAGTAGTGTTAATCTTGATGCTCGGTGCTAGACCTAAAGTGACATCGGTATTTCACGAAAATCAGAATATCACCCTGCCTACATTCAGGTCTCCAGGGTCCATGGAGATTCTCCCCCTGGACGTGTGAGAAACATTGAGGGGCTATCTGCAGGCTGCGGCCGCATTCAGACACTCAGACAACATATTTGTACTGTTCTCTGGAAAGAACCAAGAGAAGAAGGCCTATTCCAGAACGATTGCCGTCTGGATTGTCCCAGTCATCCATAGGGCTTATAGGGCTAAGGGCTTGGCCCCTCCAGAGTCGGTGACAGCGCACTTCACTAGGGGCATCGCTATGTCTTGGGCTGCAGCACGACACGTAGCACCTGAAGTCATCTGCAGGGCAGCCTCATGGTCCTCGCTGAATACTTTCATGACGCACTACTGTGTAGAATCAGCGTCATTGTCTTCCATTCGTTTTGGCTTAAGTATTGTCAGCTGACAATGTGAATTAAATTTTATTTGATCAGCATCCCACCCGTGTAGTTTTTGGCTAGTTAAGTCCCACATGTAGGCTGCCATGGAGACTGTCAGGAAAACTGAAAATTTCCTATCAAATACTTACCGTAATTTTCTTTTCCTGATGGACTCCATGGCAGCCGGAGTCCCGACCCTCGGGTCTAGAGGAGGGGCTATATACGGAACACAGGTACGGACAATGAGGCTAAATTTATGGTAATAGGGTCCTTTAGGAGAGGAGGGGGCGGGGTAAAACTCACACGTAGGCTGCCATGGAGTCCATAAGGAAAGAAAAATTACGGTAAGTATTTGATAGGAAATTTTCCGTGTTTTTATTATTTTTTTTTTGGATATGTATTATAGCAGAAAGTAAAAAAAAAAAGTTTTTTTTTTCTTTTAATTGGCACTCTTTTTTTTGTTTATAGCGCAAAAAATAAAAATGCAGAGGTGATCAAATACCACCAAAAGAAAGCTCTATTTGTGGGGGATAAAAAGGATGTCAATTTTGTTTGGGTAAAACGTCGCACGACCGCACAATTGTCAGTTAAAGTGACGCAGTGTCATATTGCAAAAAATGGCCTGGTCAGGAAGGGGGTAAATCCTTCCGGGGCTGAAGTGGCGGCACTTGCAGTTTACAACTTTCAGTGCAGCTGGCTCCTGCTCTCTCAGTACTGTTTTCCCTGAATGGGTCCTCTAAGGAAAGAGATAAGAGTGGACAGTGCAGTCTTGAGCCAGTCTGTTAGCTAGGAAAAGAAGGAGAAAAGAGGAGGGAGGAGAAGGAGAATGCCTTTCCACCCTAGGCTACAGGTATGTATGTTTCTATTAATGAACACAGTGTGGGGAGACACAACTCTGGTCCCTGCATGTAAGGGTGACTCCATAGGATGCTGCAAGAGAAAGGCCACCTTGAAACAAAAAATCTGGGGCAGTGGTCATGGCACCAATATAAACTGAAACGTAGGCAAGGATTAAGGGCCAGTTCACACCACATGCAGTTCAGTGCTTTTTTTTCTGCATCAAAAAAGGATGGAAAGTAGGTTATATGGGTTCCAATGGCATAGTTCACACGAATGCAGTGCGTTCCAGTGCTTTTCAGTCCAGGAAGAAAAGTACAGCATGCTGCTTTTTTCCTCCACAGAATTGTACTGGAATGCAGTAAAAAGCACACAAAATGCACCGGACTCCAGTACAGTGAAAAAAAAACAAGATAAAAGGAGAAAAAAAGCACCTGGAAACGCATCAAAAACACACCGGACCCCAATACAGTGAAAAAAAAACAAGATAAAAGGAGAAAAAAAGCACCTGGAAACGCATCAAAAACACACCGGACCCCAGTACAGGGAAAATCATCGAAAACGTGTTAAAAAAGAGAGTTCGGAATGGATCTGGAGGACTTTTTTATGGTGTGAACTGGCCCTAAGCCCCCGTTCCCACTGAATGTGCTACTTCACTTAGTAGGACAATTTCAAAGCCGCAGGTCAGTGCAATTTCAGGTGCAACTTGCTTGACATCTGTGGGACTTCATGCACAGATGTCTATGCAATTCACACCTGAAATTAAAAAAATAGTGCAGGAACCTATTTCTCAAATCAGTCGTCCTATTTGAACATTTCCATTAATGACAATCGGGTGTGACTTGTCATGCAATTTGGAACTGACAAGTCGCATTGGTGTGAACGGTAGCTAAATATATAGAAGCTGCATACTCAACTGCTGAAAGTGATTTTAAAAACTGCGGGTTTATTAACCACTTCAGCCCTTTTTCAGCCCTTTTTGTGATTCAGCACTGCGTTGCTTTAACTGACAATTGCGTGGTCGTGCGACGTTGTACCCAGACTAAATTGGCATCCTTTTTTCCCCACAAATAGATCTTTCTTTTGGTGGCATTTGATCACCTCTGTGTCACTTCTGATCACCGCTATAAACAAAAAAAATAGCAACAATTTTGAAAACAAAAACAATATTTTTTACTTTTTGCTATAATACATATCCAAAAAAATATAAAAAAACAAATGTATTCATCAGTTTTGGCCGATATATATACTTCTACATATTTGTGGTAAAAAAAAATAGCAATCTGCATTTATTGATTGGTTTGCGCAAAATTTGCCGCGTTTACAAACCATGAGAATTAATTTATGGTGTCTTCACTATTTTTTTTTCTACTAGTAATGGCAGATCTGCGATTTTTATTGGGACTGCGATATTGAGGCGGACATGTTGGACATTTTTGACACTTTTTTGGGACCATTGACATTTATACAGCGATCAGAGCTAAAGAAAAACACTGATTACTGTACAGGGAGTGCAGAATTATTAGGCAAGTTGTATTTTTGAGGAATAATTTTATTATTGAACAACAACCATGTTCTCAATGATTCCAAAAACTCATTAATAAAAGAAATCGAGACTAGCGACATATTTACAGTTACCAGGGTTTTTTCACAGTTTTTACAGGTTGTACAGGCGGAGTTATAGCGTCAGGGTTATTTTTAGCGTCTAGACGGTAATGATCATCTTTTTTTTTATCACTTCTGTGGTATTTAATTAAGAGTACCAAACATTTGCGCCGTTTAAAACGCGTTTGGTTAGTTATTTACGTCTAACGATAAAAAAAAATGGTGTTTATACATCTTCATATATATAGCCGGTTTTGACTACTTATGTAAACAAAAAAATA
>BLSH010504629.1:203927-214826 GCA_018402905.1 Glandirana rugosa
CCCCAGAAATGAAATCTCATCATCCGTAAACGCGGCCACTTTTGCGCAAACCAATAAATAAACGCCGATTGCGATTTTTTTTATCGCAAATATGATGAAGAATATAAATCGGCCAAAAACGGTGAAAAAAAATGTTTTTTTATATTTTTTTTTTGGATTTGCATTTTAGCAAAAAGTAAGAAATTTGGGTTTTTTTGCAAAATTGTCGCTCTTCTTTTGTTTATAGCGGCAATCAGAAATGACGCAGAGGTGATCAAATACCACCAAAAGAAAGCTCTATTTGTGGGAAAAAAAGGACGCAAATTTCGTTTGGGTACAACGTCGCACGGCCGCGCAATTGTCAGTTAAAGCGACGCAGCGCCGAATCGCAAAAAGGGCTCCGGTCCTAAAGCTGGAAATCCTTCCGGTCCTTAAGTGGTTAAAAAGCCTTCACTGGACCCAACCAATCTTAACAAAATACACCCCATCTCCTTGCTCCCCTTTTTATCCAAACTCCTTGAACATCTGGTCTACAACCGACTGAGCATCCACCTTGCCGAGAATAGCCTTCTTGATCCTCTTCTGTCTGGATTTAATCCGCAACACTCCACAGAAACTGCTCTTCTAAAACTAACAAACAATCTACTAACAGCCAAAACCAATGGACACTATTCTTTACTCCTACTCTTGGACCTTTCTGCTGCCTTTGATACTGTTGATCACTCCCTCCTTCTCCTCCAAAAACTCCATGCCATTGCTCTCCGTGACTATACTCTTTGCTGGTTCTCTTCCTACTCATCCAATCGCACCTTTAGCGTTACTTACAACTCTACTTCCTCCTCTCCTCTTCCTTTCTCTGTTGGGGTTCCCCAAGGTTCTGTTCTTAGGCCTCTCCTATTCTCAATATACACCTCTTCCCTGGGTCAGCTGATAGCCTCCCATGGCTTCCAATACCATCTCTATCCTGATGACACCCAAATTTATCTCTCTACCCCTCAGCTCACTCCCTCTGTGTCCTCGCGTATCACTAATTTACTAACAGAAATATCAGTCTGGATGTCACACCACTTCCTCAAACTCAATCTATTCAAAACCAAACTTATAATTTTTCCTCCCCCATATGCCCCTTCCCCTGATCTCTCTGTCATAATCAATGGCACAACTATCAGCCCATCACCACATGCCAAGGTCCAAGTCGTAGCCCTGGACTCTGAACTCTCCTCCAATCACTGTCCAAATCCAAATACGCCCCTTTCTAACCAATGACACAACAAAGCTCCTAATTCACTCCCTGGTCATCTCTTGCCTCGACTACTGCAACTCCCTTCAATCCATCATGAATGCTGCAGCCAGACTCATCCGCCTTACCAGTCGCTCTGTGTCTGCTACTCCTCTCTGTCAATCCCTCCACTGGTTCCCGCTCACCCAACAAATTCAATCCAAAATGCTCACAACAACCTACAAAGCCATCCTCAATTTAGCCCCAGCTACATCACCAGCCTAGTCTCAAAATACCAACCTAATCGCTCTCTTCGTTCCTCTCTAGACCTCCTGCTCTCCAGCTCCCTCATCACCTCCTCCTTTGCTCACCTCCAGGACTTTTCCAGAGCCTCTCCAATCCTATGGAACTCCTTACCCCATCCTGTCCGATTATCTCCTACTCTATTAGCTTTTAGACAAATTCTGAAAACCCTTCTCTTCAGAGAAGCTTATTCTACCCACACCTAACAACTACATTTAAATTTTTCTTCATCAGTTCATCCCCCACAGTTATTACCTTTTGTTTTACTTGACCCTCCCTTCTAGATTGTAAGCTCTAATGAGCAGGGCCCTCTAATTCCTTCCTGTATTGAATTGTATTGTAACTGTACTGCCTGCCCTTAAATTGTAAAGCACTGCGCACACTGTTGGCGCTATATAAATCCTGTATTATAATAATAATAATAATAATAAATGTCAATGGCAGGGAAGTGGTTAACCTGCAGGGGGCAATCTAGGGGTTAACTGTGTTCCCTGTGTGTGTTCTAACTGTATGGGGACTAGCTGGCAGGGGCATGACAGATCTAACTGATCCCGATTACAGGGATCAGTAGATCTCTGTCATGCTGCCTGTCCTCTCTCACAGACAAACGCGCGTCTCTGGCGGACATCGAGTCCGCTCCACCCGCGGTCACACTCAGGGAGGGCACGAAAGCGCGCCCGCCCGCTATCGCGCCTGTGCCAATTGCCGTTTATAGACGCGGATCTGCGCTATCGTGGCACTTTGCCACCGTATATCGGCGTTACACGGTCGGCAAGTGGTTAAACTGCTGCTGAGGAGGCTCACCCACCTGCTACCAAGACCCTAAACAGATTGGTGTACATGCGATTTACCAAAACTCTCAAAGAAAAAAAAGTCCTCAAGCCACCTGTTTTATATTGCATGTCAATAGCAATGGTACTTCTTCCTATTTGTGGTAAAAAAAAATCGCAATGGGCATATATTGATTGGTTTGCGGAAAGGTTGCTGCGTTTACAAACAATGAGAATTTATTTATGGCGTTTTTACTTTTTTTTTTACTAGTAATGGGGGCAATCTGCAATTTTTATCGGGACTGCGATATTGCGGCGGACAGATCGGACATTTTTGACACTTTTTTGGGACCATTGACAGTTATACAGTGATCAGATCTAAAAATAGCCACTGATTACTATATAAATGTAATTGGCAGGGAAAGGGCAATCAAGGGGTTACTGTGTTCCCTAGCCATGTTCTAACTTTATGGGGGTTGGGCTAGCAGGGGCATAACAGATCTAACAGATCCCGAATACAGGGATCAGTAGTTCTCTGTCATGCCACCTGTCAGAGCGTGTTTACATGGGTCGTTCCCTGTTCATCCTGTGTAGTAAGCGATTGCGGGTCGCCGGCAGACATCGAGTTCGCCCGACCTGCGTCCATACTAAGGGGGCGCACGGCGGGCACAAGAGCGCACTGTCGCGTGCTCGCCCCCTAGCCATGCCTGCACGAATCACCGTTTGCAGATGGCGATTCACGTTACGCTGCCACTCTGCAGCAGTAAATGTACGTGAGCCGGTCATTAACCGGTTAAAGAGTATGTAAACCCAACATTTCATATTCCTGATATGTGCCTGCTGTACCATGTCCTTGTATGAGAAAGTATCCTGTTCTCTTTGTATTGCTTCCCTTGTGTGAAATACCTGGAGATCCGGTCAGCTTTCCTATTAAAAACTGACCACACTAAGCAGGAGAACACAGCTGTTATGTAGCTAAGAACAGAGGGCATGTGATCACTTATATATAAAAAAGGAGGATAAATGTTTCATTTCTATTTTAACCACTTGCCAACTGCATAACGCCATTATACGACGGTAAAGTGGCTTTCCTGTGCTGGATCACGTAACTAGTATGTGAACCGGCACCTACGGGTAGGGGGTGCATGCGCGTGCCACTGGCAAGGAGAAAGACAGAACAGAGCTCTATCCTATCAGTGGAGATGTGCTGGATTTTGTTTCCTTTCTAAGCAAGAAATAAAATCCAACACATTTCTTAGTAAAAGCTCCACACAAACACTGCCTAGGCACACATTTAACCCTTTGACCACCCTAGCTGTTTAACACCTTCCCAGCCAGCCATTAGTACATTGTCAGTGTATATTTTTAGCACTGATCACTGTTTTAGTGTCACCGGTTCCCATAAAGTGTCAAAAGTGTAAAAAGTGACAGATTGTCTGCCGCAATATTGCAGTCCCGCTATAAGTCGCTGATCGCCCCCATTACTAGTATTAAAAATAAATAAATATTCCAGTATATATGCCATAGTTTGTAGACGCTATAACCTTTGCGCAAACCAATTTAATATACGCTTATTGGGATTTTTTACCAAAAATATGTAGCAGAATACATATTGGCCTAAATTTATGAAGAAATTTGATTTTTTACATTTTTTATTGGATATGTTTTATAGCAGAAAGTAAAAATTATTTTTTTTTTTTTTTTTCAAAATTGTCAGTCTTTTTGGTTTACAAAAAATAAAAACCAGAGGTGATCAAATACCACCAAAAGAAAGCTCTATTTGTGGGGAAAAGGACATCAATTTTATTTGGGTACAGTGTTGAACGACCACACTAAACTAACGCAGTGCCATATCGCAAAAAATGGCCTGGTCATGAAGGGGGTAAAACCTTCTTGGGCTGAAGTGGTTAAAGTAATGCAATGCCATAAAGCAAAAAAATGTTCTGGTCATGAGGGGGGGGGTAAATCTTCCGGAGTTCAAGTGGTTAGACTGCACATACAACTGAGAGGAAGGAGGAAGGAAGCGTACAAAACGTGAATCTGTGTAATGCCAAACAGCAGTATAGGCAGGGCCGTCTTTAATATTGATTGGCCCCTGGGCAAATATTTTCTTGGGCCCCCCCCCATGTGATTTCACTCTCCACCTGCTCTGAGACATACAATAAAAAGCAACTAGACTTAAAATCAGTTTACTGAATCAGATCAGCTGTGATTTTGATTGGTTGCCAGAGGTTACAGCATATCATTACCAGTTACTGACTGGTTGCTAGAGGTTACAGCACACATTACGGCTCACTGATTAGTTGCTAGAGGTTACAGCACATGCTTTCTGCTTGTTTGGTTGCTAGAGATTACTGTACATCAATACTGCTCACTGATTGGTTGCTAGAGGTTACTGCACATCATTACTGCCCACAGATTGGTTGCTAGAGGTTACAGCACATCATCTCCTCACTGCCTGAACACTATGGACTGGGAAGCGCAAAGTCGCTTTCCTGACACCACAGAAATGTGCTGCCCTTTAGCAGTGGTATCAATTATTAATGACACCCTCACACATCTGCTGACATGTGCTGTGGAATTTCAAGCATGCCCTTGTCTCTCTAGTGGGCAGCATCCAGTATAGGTGATGGTGAATATGACCTTGAGGGGGAGGGGCATGATATACATATGAATGCCACCTTTGTTTACATATCAGGGCAGCTGGCCGCCACTATTTACATATGAATGCTGCTGCTATTTACATATCAATGCCGGTTATTTACATGTAAACATAGGGTCTGCAGGTGAGTCATCTGTACACAACAATAGGGCAGAGTTGGGCAGCTTTAGTAGCAGTACTTAGATATCGGGACACAGCACAGGTCTAAAACTTCAAGGGACAAGGGAATTTAGACCAGGATAGTTGGCAAGAATGAGGCAGCTGCTTTGGGCCCCACAACAATGACAGGGCCCAGGGCAGCTGCCCCTTTTGCCCTGCCTTAAAGACAGCCCTGAGTATAGGTTGTGAATGCGAGATACCCCCTTGAGGGGAGAGCTCTACGGTGAGTGCGGTAGCATTAGGGGAGCACAGAGTGGAACACCTGCACCAATATATCTATTACAAGTACAGATAAAGAGCACCTGTCAAATAGATTTGTGATTCCATTGATTTTTGTTTTTCATTTAATATTAATATGGACTGATCAATGATGCCAGAACTTAACTATTTATGGACTGGTCACCTCCATCATTATAAAAGTTTAGTGGCTGTTTGTTATTTTATTTTATTCACCATTGCAGAGTTTATTGTTTACTCCAATTGGTTCATGGTAGCACTTGACACTATGATTACAGTATATGAATCTTTGCACATATTATGAAGTCAATGATTATTCACCATATGGTTCAGCATCGCTGGACCATGGCATAGGTAAGTGTCTGTTTATTAAAAGTCAGCAGCTACACTTTTTGTAAACATAAAAACGAGTGGAACTTCGCTTTAAAGTGGTTGTAAACCTCAGCCATGGAATCTGAGCAAAGAATCATCTGAGGCTGTTCACTTCACTGGGTATATGTGAGGGTTTACAACCACTTTAACCGCCTGGTGACCGCCCTATAGCACTTTTACTGCTACAGGGTGTCAGCTGTGTGCAGGATTATGTATATATACCTGATCCTGCACTTCCGCCTGCAGCATTTGCACATGCGCCGCTGGCAGGCCTCTTCTGCTGTGATAATTCACAACAGAAGCCAATCTGCTGGTGCCAGGCATTCCATGTTCTCCGGCACCCAATGATCATCGGCAATACATGGAGAACTGAGATATGCCTATGTCAGTTTATAGATGCTATAACGTTCGTGGAAACCAATTAATATATTATTGGGATTTTTTTCTACCAAAAACATGTAGGTCAACATTTATAAAGAAATTTGATTTTTAAAATTTTGTTAATTGGATAGGTTTTATAGCAGAAAGTAAAAAATATATTTTTCAAAATTGTCAGTGTTTTTTTGTTTATAGCGCAAAGAATAAAAAAATGCAGTAGTGATCAAATACCACCAAAAGAAATCTCTATTTGGGGCAAAAAAAATTGACATACAGGTAAATTTTATTTGGGTACAGTGTTGCACGATGGCACAATTGTCAGTTAAAGTAACACAGTGCCGTATCGCAAAAAATGGCCTGGTCATGAAGGGGGGTAAATCTTCCAGAGGTCAAGTGGTTAAAGCAGTATTATACTCTCAGTATTTTTTAGCTTTACACATTGAGCATAATAAAATAAACATTCCCCAGTGAATTATGTGTTCAAATTCTTCCTTCAGCGTTTGCAGTTTACAACTTTCAATGCTGCTGGCTCTTGTTCTCTTGTACTCTGGCTTCTCTGAACGTCTGTCTTCACAGAATAACAGTGGACAGCGCATCCTCAAGTTAGTCTGTTAGCCCGCAGAAGGTGTAGGGAGACACATCTTTAGTCCATACATGCAAGGGTGGCTCTGTAGGTTGCTGCAAGAGGAAGGAGCCACCCTGAAACAGGAAACCGGGGGCAGCGGTCATGGCACCGACTTAAACTGAAAAACAGGCAATGGTTATAAGATAAAGAGGCTGCATACTCAGAAAGTGATTATATCAGCTGCTAAAAGTGCTTAACATGGTTTAATATCATAATCAATGATATTAGATATCAATATCAGGGTTAATATCATAAAATAATGGACTAGGGTTGCCACCTCATCCCTTTAAACCCGAACACATATGAATTACACAGGTTCTGAGGCCAATTGAATGCAGATAAGGCACCAAGCGAGTTTAATTACCACCTTAATCAGCCACAGAACCTGTGTAATTCATGTGTGTTCGGTTTTAAAGGGATGAGGTGGCAACTCTATAATGGACACGCATTTCCCCTTTAATCACCTCAATACTGGGCACTTTCACCCCCTTCCTGCCCAGGCCCGCGGTCATGCTACACTGTAACCATGTGACATTTTCTTCACACAAATAGAGCTTTCTTTTGGTGGCATTTAATGACTGCTGGTTTATTTTTTACTGCACTGATGAGGTGGCACTTATGGGCACTGATGAGGCAGCACTTATGGGCACTGATGAGGAGGCACTAATATACTTCACTTATGGACACTGATAGTTGGCACTGGTGGGCATTGATAGATGGCACTGATAGGCAGCACTGCTGGGTATTGATGGGCGGCAGTGATAGGCAGCAGTGATGGGCAGCACTGATAGGCAGGGCACTGATGATTATTACATCCCGAGATGTCCTCTGTGAGGAGATGCCGCTGATCGGCTCTCCTCGCCACACACTCTGTCAGTATGAGGCGAGGAGCGCCAATTACTGGCACTTCCTTGTTTACATGTGACCGGCTGTGATCACAGCCGATCACATGGTTAAAGAGTTGCGGGTGCGGCTCTTTACACAGGTCGGGGTCACGCCGTGTCCTGGCAACACGGCGCGACCCCAATCTGTGTAAAGGGCCACGGTTTCTGGGACGACATCATATGATGTCTTTCCAACACGAGAGCCGCACCGCCCCTTCGTCATTTGAAGGTGGGCGGGGGGCAAGTGGTTAAAAGGGCTAAGGCCCGGTTCACACTAGTGGAATGTAAGAACCCTGCGAATCCACTGCAGGTTCTCGCATCGCACCCGACTCGCATGGCCGTTCACATCGCCATATGCAAACTGATGGAAGTGTCAATACAACGTTGAACACCCATGCGATCAGATTTTGGTTTGACACAAAAGTGGGTCCTGTGCAAGTTTGGTCCGAATGCGATTTCAGCCATACTATCTATATGGCTTAAATCGCATCACACAAACATTGCATGCGTTGTGAACAGCAATGCGCTGCAAATCATGTCTGTCATTGCTAGTGTGCACTTAAAGACTTTGGCACACAACAGAATTACAAAAATGTAAGATCACTTTAAAACTGCTAAGATTTTTTTCCAAATAACAATCTACAGTGGATATAAAAAGTCTACACACGTCTGTTAAAATGTCAGGTTTCTTTGGTGTAAAAAAATGAGACAAAGATAAATCATTTCAGAACTTTTTTCACCTTTAACCACTTGCCGATCAGCAACTGTACTTCTACGGCGGCAGGTCGTCTCGGTTGCGCAAACCACCATACCTGTACGGCGACCCATGCATGTGATACTGTGGGCGCGCGTGACTCGATGTCCGCCGATGACCCGCGATCGCGGTATACAGAGGCAGAATGGGGATCTGCCGATGTAAACAAGGCAGATCCCTGTTCTGACAGGGGACATCTCAGAGATCTGGAACAGCGATCTTTGTGGTGTTCCAGGCAACCCAACCTCCCCTTACAGTTAGAACACACTCAGGGAACACAGTTAACGCCTTGATCACCCCCTACAGGTTAACCCCTTCACTGCCAGTGTCATTTATACATTGATCAATGCATTTTTATAGCACTGATAAAATTGAGTACTGTCCGTGATACTTTTTTTATTTGCACTAACATAAAATTTTTCAGGACAAGCTTTCGGGGTATCTCCCCTTCTTCAAGGTCCAAGAAGTACTTTTCGGGGAGATACCCCGAAAGTTTGTCCTGAAAAATTTTATGTTAGTGCAAATAAAAAAAGTATCACAGACAGTACTCAATTTTCTCTGGCACTATTGCACTAATACGGCTACAATCACTTCAAGCATTATAGCACTGATCAATGTAATAATGTTACTGGTCCCCAAAAAAGTGTAATTTGGAGTCCGATTTGTCCGCCGCAATGTCGCAGTCCTGCTAAAAAACGCAGATCGCCGCCATTACCAGTAAAAACATTTTTTTAAAAAGTCCATAAATCTATTCCATTGTTTGTAGACGCAATAACTTTTGTGTAAGCCAATCAATATACGCTTATTGCAATTTTTTTTTTTTACCAAAATATGTAAATACATATTGGCCTAAACTGATGAATATATTTTTTTCTACATATTTTTTTGGGTATGTATTATAGCAAAAAGTAAAACACATTGTTTTTATTTTTCAAAATTGTTGGTCTTTTTTTGTTTATAGTACAAAAGATAAAAAACGCAGAGATGATCAAATACCGCCAAAAGAACGCTCCATTTGTGGGGAAAAAAGGACATCAATCTTGTTTGGGTACAGCGCAGCGCGACCACGCAATTGTCAGTTAAAGCAACACACTGCTGCATTGCAAAAAATGGCCTCGTCATTAAGGGGGTAATTCCTTCCGGGGGTTAAGTGGTTAATGTGACCTATAAACTGTACAACTCAGTTGATCAAACTGAAATCTTTTAGGTGGAGGGAAGTAAAACGAAAACAATATGGTTGCATAAGTGTGCACACCCTTACACTGATACTTTGTTGAAGCACCTTTTTATTTTATTATAGAACTCGGTCTTTTTGGGTATGAGTCTATCAGCATGGCACATCTTGATTTGGCAATATTTGCGCACTCTTCTTTGCAAAACACTCCAAATCTGTCAGATTGCGAGGGCATATCCTGTGCACAGCCCTCTTCAGATCACCCCATTGATTTTCTATCAGATTAAGGTCTGAGCTCTGGCTGGGCCATTCCAAAACTTTAATCATCTTCTGGTAAAGCCTTTTCTTCGTTGATTTGGATGTATGCTTTGGGTCGTTGTCATGCTGAAAGAAGAAGTTCCTCTTTGTGTTCAGCTTTCTAGCAGAAGCCTGAAAGTTTTGTGCCAATATTGACTGGTATTTGGAACTGTTCATAATTCCCTCTACCCTGACTAAAGCCCCTGTTCCAGCTGAAGAAAATCAGCCCCAAAGCACGGTGCTGCCACCACCATGCTTCTTCTGGTATTCTTTTGGATTTGTGCAGTGTTGTTTTTGAGGCAAACATATCTTTTGGAATTATGGTCAAAAAGGTCAACCTTGGTTTCATCAGACCATAACACATTTTCCCACATGCTTTTGGGAGACTTCAGATGTGTTTTTGTCAAATTTAGCCAGGCTTGGATATTTTTCTTCGTAAGAAAAGGCTTCCGTATTGCCACTCTACCCTATAACCCAGACATATGAAGAATACGGGAGAGTGTTTTCACATGTACCACACAGCCAGAACTTGCCAGATAATGCTGTAGCTCCTTAAATGTTGCTGTATACCTCTTGGCAGCCTCCCTGACCAGTTTTCTTGTCGTCTTTTGATCAATTTTGGAGGGATGTCCAGTTCTTGGTAATGTCACTGTTGTGACATATTTTCTCCACTTGATGATGACTATCTTCACTGTGTTCCATGGTATATCTAATGCCTTGGAAATTATTTTGTACCCTTCTCCTGACTGATGTCTTTTAACAATGAGATCCCTCTGATGCTTTGGAAGCTCTCTGCGGACCATGGCTTTTGCTATAGGATGTGACTAAGAAAATGTCAGGAAAGACCTACTAGAACAGCTGAACTTTATTTTGGGGTAATCAAAGGCACTTTACATGATGGCAGGTGTGTACTGACTCCTATATAAAGCGGAGTTCCAACCAAAAGTGGAACTTCCACTGGTTGGATTCCTCCCCCACTCAGGTGTCACATTTGGCACCTTTCTGGGGGGGGGGGGGACACCTGTCACGCACCTGGTGGTGGAGTCTGTCTTGTGCAGGAAGCAACCACTCTTACGGCCCTGGTTC
>BLSH010504629.1:239691-249763 GCA_018402905.1 Glandirana rugosa
CTCGTGTCGTTATCATTCTAGAACGGGACTAGATCCCCCAATGACCCCTCCTCATCCAAGGGGGAAAGTTCGGGAGGTGTCGGGGACTACAAACGGGCGACAGAGGATAGGGCGTACCATGTACTAGTGTCGTCATTCTCGAGGAGGAGGGGCAGGGTAAGGGAATATCGACGGTACACGTGTGTCACATATCGATCGATGACTGTGATTCAACGGTGAGGATGGTACCTTAAAGTGTCCAGACTACCCTTAGAGCTACAAGGTGTACAGTGTATAGCTAGCTACTGGTTGCAGTTCAGACCTGTGAAATTCCATGGTAGGAGTGGCAACTTAGTGTCAGTAGCTAGCTATACACTGTGTGCACATGGCAGCTATAAGGGAATGGGACGGGGAGGAGGAGCTCTTACTGCTGTGATCATGTACCATGCGGGATAGGAGACAGCGGGCAAACATCAGGGGCTGTGGAGGGCTTGAAAGGGGGAACCTACTCCTCCCCAGTAACCCCCTAGATCAGGGCAAGATCTTACTATTGCTGTGCTCAATGCTTGAGGGATGTCTACTGCTGCGCTGTCAGAGGGGAGGAGGAGGCGTCCCGTCCCCAGCTGATGACCCTTCCGGTATTGGAGCATTTTCACGAGTACCGATACTCGTGAAAATGCCTAGTATCGGCACCGATACCGGTGCAACCCTAATGACAGGTCCTCTTTATGGAGAGATCTGCTGTCAAAGAGATCCCAAATCTTTCCTTAATCTTTAAAAGCAAAAAGATAAAAAAAAAAAAAATGTAAAAAAAACCTGACAAAATTGATCTTTTGCTTTAAAAAAAAAAAAATCGTTTACTTCCACCCAAAACCATGAGTGACATCGCTCTGGTCCTGCAAGGCCATAGAGGAGATCAGAGACGATCTAGTCTCTAATTGCCTCTGTGACAAGCTGGCCGTACCGTCAGATTGTTTATCTGAGAAACACCAGCCCCTCCCGCCGCTTCTGAAAGTGATTCAACTGCTCATGAGCCACTCGGACCGATTTCATGAGAAAGTCAGCCGTCGGCTGACAAAAAAAAAAGCGTTTGTCCACAGCGTCTCCACCGGCATCGGTCCGCCTCGCCTGAGTCGTCAGCCCTTGTGACAAAGTCGGAAGTGACGAAATGCGTCAGTACGTGGCCATACGACGACTCAGGCGAGGTGGACTGATGCCGGTGGAGACGCTGTGGACGAACGTTTGACAGCAGCGATCGGACACGGGTAACAGACTGCCTAGTAATCACACACCAATGATTGTCTTTAACATGATGCATGTAAGCGCAATTTTAACGGATTAAAGCTCAATTTTAAAAAATGATACACTATGAGAGGCTCTCTTGCTGTTTCTCTGTTTGAGTAACTGGCCTTGAGGGGGACACGGAGGCAACAGTTGATGTGCATTGTTTAACATTCATCTGGTGAGCCTCAGTGTGTGTATATGTTTGGCACGTGGTGATACTGGTGGAGGAAGTATTTTATCTGCAGTGGACACCAACCTGCAATATTATCATAAGTGAAGGTTTGCGAGTCACTCATTGGACTGTTTGGAGCAGCTACAAATACTGTAGCTGCTGACTTTTAACCACTTCAGCCCTGGAAGGTTTTATCCCCTTCATGACCAGAGCACTTTTTGCAATTTGGCACTGTGCTGCTTTAACTGGTAATTGTGTGGTCATGCAATACTGTACACAAACTAAATTTCAGGGTGGATAAAAATTGATGATTTAAAAAAAATAAATAAATAACATTTTTAAAAATCTGATTTTTTTCAATTTAAAATCATTTTTTTTTTTTGTTGAATTTAATTTAATAAAATGCTTTTGGAGTAAAAATCTTAATCTACATTAATGATTGAGTTTATTCAGGATGAAATGGAGCTTAGTTATGTAGCATGAGGCTGTATATTCTGCAATAATTACATTTTTGGTAAACTCATTCAATGAATCCAAGCTCTGCAAGCGGAGATAACATGCACTGCATTGATGCATTCACACTATTTCACACTAACCATGAGATAAAACAAAGTTCAGGAATATTCCTTTATCCCATTGTTTTGCAAATCTATGTACACCACAAACTGTATGATTGGATTGGTTCTGATATCACTGTTTTACTAACCTGACAGCTTATTATTCTAAATAGGAAACCTTCATTTTGTGTGCAAGTATTAAAGATTCTAAGTACCAGCAAGAATAAGTCCTTACATTCAAAGAGTAGCTGTCATTTCAGATCCATCATGGCAGTGCCTGTTAGCGGGCATCCATTCACCTACTGTCACCATGTCCCTCACCTTGTTGTGTCACTGCCGCATGACCAGCCGTCCCATTAAAATGAATGAGACTGTCGGTGAGTCAACAGCAGTTCAGAGGAGGAGCCGCTGCAGGACAGACAGTTGCTCTTTAAAAATTATGATTTAAATCAAGCCTTTTTTTTTACTAGTGATTTAAATCCTAATTTAACCACTTCATATCTGGCACTCCTCTCCTACATGTAAAAATCATCATTTTTTTTGCAAGAAAATTACTCAGAACCCCCAAACATTATATATGTTTTTTTGGCAGAGACTCTACGGAATAAAATGGCGATCGTTGCAACTTTTTATATCACACGGTATTTGCGCAGGAATATTTCAAACACGTTTTTTTTTTCTGAAAAAAACAGCAGGTGTCACGCCTATGTCCACATTTTCCACAGGATATGACATCTTCTTTTGGGGTGATCTTTGGGTAGGGTTACCAGGGAGGACAATGCCCCATGAAGCCGGCTCACTGCATTTGGTTTGGGAAATTGGGCCACAGCACCTTCTGGATAAAGAAGGTCTGTGATGATCAAAGTCAAGAAAAGTAAATTTCACTGTTTCCACCTGAATTACGGGTTGGCCAGTGAATGGGGGAAGTACAGGTGCTGCAGAAGTGATGGGTTACCAATAAGGATCTGCAAACTCATCAGGAAGGGCACTATGGGCTCTACGGGCATGTGCTTGAATTCTTGGTGGCTGTGGGACACTGTGTGCTAGCCACTGCACCAGCTTGAACTGCAGTTATGGGACACGCCACGTCACCAAGTGTTACTGCAGTGCTGGTTTGTCTACAACCAGGACGTACTAGGGCGCTGGTGCTTTCCAGTTCCCCAGAAGGTTAAACGACACTAGTGCTGGCTCTCTGTTGCATACGAGAACAATGCGATTGTTGGACCTCAGCAACAGAACAGGGATGGGTACGCCTGACCTTAGCGGGGACCACTACTCTGTCATCAGAGCTATCGGTCAGGGTACTGCTACTCTCTAGATTCGTATAGTGAGCTTGAATCTGATTGTGATTCTGACAGTGAGGCTTCCCCTGTGCTCTCATTTGTCATGCTCAGTATCCTGTAGGCCTCTTCACTAGTGTACCTTTCGTTTGACATTTTGGCCACTAAATGTACAGGTACAGCTAGTGTGACTCACAGGTAAAAAAAAAAAAACAGCAAAAGCACCTGGTTGTCAGCGACTGCTTGAACTGCGACAAAAATTAACTGCTAGCGCTAGCAGGGCTCAGGTGTGACTCTGTTAAACACTGCGGTTTTGTGTGCTGTGTATTGGAAGTCGGGGGGGGGGGGGGTAAACGCAGGTGCTGGCAGGTGTCTGGGCTGATCCCAAAAACGCAAAGTTAGCAGGAACTCTGTACAATTGGGGACGCCAATATACAGTTGCAAGAAAAAGTATGTGAACCCTTTGGAATGATATGGATTTCTGCACAAATTGGTCATAAAAATGGGATTTTATGAAGAACTTAGCGTAAAATCCTTTTCTCTGAGTTCACTGACAGACGCAGCACAGCATTAGACCAGTGGTTATGCAGATCCTATTAGGAGTAGACCCAGGCAGAAAGAAAGAAAGCCAGCTGACCCCTCCCAGGGGGCCGTCCTCTCCCTCTCTCTCTCATAACCCCCCTGCAGCACATGGCATATCAGTTCGTCACAAGCCGTACCAACGCCAAACAGAGGGGTGGGTGCTGCATCTGTCAGTGAACTCAGAGAAAAGGATTTTACGGTAAGTTCTTAATAAAATCCCTTTTTCTCTTACGTTCACTGACAGACGCAGCACAGCATTAGACCAGTGGGACGTCCCAAAGCTGTGTCATGTAAAGGGGCGGGCAAACAACAACAACTGTACCCAACAGAGCCCACTCAGGAGGCGCCAATTGCGCGGATGCTGAAATGTCAACTTTGTAAAACTTAGTAAACGTGTGCCACAAGGCCCAAGTAGTCTCTCTGCATACCTGTGACACCGAAGCCTGGTGTCTGAAAGCCCAGGACATGCTAACTGCCCTGGTAGAATGAGCCGTGACCAGAAAAGGGGGGACCTTGCCCCGAACAGTATACTCATGGGTCACGGTCTGTCTGATCCAACAGGAAACAGTAGCTGAGGAGGCCGCCAACCCCTTGCGCAGACCCTCCGTCAGCACAAACAATGCATCAGACTTCCGAAAAGAAGCTGTAGCCTCCAAATACACCCGCAAGGCCCTCAACATCCAAGGAATGTAACTCAAACTCTTTGGAATGTGACGGGCGCGGAGATAAGGAAGGAAGAACAATGTCTTCATTAATGTGAATAGAAGAGACTACCTTCGGTAAAAAATGAAGGGGAAGGGCGCAACATCGCCTTGTCCCTATGGAGGACCAAGTAAGTAGACGTACAGGACAACGCTGCCAACTCAGACACCCGCCTAGCGGATGTAATGGCAACCAGAAAAGCCACCTTCTGCGACAGCAAGTGTAAGGGAATATCCCTGATCCTCTCATATGGCGGCTTCTGCAAAACAGAAGCATCAAATTCAAATCCCACGGTGCCAAGGGTGACCATCTCTGAGGAGCCACATGGCGTACCCCCTGTACAAACGTCTGTATCAGGAATGCGACACCAAAGGTCGCTGAAAAAGGATAGCCAGAGCCGAAATCTGGCTCTTGAGGGTACTCAATTCCAACTTATTATCCAGGCCCTGCTGCAAAAAAGACAGCACCCTGGACTCCACATAAGAGCGGGGATTCCAACCACCCGCCTCGCACCAGGCTATATAAGCCTTCCAAGTGCGGTGATAAATCTTACGCGAAGTACTCTTGCGAGCCTTTAGCATGGTAGGCATCACTGACTCAGAGACCCCCCTATCCCTCAGCACCTGGGACTCAATAGCCAAGCCGTCAAAGCCAGCGAAGGTAAAGCAGGGTGCAGGATGGGCCCTTGGGACAAAAGATCTTCCCGCAACAGGAGACGCAAAGGAGCACCTGCCACCATCCGCACCACGTTGGCGTACCACGGACGCCGCGACCAGTCCGGAGCCACCAGGATTGCCGGAATCCCCTCCACTTCTATCCTGCGTAGTAACCTTGGTAGAAGCTTGAAGGGAGGGAAGGCATATAGGAGCCGATACCGACCCCACGGTGCCACCAACGCGTCTGTGCCGACCGCCAGTGGGTCCCTGGTCCTGCTCACAAAGGTCTCCACCTTGTGGTTGAACCTGGACACCCTGAGATCCACGTCTGGCATGCCCCACCTGTGGCAAAGCTGTCGGAACACCTCCGGATGCAGGGACCACTCTCCCTGATCCAGTGTCTGGCTACCGAGAGTCCACCTGCCAATCTTCTACGCCCGGGATGTAAACGGCGGAGATTGCTGGCACGTGCAGGTCCACCCATCTCAGAATGAGAGCCGCTTATGCAGCCGCTGCCGAGCTCCTTGTTCTGCCCTGATGGTTCACATACGCCAGGGCAGTGGCGTTGTCCGACTGAACCCGGACTGGAAAGCCCATCCAGTGGGAGAGGCAAAGCCTGATCGCCCTCAGATCCAATACATTGATCGGAAGGCGAGACTCCTGCGCCGACCATCGGCCCTGGGCAGACAATTGCCCCAGGACCCCACCCCAGCCCGATGGTCGATAGTCACGACGGACGCCAGCCTAAGTCAGGGACAGGAAAGACTTCCCCAACTTCAGGGCCGGGGCTCGAAGCCACCAGGCCAATGATCCTCTGGTCTGATGATCCAATTCGATCAACCGGTCCAGCGACAGCAGGGACTTGTCCCAATGCCACAGTATCGCTCACTGAAGAAGCCGAGTGCGACTCTGGGCATAAGGTACCGCCTCGAAGGCCGAGACCATGAGCCCAAACAACCGCATACAGAACCGTAAGGAGGACGACTGGCGCGACAAGGGTACGCACCGCTGACTGCAGAGTCAGCAGTTAGGCCAGAGGCAAAAACACCTTCGCCTGTCCCGTGTCTAGGATTAGGCCCAGATATTCCAGGCGACAAGACGGAGTCAAGGACGATTTTGGCAGGTTGATTAGCCAGCCGAACTCCTTCAAGGAGGCCATGGTGATTGCCACGTTCTCCTCCAGAGCCGAAGCAGACTCCACTCTGAGTAACAAGTCGTCGAGGTACGCTACCACTGCGGTGCCTCTCTGCCTCAGCAGAGCCAACAGCTTGGTGAACACACGGGGAGCCGAAGCCAGCCCGAAGGGAAGAGCCACGAATTAGTAATGAAGCTCCCCTACCGCAAAGCGCAGGAAACGTTGGTGCCGGGAACAGATGGGTACGTGAAGGTACGTGTCCCTGATATCAAAGGACGCCAAGAAGTCCCCTTGGTGCAGGGCGGCTACGACCGAACGGACAGACTCCATTCTGAATTTTCGCGCTTTCACAAAGCGATTCAGCGCCTTCAAGTCCAGAACTGGCCTGACCCTGCCCCCTTTTTCGGGCACCACAAACAGGTTGGAGTAAAAGCCCTGGAATCTCTCCACCTGAGGCACCGGTACGATCACCCCTTGCTCGGAAAGTGCCTGAACAGCCCCTAATAGGGCTACCCGACGCCCCTGAGGGAGTCTCAAGTTCAATGGGAAGAACCGGTCTGGGGGTAGAGTACTAAACTCTATCCTGTACCCGGAGGACACCACCTCCGGCACCCCCTGATCGGAGATGCGGGCAGTCCACCTGTCTGCGAAGCCCAGAAGTTGGCCCACCACCCGACAAACAGGCGGGGGTAACCAATCATGCGGTGGAGGACTTGTCCCTGGCAGCTCAAGTCCGAAAAGGCAGAGGATATTTACCGGATCCCGCAGAAGCCTTATTGGTCCTTGCACCCATGCCCGTTGCACCGGACGCACGAAAAAACCTCCTCTAATTTGAGGAAGCAGGACCTTGCTTACGGCGGAACTCCTGCCGCCTGGGCTCTGGGAGGAAAGTACTCTTCCCTCCAGCGATACCTTTTATCAGGTCATCCAGCTGTGGCCCGAAGAGCCGACTGCCCTGAAAGGGGAGATCCGTGAGGCCCTTTTTGGACGCCTGGTCCCCTGACCAGGGACGCAGCCACAGCACCCGTCTAATGATGACTGCAAAGAGACATTTTTGACAGCATGGGAAGCAGGTCCAGAGCTGCGTCACAGAGGTACCGAAGACCCTCAAGCAGATGGTCCGCACGCTGTGCTGCTTCCAGCAGCCTTCCGCTGTCCAGATCGTCCCGCAACTCAGCTGCCCTCACAGAGAGCGATTGCGCCGCCATCGCAGATGCCAGATCCGGTCGCACGGCCGATCCCGCCAACCAGAAAAGTGCTTTAGACACACCTATCAGTCGGATCTTTAACGGAGGGGGACCCCTCTAAGGGAATGGTCGTTGCCTTATTCAGGCGAGCCACCGAGGGGTCCACTGCGGGAGAGGTTCACTTCTGCACAAAAACTATCCTTAAAGACCAGATGATCAAAATATTGATCATAGGGGAAAGCCCTTGGGGATCTGGGTGGTCTAGCTGACCCACAGACACAGATAGACCCCTGCGACTCCCCATCCGGGTCCAGTAGTAAAGGCGCACGAATGTCAGAAATAAGTGTGGTCACCACCGCCTTCTCGCGCACAACTGAGGCCCCCTGGCCCTCTTCACCGTCTGACAACCCCAGCTCCCCCTCAGAGAGCTCCACAGGGGTCCACGTGACTGCCGAGGCCACTTCCGGCTCAGATTCCTCCCCCGAGGAGGGGGGAGGAGGAGGACGCTATTTTAGGGGCCCCTGCCACACGGCTCTGCCCCTCCCGGGGAAAAATTTCCCCAAATACCGCTACAGGGACACCAGGGTCCCCAGCGCCGGCTGCGCTTCCGCTGGCTCCTCCTTAGAGCGTCCTGCGGGATCAGCCGCCACTGCGCCTTGTACAATGACAATCAGGCAGTACCTGACACCCCCACAACACAGCCACACCGCCACCCCACTGATCAACCAGAGGGAAGTACCCCAGGAGGACTGTACCCACCGCTACCAACACCCCAGGGAGAGCCCAGCAATACTTGCTGTCTTAGCCTCAAGCACTGTGTCCTAGCAAGACTGCAACAACCGCCAGCCGAATGCCTGTTCGATCCGCGCTGCTCCAGGAGAGGAAGACACCGCCAAAAACCGCATGTTACTGCTCCATAGGCTCAGGGAAAATGGCCGCCGAGCATCCTCTAGAGGGCTTTTGCATACATGCAGGGCGCGGCTACGGCAAAATGGCCGCCGGCAAACCACTAGAGGGAAGGCTAAGGCAAAACGTCGGCGATCCGCCACAAAATGGCGGTAACAAACGCTGCTCTAAGCAGCCACAGAGCACAGGGTGCAGCGCGGGGCAAGGGGGGGGGTTGGAAAAGGAGAGAGATACCCCAAAAGACACTGTCTGCACACAGGTCCCCATCCCCACCGGGGGCCCATGCTAGCATGCGCAGTCACCCCCCCTCCGCACCCCAGAGGGGGGGTCACTCACCACTCCGACGGGCGTAGCGGGTCGCCACCCAGACGCAGGGTTTCCCCCCTTTCTGGGGGGTATGCTGCCGGCCAAGGCCTCTGGACAGCCCCCGGTCAGAAGTGGGGGCCACCCGCACGGAACGGGTCGATGCGGCGGACCCGGCCAAAAGGACAAGAGTGGTTTCGCATCGGTCGGCCGTGCTGGGGAAAGTAAAGGGTTCACCCTGCTGCATCCCAGCCGGCTTCTTGATAGCAGTCTTCAGCATAATTCTTGATAAAAAGAAAAAAGAAGCGGTAGAAAAAACCCAACCGCAGGTCCCCAGGTCTGCTCCTTGCACTAGGCATGTGAAAACTGATATGCCATGTGCTGCAGGGGGGTTATGAGAGGGAGAGGACGGCCCCCTGGGAGGGGTCAGCTGGCTTTCTTTCTTTCTGCCTAGGTCTACTCCTAATAGGATCTGCATAACCACTGGTCTAATGCTGTGCTGCGTCTGTCAGTGAACGTAAGAGAAATGTGATCTGATCTTCATCTTATGCCCCGTACACACGATCCGAAAATCGGACGACAGATCGTCCGTTTTTTTTTGCATGCTAATCTCAGATCGAATCGGAAGAATATACTAAAGTCACGAATATTCTCGTACGACAGAATAAAAAATCGGAAGTGATGTCATGTGTTGTTGTGTATTTGTATTGCATTGTCGGACGACAACTGTACTGATTAAACGAAAATCGCACGATCGGGCACCATACGATCAAAATTTTCATGCTTGTCCGATCGAATATTATCTGATGAACTGTCGTGATCGGCTCTCGTAAGCTGTGTACTAACGATCCGATTATCGTACGATCGCATCGTATGCGATATTTTTCGTCCGATTTTCGGATCGTGTGTACGGGCCATAAGTCACAACAATAGACAATCACAGTCTGGTTAAACTAATAACACACAAGAATTAAATGTCACCATGTTTTTATTGAACACACCATGTAAACATTCACAGTGCAGGTGGAAAAAAGGGATTTTATTAAAACTTACCGTAAAATCCTTTTCTCCGAGTTCACTGACAGACGCAGCTCTTCATGACTTTGTGGGGTTTTATGTTCGTCTTACCAGGAGTTAATTAGGCAGGGAAAGAATTCAGCTGGCCCCTCCCCTGGGGGCCGTCCTCCTTTCCTACATTAAAACCCCCCCTCACAGAGGAGCTCTCCAGTTTGTACACAAGCCGTACCAAAAACAGAGCCCAGAGGGGTGGGTGCTGCGTCTGTCAGTGAACTCGGAGAAAAGGATTTTACGGTAAGTTTTAATAAAATC
>BLSH010504629.1:302478-313354 GCA_018402905.1 Glandirana rugosa
TTTTTTTTTTTTTGTTTTTGTTTTTTTTTTTTTTTTTTGCCTCTTACGTTTTTTTTTTTTTTTTTGTTTTTGTTTTTTTTTTTTTTTTTTGCCTCTTACGTTTTTTTTTTTTTTTTTGTTTTTGTTTTTTTTTTTTTTTTTTGCCTCTTACTTTTTTTTTTTTTTTTTTGTTTTTGTTTTTTTTTTTTTCTCCCTTTTATCTATAAAAATTAACTGACTTTTTTTGCCTTTTATTTTTAGGTGTTGATCTTAACTATGAATCACCTCTTAGGAGACAACAAACTGTAGCCACTGGAAAAAGTACAGGTAACTGACAGATAATTAGCCATGACAACCTGTGTTTTGGTTGCTTCGAAACCTTAGCAGATAAAAGCAATCTATGTAGTTGAATTTTTTTCCTTTTTTAAGGAGGGGTAAAGTTTGACTCGCCCCTCTATCTTTACGACCTCCGTGCACCTGTCTGCTGGAACCCTGTCACTGAAGCTTATCAGAGGGGAAGTTTAGTGGGAGCCTTATGTTCTTTGAATTCTGCTGTTTTATATCCCCAGTGTGCCCGTGTTGGAACAGCAGGGCCTCTCAGGAACTCAACTGCAGCTTTGACCCTTGTGTGTAGTGATCCTGATGTTTCTTGCATTGCTTTTGGTTGTTTCCCTAAGGTGGGTTAACTTCGTGGGCCCCAGCTGCAGCACTGTTGCTTGGATGGTTTGTATTGGGAAGGGGAGCTGTGCCATATTTAATGTGGGGCTTTATTGACCTTCTATTGGGGCTGTGTGGGCTTTTTGGCACTAATATAACTGCGTTTTCTTCCCTGGGTTAAGGAAGTCAGAGGCGGTTGATATCACAACCTCTGACTCAGCCAACCAGAGAATGCTTTGTACATGGCTTGTGCTGAGCACTGCTGCGCTAGACTCTTCTGTGTTCCGGGTATTCGACAGGAAGTCTTGGCTCGCACCCAGAACACAGTATGGTATGCTATATGTAGCTGCAGCTACATACAGTTTATACTGCACGTTTAGCAGCCTCACAGTTAGCAAGAGACATAGTTCATTTTGGCCAAAACTAACTACCGTATTTTTCGCACCATAAGATGCACTGGACCATAAGACGCACCTAGGTTTTAGAGGAAGGAAACGAGAAAAAAAATATTTTGAACCAAATGATGTACTAAAATATTTACCAGTGAAGCCATCCATATACCAGAGTCCATGAAGTGAAGCCATCCATATACCAGAGTCCATGAAGTGAAGCCATCCATATACCAGAGTCCATGAAGTGAAGCCATCCATATACCAGAGTCCATGAAGTGCAGCCTGACAAAGCTGAGAGGGAGATTCATATCTCCCGGCACCGCTGTGATGTCATCACACTGCACCTAGTGGAGCTCCACTCTGCAGCCAGATCCCATTCAGATAGAAGACAGAGCAGCTCCAGCCGCCACAGTACTTCATTCGGCCACTGGGGCTGCTCTGTCCTCTCACTGTGTGAGATCAGAGCAGCGCTCTATGGTGTCTATGGCAGTGTAATGCAGGCTCCTGGCGGCGGGTTTTTTTTTTTTAAGGTATTCGCACCATAAGATGCAGGGAGACTTCCCCCACTTTCTCCCCCCCAAAAAAGTGCGTCTTATGGTGCGATAAATACGGTATGTAAAGTGTGTGGGGAAAATTGGAGTCCTCCTTTAAGTACTCAAAGGCAGTGCATTTGTAGACTTGTCTCCAAAATGTAAATATGCCATATTGATCCCGATTGATGCAGTCCCTACATGCTTGTTACTGGAGCTTTTTTTTGGTTGTAACCGTTTATTGTATGTTATATCAACATTGTCAATTCAATCCCAAAATAATCATTTGTTTTACAACTGTCCATGAGTGGTTGAGTTTATAGCCAAGCGCTGCACCTGGCGTAAGGCCTCATCTTTGTAGCTTTGGGCTATTACTGAAGCTACCTACTTCAGCTATACCTAAAGTTACCGATCCAAGGTTTTCAGTCCCCAGTCTTTCCTCTGTCTAGGAGACCACCTAGCCTTTGTAGACGCCTACGTTCATATCTCAAATTTCCTTGTGCATTAACACTACCTGCATTTTGCAGTGCATGCACATTACCAAATTTTTTGCCTGTCCACTTGACATGCGATTTTCACTAAGCTGCCAGCCCCTTTTTATTGCTCTACTTTGCTCTCAGGGCATCCCCAAAATGGGATATCTGGATGACTGTTTTCTGAGGGATCAGTGGGCACAGGCTCTTATCAATGTCCATAACCTACAAAGGTTTGGGTGGACCCTAAATCTCTAAGTTGGTGTTGCAACATTATCATTGCCTGTAGTATGTAGTCTTGGTTAAAGCCCTGTCTGTGGTTTTCATTCCATAGACTCCCTTCTCCTGTGTTTAGATTCTGTAGTCCAAGAGCCAACCCACGCTATGCTTTTGCATGAGTTCTGGGCTTAAAGCAATAGTAAACTGCTGAAAAAAAAACCCTGCAAGACAATAGCATAATGTGAAGGTGCTGCTACATGGATTGGTGCGTGTATCAGTTTTAAGTGGAGCTGGTGGTAGTCCTTCCTCTGAGTGTTCCTAGTGCGTTGGGGCTGTTTTTTTTCTAAGATGGAGCACTACATCACTGTAATAATGTTAAATAGGCACTGACCGGAGCAAATACATCATCGCATGTGTTTGTAGCTCCAGCAACTCGGAACAGCCAGTGATTTTGCTATTGGGATACAGAACCCGCACAACACAGCAGCACAGGGGTGCAGCAAGTGTTGACTGTGACTTAAAATTTGCATGTGTCTGCACTCGTCTCAGCTGGGTGGGTGTTTCTGTGGGGTTTAAATGCCCTACCAACCCTCAGCAACCATGGCCTCCTGTAGATGGAGGTGGGAGTTTGGGGGCTTAATTGGTTTGGGCTCCGAATCCCAAATCTCCCCCCCCCCCCCCCCCCAAATCAGGTAGGGAGGATCCCCTACCCAGTTCGCCCTGCAATGGCTGTCCCAAAGGATCAGATTGTCTCTAAACCTCTGCCCTTATCTGATCTTTGCATTGTCCCAGGAGCACAAAACCTCTTGTGTCAAGGGGGGACTTTTCTGTAACTGTTTCAGGTGAGATTAACTCCTCAAGGGTTTCTCGATAGCTTGAAACCTGGAATGCAAATATGGACACGCTCCTTCCACCTCCTACCTGTTTGGCGGGTGGATGAGGAATCAGAGGAACATCCTCACAATGAGCAAGAGAAAAAGGTGGAAGCTTTTTAGGATCAGATATCACCTGTAGAGGAGTCCTGTCAGGAGTCCTCTTGAGGTCTCCTATACAGAAGGCTACAGTAAGCATCCTAACGGACATGGTACACATTAACTTGAAATTACTGCTTCCGAAATCCTCTTTTCCAAAGGTTACTGGGTTTGGGTCTTGGCAGCTACTAAAAAAATCCAAATCTTTTCTGGCACACCTTCACTTGCATGATATGATGTATGCCAATTAGGCTCACTGGGAGAAGGTGTTTTAACTCCAAAGGGATTTGTTTAGCAGTACCCTGTGGTTCTGTCTGTTGACCCTACTATTTCATGCTAGAATAAGATGGCTTTGGTGAATGAGCTCCTGGATAAAAAGTTATAGGCCCTCTCTGTTAAGGGAAGCTCTGCAGCCGGCGGTGGCTGCAGTGGGGGTCTGCTAAATCCCTCAAAATTTGGGAGATGCGTATGCACTGTTCAGAGAATCAGACCCAGGGGATCCTGTCACCTGTCAGTTTTTCCAAGAGCCTTGATTTTCCCGGTGAATGCCTTGTAAGATTCCATAAGGGAGCATTCATGGGTGGGCACTGAGGTATTGGTTGGAACTTCTGTTAGAAGCAAATTGAGAAGCTGCCCTTTGAGGGCGTATATTTGTACCTTCCTTTGGATTCCTTCATCCAGAAGGTGACTGTGGGGAAAAAGCATATTGTCCCTAAAGAAGGCAAAAGCGTTAGGTCAAAAATCAATGTCTCCTTCAGAATTCAAGAAGTTGGTTTCATAAGCAACAAGCCAAGTCCCTGTTCTGCGAGATTAACTGGATTTACAAGTTCTTCAGGTCTGGAGCAAGTACTCTTCACAGTGTAGAAGCACCAACCCCCGCAGAGGTGGGTCTATTCGCCATTGCAACTGCTTGGACCCAGGAAGTCTTAGATGACCAAGACTGTAGCCTGGTATCCTGAGGGTATAAGCAGAGTTTGTTGCGGCTTTCCTTCTCCATACTTTATTTTCAGAGTAAAAAAAAAAATGTGTTTTTCTTTGCAGCTCTGGAAAGGCTGCTGTCCCAGGGGGTCACTTCTTCCTGGAGGGGGAGAGGTCTCACAGCTTCTATCCCAATTTTGTTTACTGTTCCTGAAAACATCTTGCCTGTTCTGGACCTCAAGGTCTCAAGAAGTACAGGAAATTGATGGAATCCATCCATTATTTTCTTGGAAGTACATGAAGGGACATCTGTCTCACACATCTGTTCTTATGAGCCACTCCTACTATTGCTTTAAAGTGGAACTTCACCCTAAAGGGCAAGTTTTACTTTATGCCCTTCTTCTTTTGGAACTTTGGGGGTGCCTAGAAGACGACTCCTAGAAGCTCTTCAGGCACTGGGCTCCATCCATGTAAAGCACTTTCCAAACTCCGTACAGATAAGAATTGGCTTTGGAGCACTTTCCAAAACCAGTCGTTGGCTTGCCCTGTCTCTGGAGGCTTAAGGCTCGTGCACACACAATGCAAATTTCGTACGGAAATTTTTGTACGACGACTGATCTTCCGATTTTCGGACCGTTGGTATAATGCTATTGACAGCAGATTTTTTTTTTTTTTTTTTTTTCAGACGACTAAAAGCTGGATGTTCAGAATATAACATAACATAACATTTTTGTCGGGTGACAACACAACGTCCGGTTTATTTATTTTTTCATTAGTGCGGTTTTCGTCCAAAAAAAATTGTACGTGCAAAACTACGCATGCTCGGAAACCAGATACATACAAAGCTATTTAACACATTACGTCACTTCTGACGTTTAATTCGGTAGTACGAGAATTTATGTATTGTTAGTACGCTCTTCACTTTTGACGAGACTAGCATCCAACAAAAAATGAAGTGTGCACGAGGCTTTATTCCCCGAGCAGGCCGATCTGGCTGAGCACTGGGAGTTACCCTATATACTTAGGTCAGTGGGTGCCTTTTTTAAATTTCTACTTTCGCTGGTTTCTGTAAAAATGCTTTTCTTGGCATCGGTTGAGGTGCACAAGTCATACCCCTCCATTTATGATCATGCTGTCTTAATACTGATTTGCTGCAAAACCAAAGCATTTTGGTAGTAGGAGAGGTTATCGTGGGCTGGCCCCTACAGTGTAGTTTGGGGTTTTCTTTTTGTGTGTCCTTAATTCACTGTTTTTTTAACATTTTTATTTTTTCAGTTGCTTGTCAGACACAGCTGTCATTACCTGTTGACTTCAATCTGGAGCGAGTACTAGGTGAGTACTGAAATGTGTGCTTTTTCTCCTTCAGGCCTGGTTCACACCTATGCATTTTTTTATTTATTTATTTATTTATTTTTTTGTGCGTTTTTCTAGTTTTTTAATTTTTTTTATGAAAATGGCCAGGAACTCTTTTTCTGGTTTTTGGTTCCGTAGACTTCAATGAATCAAAAATATGTATTGAAAAACGCAAAATGCACCTGGAATATGCAAACTGCAACCTACATAGGTGTGAATCAGGCCTCATGGTCAGATTATTCCTCTGCATTCAGGTCTCCATTAGGTTTTCCCTTGGGCTACATTCACACCAGCAATTAGGGCCAGTGCGAAGTGTAGCAACGTGAAACTTCTATTTCCTGCTGTGGCTCTCAACGGCTAGGTGTGGTCGCTGGTCCTGTTCACTAAGGACAGGTTGCTGGCAGCTGCAGCTATTCGCAGTTCTCTACACAGCCATTGCTTACCTGTGGTGAACGCTGCTGGGCGCACCACCAGGGATCACTTCAGGTAATCGTTGGCAATGCAGAGATTGCAATAGCTGCCGCAGCCAGTGACCTGTCATTTATAGTGACCGGGGCTGGTGGCTGCACCGAGCCTCACCAGGAATCAGAAAATTCCTGCTGCTACAATATGCACCGGCCCTAATTGCTGGTGTGAATGTAGCAATGCTGTCACGCTGGGAACTGTTAAACTAGGCAGTGAGAATCTGCTGCAATAAAAAGACTGACCGTCATTCTCACTGTGACAGGAAATGAAGCGAGGGGTAAACTAACAGAGGCCTGAAAAACAGTGAAAATTCAACAGGGGTTCTAAGCATTCTCCTGTTTTATCAAAACATTTATTTTTAATGGCTATATATACACTTTTTTTTTTTTTTTTTTCTTCAAAGGTGTGTACTTTAAAGCAGAAGAGCATGCAGATCAATCTCAGGAAAGCTTAAGCAACTCTTCACTTCGAAGAAAGCTGTTTTTGGATGGACAAGTCAGTGGATCAGAGTGTTCTTCACCCTCCTCTCCACCACCAGGCGCATATGATGCTCCTCCAGCCTCTCTGGGAGTTCTTTGCTCAATCGATCTGTCCCCTGTCCGATGCAGAAGCCCTATGCAAACTCCCAATTCGGTAATGCTCTGTTCACGCCATTTCTGTATTAAAGGGACCGGATAATTCCAACAAAAATATACCTATAGTATTATATATGTAATTTTTATTTTATCTTGTTTTATGTAAAAGCCCTGAGGTTGCTGTTGAGTGCTGCCATCTTGGATGTCATGTGAGCATGCTACAGTTATGTTGGAAGTAGTGGAGGATCTTGGCTAGCATAGGGTGTAATTGGACACTCCTATAAGAGAGGGCTATGAGAGAGGGGGGAGGGGCTGTGCTAGTCAGACTAACTGGCTAGTCACATTTTCTCGCAAGTTCACACTGCGAGTGAGTAAAAAAAGTAATAGGGGAAAAAAACTTCAGTCAAGCATTTTAATCCTTCTTCCTTTTTTTTTTTTTTTTTTTTTTGTGTGACAATCTTTCAGCATCTTACTTTTTTCTCCTGCAAAGCTTAAGCTCACCATACATGGGTCAAAAATGGGCCGAATACAATAGCACAAAACAATTGGCAGAATACAATAGCACACCTTGAATGTGTAGATGTAGGAATCGATCCAACCACGGCCAGCTTTATTCACTGCAAAAGCACAGTATAATCTTCACAGCTCCTGAGTATATACAATTTCTTGGTGTTTTTTTGTTTTGCAATTGTATTAAGGGTTCATTCACACGGCTGTTCATGGCCACACACAGCCCAGATCAGCATATTTCTGTGGCCGGTATGGCCAGGCATTGACTTTCAGCTGTGAATACTTGGCCTGTACAAATGCAGTAGTGTAATGGAGTAATTACCTACAGTTAGGGGCAGACGATGAAGGTGCAAACGTCTGCATATTGTTAAAAAAAAACTACATATATATACATACACACAACTACAGCAAGAACTTGAGTCTGTTTTTCACCCTAGATGTGCAGTAGGATTTAAGCTGGCCATGCACTGCGTGATTTTCTTTCCTGCAACTATGGGTTGCAGGAAAGAAAATCGCCCCCATCAGCCTCCTGCGGAGCCATTGTTTTTCCGGTGTGGGGGTGCAGGGAGCAGTCCCTGCCAAGAGAGCATAACATGATTATTGCTAACGGCTATGGCCACTGGCAATAATTGCATGAAAAATGTGACAGGATGGTTGTACCCAAGTTCATCGACCAATCGATTCAACTTTGGTACAATCAGCCTGCCCATACATGGTCCAAATCTGTCAGTCCCTGCTGAACCGGCTGAGAGTAAAACTGTCTATGGCCAGCTTTGGACTTTGAGAAGGAGGGGCAGCACTCTGAGTTGTTCAGGGCTCTTGTGTTTTGCAGTCAGTCAAGTATGTGAATGTTTGTTTGTTTTTTGTTTTTTTTATTCAAAAAAATAAACATTTTGGCAAAGGGTTCACTTGTATGCAAGTTACTGCTATTTTCACTTTTTGCTGGGACTTCAGCTTTAGTTTGAAAACAGTTGGACGTAACTAATATAATCTATCGTTGTATCCAATTTAAAGGGACAGTTTTCTTCAAGTCCAATTCAAGGTGGACGGAGAGCTTACAGTCTTGGGAGCATTGCAAGCCCCATGTTCTTTGAAAAGTCACCCCCAAGAGGCTTGTCACCAGCATTCTCCCCAATATCAACAGATTTAGGAAGGACACCAATGGCTGGTAAGTATGTGAAAGTGTTGAAATCGTAACTACTTCTTAATAGAGACCGCTCAAAACTGATAGCTCAGTTTGGTAAGGCATCAGTGTAATGAATCGCCAGCTGGCTTTTATAATTCCTGGGACTCACAGTAGTTTTTATCTTTGCAACAAGGTCATAATGTAGGTTTACCTATTCTATCCGGTTCACATATATGTGAATTGGATGCATTTTTGAAGTGCATTCGATTCACCTGACATGTGAATAACATTGCTTTATACTGAAGCTGTTCACATATATGCAGTGCATCCGCAGGTTGAATTTTAAAGAATCCTTTGCATTTTCTGAGCACTGCGGTGTGGTTCGGGTTCAAATTCCAGGCTCCTTGAGTTCTACAGGAATGCTTCCGAATCTCACATGTGTTCAAGATTTAGCACGGATTGCTCTCCTACTACAGGAGTTGACATACTTTACTGTGTATTGAGCAGAATTGAAATCACAGCTGCGAAAAAAATCCAGTCCTGAGCCTTGGAAATTTGCATTAAAAAAACGCACCTGAACCGCTTAACAAATGCTGTGTTTTTTTTTTTTTTTTTCCCCCCCCAGTGAAAACGAACCTACAATTCACACCGGACATGTGCGAACCCAGCCACCTTCTCACCGTTGTTTGAGAACGGGGTGTGTGTGTGGTGTGACTTTAGCCTTGTATCCACCATACTTCAAGTTTTTTAGGCCGGGTTCACACTGCTCCGACAGAAGTTGGACGACTTTCGGTTCGACTTCGCTCTACAACTTCGTATCAGACTTCGATGCGACTTCAATGAATGGGACCCGACAATACCAGGCCCTTTGAGTCTGGTATGAATCTTTAGGGAGGGGGGACCCCACGCCAAAATTTAAAAAAAAAAGGTGTGGGGTTCCCCCCCCCCCCCCATAAGACCATACCAGATGTCGCCACCCGGGGCATGATGGATGGTGATGTCACAGGGGGGGAAACTTCAGATGGCCATGGCTATATAAGTAATGGCACACGCCAGAGCTGACACAGCAGTGGGAGCTAGCGTCGGGAGAACTGGAGGAAGAAAACAGCGGAAAGAGAAGAACCGGAGGTAGAGGACATGCTCAAGCTACTTTTAATAAAGGACCTTTTTTTTTTTTTTTTTTTTTTTTTTTTTTTTTTTTGGGGTAAATGAGTAGAGTGCTCTGTGAGGATTACGGAGAGACAGCAGGGGGAAGAAAAGGCTGCCAAGTGGCGGTACCGCGGCGGTCCGAATGGGAATGTCATGTGGTCCACCATTTAGTGATGCCCACTCTAAACCAAAAAATATCTTGACATTTGGTATTGCAGGGGTTTGTTTGTTTGTTTTTTTTCTCTCAAATAAAATGTATAAGATGTGAAATGTGATCTCTTAACTTTTGTGTAGTCTCTCCCACATAAATCAAATTTCAGATCACAAGAAAAAAGCCAAATCTAGTGTGATTGCATGTTTGGAACCTATGCTGAGATGAGCAACTGTACAACCTTCCTGTACACCTCACCTTCCTCCAATTTTTAACCCAACTTTAAAGAGCCTTTTATTTTTCAAGGAAAGAGTTGATTAGCTTTACGTGTTGAGTCACTGACCTGGAACAAGCATGGCAGGTCAAGTGTTTATGGTTTTCAGTCTTTTTCACGTAATTTTAGTTACCAGGCTTTGAAGCCAGAATTAGGGCTGACAGCCCTACAATAAAGTATGTGGCTTTTAATAAAAATTTGGCAGGGCTAGCTGCTCCATTTCTGTCAAATGTTTATATTTTAAATGTATGTGCCTGCTTTGTGCCTTGTGTAATTGGAAGGAAATGCTATTATATCTGTAACTCTTTATTACAGAAAAGAAGAAGTTATCATTCCTTTCCCCAGACACCCTTTCTTCTTCAAATTCCATGGTCAATTCATGTACCAGAAGCCCTTTAATTGAAGGATGTTCTCCAATCAAGAGTGTGTTTGCCAGGAGTTCCCATGTTTGCAGGGACAGTGCACAGTTTCGGACTGCTGTACCATTCTCAATTGAACATCTGGAGGAGGAGAAGGAAAACTCCCCTCCTGCACACGTCTCATCACCTGATGGCAGTATTGTTGTGCAGTTACATAACCTGGATACATCCTTTCCTGAGGCACACACCATGGACCCACTGACCACTGTACAATCAAGAATATGTAAAGAAACTGAAAGTGACTTGAAAGACAATGACACTGTAGAAATGGTGGATCCTGTGGAACTTGAAGATGATCACATTTGGGTTAAAGCTGCTACGGTGACAGGCAACACTCCAGTGACTAGTTTTATGACTGGGAACACATTTAGTGTTGAGACTTCTCACATGTGCATGTCACCTTTAGCAGAGAGCAGTGTCATTCCTTGTGACAGCAGCAGCATTCAGGTAAGAATCATCCACCTATAAGGAACTAGAGGAAATGAGGCTAACTAAAACAAAAAAAGATCCTGTTCCTTTTTAAGGCATGATCTGTAGCACAGTGCTTGTGTAATGATGCCGTGGTCAGTTTACATTCCCCTGTGAGCCCCCCCCCCTTTCTTCTTTGCCTGTCAGCGTGAGAGCACCTCTCCTCCTCGCCCCCTCCGCGGCAATATGCAGCAAAAATCCTTGTGTCTCCTCTGGATTACGCAGAGCTTCACATACATACATACAT
>BLSH010504629.1:322164-336715 GCA_018402905.1 Glandirana rugosa
TTTTAGGACCCAATCTTCTTTTTTATTTTTATAAACGTACTTTAAAAAAATGTTTTTCCAGTGGTATTATTTAAACGGCAATACATGCGCTCAGTATTTCTTATGACAAGTACATACTAAGGTTTTGTTATTAAGTCCTGTGTCTAATTGGTGAAGTCCAGGCGCGATAACGGCTTCATGCCGAGGTCGCACCTGGACTTTACGGGCCTCCTGCAGGTACCTGCAGGAGGTGACGCGTGCGAGGACGCGCGGGGGACCGCCGTCGCCGCCGCGCTCGCACGGGCACCCAGCCCGCCTACGGGGAACCGCCGTGTTTACAACGGCGGTTCCCCGTTCTGAGGCTCCTAACAGTGATCGGCGGGTCTCGGGTGGACATCGAGTCCGCCCGACCCACGGGCACGCTCGCGCCGCCGCTGCCGCCAGGGGGCGCGCAGGAGCGTGCGCAGTGGAGGACGTCCATGGACGTCCTCCGGGCATTTCAGGTCCACGCTGGAGCCGTACTTCGGCAATAGCGCGGACCTGAAGTGGTTAATCTGTGTCCTGAATTATTGTTTTGGAATCATACATGAACAGTATTCTTTATGACTCGCGTACATAACGGCAAATTTATTATGGTGACCTTTTTGTAAAAAAATTTCATGCAAATATTTTTATTTTTTCTTCTAACCCAGGATTTTTCAGCTTTGGAAGTTCGAGGGTATAAGCTATTAGAAGTTGAGTCTCCAGAATTGGAGTATCCCCCTCATAAAACAAGTAATAAATTACATCAGGCTCTTCACTCTGGAACATGGAAACTCAGCAGCGATCGTCAGTTTACCAGATTTAACAAAATTGGTATGTGTGACATCCAGTATATTTTATAGAAACTAGAAAGTACAACAGTTTAAGTTTAAAGGTTTCCAAAATAATACCATATTCTATCACTGCATCTCCTAGTTCTGTCCTTAACTTCACATTTGCAGATTTCATCTCTGCCCCTGCTTTTAACTTTTCTCACAGCACTACTGCAGATTTAAGTTTTAAGTCACGGGCAGATAAAAGGCACATTAATTTAGGATTGTTATTTTATTTTACTGTGTGTTTTCATTCTTTTGCTAACTTCTTCCTTTGTTTTTAGCACAACCCCAGAACTCCCAACACAGCATGGATGGAAGGCCTGTGTCCAGTTTTCTGCAATGATCTTCCAATAGGGAAGAAAAGAAATCTTCTGAGTTCTGTGAATACTGATAAAACTTGTTTTTAACCTATGAATGTGAAAAGGTGCTCTGTGCCAATGACCCCCATGTGTATTTATTCGGAGCAACGGTTCTAAACCAAAGGCTTTTTTTTTTTCATTAAGTTGGACAATACAAAACTTCGTATGCATTTTGCACATTGTGTAAAAGCTGGCTCCCTGTGTAGATAGATATATTCAGCTACCATGTATATTTTTCAGTTGTACTTTTGCTGTATAAATAATGGGTAGATCTGTATAGATCGGATTACCACTCCGTAGTGCTGCTAAGCAGAAGTTATTTTCTTCAATGTTCTAGAGCTCCAAGGACAGCTGATGAGCAATAACCTGTCTACCAGTGCTAAGTAAGCACATCTCTGAATGATTGATGTTTACGGGCTAGTAAAAAGGTGACTGTAAACAATAGAAGTCCATTATTTCTTTATGTAGTTAATAACACAGCCTTTAGTCACTGCGGTGAAATACATTTTGAAGGTTAAGCATCAACAAAGGCGCCATTAATTTATATACATTATGGGATTCTGATGTTGAAATTCTCTACAAATTGGCCTTAAAAGGGCTCAACTTTCTATAGCCAACAGCATTGTTCTAAATTATATTATCCCTATTTGCCAATGTAGAATTTTGTTAAAATGGTTTTCACATAGTTAGAATTATGACCAGAATTTTAATCTATGAAGAGTTGCACATTTTCAGCATTCCAGATCACCATTTGTATTGATTTTTACTAGTGCCTTTTCAGTAGAAGTACTTTGCATGTCCAGCACCCAGGGGGTACCTGTACTTGGGGAAAGATGGAGGCTGCAATATTCAACCTTCTGGAAATGTTAGTTGACCTAGGAAAGCCATGTTGCAGATCCCGAGTTCTGACTTCACTAGTTGCTTGCTTTTCCCAGGCTGGTGACACAAAATATTGATTTGCATAACTATTCTGGGTACTAAAGCCAACACAATGATGTGCCAGCTAGTTAAATGGCCTCCTCTGTTTCTAGCCATGCAGATTTACTTTAAGGTGAGGTTCCAGTTGAAACTTTTTTGTTTTGGATAATGAGAAAATGTGAACCTTTTTTTTTTTTTTATTGCTGTCCACGTCTCTATTGGGAGATTTCATCTTTGCTGCTCTGGTGACTTTAACATTTCAATTTCCTCCCCAGTTTTTCCACCAGGACAGATTCAATTTCCCTGATGGAGAAACCTAAGCCCATCGATTTTATGCCTGATGTAGATTCTCACTCTTCCACAACCTATTCAAGCCAGAACCCTGTAGCCCTCATGGTTGATATTTAGTACTCTCTCAGAAGTGTCACTGTTCATTTACTGTTGCTCTAGGTGATGCACTAACAAAACCCACTTTCGGTTGTGTTAATCTGCAGCCCATAAAGCATTTTTACACAGCATTTTAAATGTTGGTTTTCCCTTTTGCATAAAATGTACAGCTGTTAAATATTTTTGACATTAGCATTAATGAGAAGGCTACTTTATTTTATAGGTGTTGCAAAATGTAGATTACAACCAAACTTTCAGATGCTGTCTAAGAGTGTTCTAAAATATATAAAAGCATAGATAGAGAAGCTTAGTAATAGTATAAGAGCCACTATGTAGTGATGGAGCCACTGCTTCAGACACCCAAAAGTACAGGACTACATAGGGGTCCCTGCTTTGCATTGGTGATCTAGATCTTCAATTTAGACACAGTGGTGCTCAAACTGCAACTGGTTCTTTGGGTGAGCTGAATTTAGCCACAATGGTTTTACTATGACCATACAATCTACTGTAGATTCACCACCTGCTTGACTAGATTGTTCAGACACTACATACTTCAGTATATCTAAAGGAGATTACAGCGTTGTATTCAAATGGGTGTGTAGCCAGCTTTACATCTGTTTTGGAAAGGTGATCCATCTGTTCCACGATACTCTGGTACTATCTATTGAGAAAGTGAAAAAGAACGATGCTGCTCAGTGGCACAATGATGATATCTGACAGTTTGACATCTGCTTCTGTTTCTCATTTGTTGATGCAGTATTGTGCTTTTATATTATGTATTGTGTTCTGTGACTGTGATCTCACAAACTGAGGGTAAAAGGTCCACAGAATGACATAACCTCATCAAGCAAATTTGAAAAAAAATGAATGTTAAGGTTTTTTTTTTTTCCTTCACTATTGTGTTTTGCAGCCTCAAAATTTTCTTTTTTTTTTTTTTTTTTTATTTGGCCTCATAAGATACTTTTCATTTGTACATGATTATGTTGCATTGACAGTGAATGTGAAATATCTTCTAAAATGTGCGTTCATTGAGCTGTACAAAGTTTATCAGTTTATAACATTGGGTTCCAGAGGTTTGCTGCTTCCTTTTTTATAGGTGAAGTTATACATATTTATATACAAAAGTAACTAATAATGGGATTCAAGTTGGCTTTACTATGATTTTGTTTTAGGGATCATTGTAAAAAGCATGACACTATCTATAATAAATGTTGTTTTTATTTTGACACACTGCATTTACATTTTTTGTTTTTTATAATGCTGCTAAATTTTCTGTATACAGGCAGTCCTAGAGTTACAAATAACTGACTTGGGCTGGATTCACACCTATGCATTTTTAGTGCTTTTTTGCAGATTTGCACTGCAGAATGTGTTCCATAGGAAACCATGTTAAATAGACTGCAGTGCAAAAAAGCACTAAAAATGCATGTGTGAATCCATCCTTACATACGACCCATACTTGCAAATGGAGGGAGACAACAGGAAGTGAGAGGAAATCTTTCCCTAGGAAGGTAAACTCACTGCTGTAAGTTATGGGAAAAAGGTGTATCCACTGAAGCTTTATCACCAATCATTTCCACAACTCAAAATCCAATTGTCACAGGGACAGAAAGTGAGGTGAAATGTTCTGAACAGGGGCACAGACAGCAAAACAAACGTTACAGGGGTGATAACCCTTCCCTATGCTACCAAAAAAAATAAAGAATTTTTAGCTAGAGTTAAACGTAAAAATTGTACATGTTCTAACTTGCATACAAGAAAAAGAATATGGTTGGTAGTACCCTTTTGAGGCGCCTCCACCCCCATTATGCATACAAATACAGCGGTTTGCCCATTGGAACTTTAGATGAGGTGTTACACAGCCAGTAATAAAAACATAGTATAGGTTTGAGTATGCCAGCAATAGGACTGGAAAAAATGCCAAACAGTTGGCCCAGATGTACAAATCCATTACAGAGTTGCATACAGTGATCAAATGGTCCATAAAAAATGGCATTTATGGTGACCCAACATGTTCCATGAGTTCAGTCTCACTCTTTAGGGGTTGATGCATAGACATGATCTATACAGTAAAATGGTAATAACATAGGAACGAACATGGGAATATGTCAAGTAAATTGAATTGTGGGAATCAAATTGAGGCATCCATGCTCGCAAAGATGCATGGTGCTGCATGCCGAAGTCGCACCGGCAGGGCTGGGGACATCTGACAGACGCGCATTATGGAATTTGCCCCGTGTCAAAGGAGCCTTAGACTATAAGTGCTTCAGATGCAAAAAAGTGTTCAGATTTAAACAGAAGGCTGCTATGAGAAAGTCAAACCTTTTTGCCCTTGGCTTTATGCTTAAAGTGATACTAAAGTCTTGTGTGTGGGTTTTTTTTTTTTTTTTTTTTTTAAGTTAAAAAACAACAAACATGCTATACTTACAGTACCTGCTCTGTGTAATGGTTTTGCACAGAGCAGGCCGGATCCTCTTCTTCTCGGGTCCCTCTTTGGTGTTCCTGGCCCCTTCCTCCTGTTGAGTGCCACCACAGCAAGCCACTTGCTATGGGGGCAGCCGAGCTGCAGCTCCCTGCATCCCCCTGCATCCATTCACAGACCTGGAGCTGTGGCCCGGTGTCCCTTCCTCTCATTGGCTCACAGACTTTGACAGGAGCCAATGGCGCAGCGCTGCTGTCTCAGCCAATGAGGAGGGGAGTCCTCGACTGCCAAGTATCTTGTGCAACATTGCTGACTCTAGATGGGGCTCAGGTAAAAATGAGGGGGGCTGCTGCATAAAGGAGGGTGTGTGTGTGTTTGTTATTTTAAGGGAAAACCTTTATCGCTTTAATGCATAAAGATAATAAAAAATAAAAAACAAACAAACATGTTCTACTTACCTCATCCGTGCAGTGGTTTTGTACAGAGTGGCCCGATCCTTCTTTCACTTACGTTCATTGACAGACGCAGCCTCTTATTCATGACACGTGGGTTTATGCACCTTTTACCATGAGTAGACTAGGCAGCACGAAGTTCAGAAAAGCAAGACTGGCCCCTCCCAGGGGGCCGTCCTCACTCAAGTGTATAACTCCTCCGCCCTGCAAAGCACACCAGTCTTTTCTGCCTAGTGCAAGGAGTTAGACCTGGTTCCCTGCTGGGATCTGCGGGTCCCCAATTTTTTTCTTTTTCTCAAGCTATCTGATGAAGAATACAATCAAGTAGCCGGCAGGGTAATGTGCTGGATTTCACGAATCATGGAAATCTACCCAGCACGGCCGACGGATGCGGGCCACCCTTAGCTGTACGCGCGGTCCGCCGCAAAGTGCCCCGTTCCGTGTGGGGGGGCGGTGGGTTAAACTCCCCACCTGCATACCCAGTGACCCGGTTGCAGCTTGCGCACAGGGGTCACATGCCCGGCAGCATCCCTCCCTATCTGGGGGGAGGAAGGTCTGCAACGGGTGGCTACCCGCTACGGCCGTCGGGAAGGGTGAGTCGCCCCCCCGGCGTGCGGAGGGGGGGAGGCTAGCGGTCCCATCCATGGTGTAGGGTATAGGTGGCCTGGGTGTACCCTCTCCTACCTCCGCACCCCCCGCTACTTGCTGTCTGCTTGCCATGCGGCGATCGCCGCCATTTTCTCGGAGTCTGCCGCCATTTTTCCACATGGTTTGGCCTCTTGCGACCGGTGGCCATTTTTGGTTGGTCTCCTGGATAGGAAAAACGTGTGCTTTTGGCACCGTTTTTCTCTCTTCATGATCGGCGGTGCACGAGTCAGCAGTGGCAGCAGCAGCCTCCTTGACCCCAGCGGCGGCAGCAGCAGGAGGGCTGAAACGGGTCACAGCAAGTATTGCTGGCTTCTCCCTGGGGTGCTGGTGGCGGCGATGTGGGTCCTCCTGGGTATTCCCAGTCGCTCTGTGGGGCAGATTGTGGGGGCGTTATGGCCTGTAGGCCTCACAAGTGCCCCGGGGGTGGCGCAATGGCAACTGAACCGGCAGTTTCTTCGCCAGAGGGGTCCGCTGAGGCTCAAGCTGCGCTGGGACCGATGGTTCCCCTAGACAAATTTGACTTCCATCCTGGAAGAGTTTTTTGCCCGGGGGGAACCAAGCCGTGGTCGGGGGGTGCCGAGAAAGTGTCCACCCACCCCCTCCATCTTCGGGGGAGGAATTGGAGCCGGAAGGGGGTCTGTGGTTACAGGGACCCCCGTGGAGCTCTCGGATGGGGAACTGAAGCCCTCGGATGGTGAAGAGGACCAGGGGGCCTTGGTGGCGCGCAAAAAGGTGCTGGTGGGCTTTCTGGTGGCAACTGTCCGTCATTTGCTGCGGCTGGGCCAGGCTGGGGAGCCACAAGAGACGGCTTACGTCTTTGGGTCCCGTAAGCCAGCCCGGGCTCCTAAGGTGTTCCCTTGTGTCCAGTATTTTGACCAGATTGTCTATAAGGAATGGCAGCGTCCGCAAAATTCCTTTACCCATGCCAAAACGTTTTTCTGTGCGCTATCACTTTGAGGACAGCCTGATACAGAAATGGGCATCCCCTTCGGTGGATCTGGCGGTGGCCTGCCTGAACAAGGCGACAACCATTCACTTGGAAGGGTCGCCATCCTTTAAGGATCCTGCCAATAGGCGGACGGAAGCAGTGTCAAAGGCATTGTTCTTGCTGACGGGGGCAGCCATGAGGCCGGCGTTGGTGTCGGCCATGGTGGCGCACTCACTCACTGAACAGGCGACGGAGCTGCTCAAGGATCTGGGGGACTTCGGGTACTCGCCTGATTCGGTGCAGCGGGCGGACCAGCTGGTGCAGGGTCTTCATTACCTTTGTGACGCAGCGCTGGACTTAGTCCCTATGCTGTCAAAGATGTCCATTTTTGCGGTCATTATTAGACGGCTGCGGTGCTGGTCGGGTGACCACGCGTCTAAGAAGGGCCTCACTGACCTGCCTTTTCAGGGCGGTTGGCTTTTTGGGGCTCAGTTGGATGAAATCATTAAGGCTTTCACGGGGGGGGGGGGGGGGGGAGTACCTTCCTCCCGGAACCCAGGCGACGGGAACATCGCCGGAAAAAGGGACCTTCGTCCTCTGGCCAGAAGCGGTTTTTTTTTCGTGCGCCCAGTTCTGCGGGCAAGGGCTCCTGTCCCGGCAAGGCTGCCACTGGGACCAGTAAGCGGCCCTGGCAGCGCAAGTCCGAGAAGGCAGAGGAAAAGTCCTCCTCCGCATGATGGGTTGCCCCCGCCCGACACTCGGGCGGGGGGGTGGCTTCTGGGGTCTGCGGACCAGTGGACCGCTCGCATCTCCGACCTGTGGGTGCGAGAGGTGGTGTCCTCTGGGTACAAGATAGTTTTGTATTCTGCCCCTGGACATGTTCTTTCCATCAAATTTGGGTCTTCCTCTGGGGCGTCGGCAGCCTCTGCTAGGGGCCGTCCAGACACTGTCCGAGCAAGGGGTAATTGTGCCAGTCCCCCCTGCGCAAAGGTTCCGCGGGTTCTACTCAAATCTTTTTGTGGTGCCGAAGAGGGATGGAATCAGACCGGTTCTGGACCTGAAGGCGCTCAATCACTTTGTGAGGGCGCGAAAATTCAGGATGGAGTCAGTTCATTTGGTCGTGGCCGCCCTACACCAGGGGGATTTTCTGGCATCCCTGGACATCAGGGATGCGTATCTTCACATTCCCATTTGTGTTCGGCATCAGCGCTTCCTGCGCTTTGCGGTAGGGGATCTCCATTACCAATTTGTGGCACTCCCCTTCGGTCTGGCCTCTGCCCCATGGGTCTTCACCAAGCTGTTGGCTCCGGTGCTGACTCTGTTGAGACAGAGAGGCATTGCTGTGGTGGCATACCTAGACGATCTGCTCCTGCGAGCGGAGTCGGCTCTGGAGGACAATGTTGCTATCACCCTGACCTCCCTGCGGGACCTACAGAAGGTATTCCTACCTCCGGCCAAGTTGCTGACGCTGCAAGCAGCAGTGCGAACTCTGCTGTCACAATGGTGGTCCTCCTTACGTTTCTGCATGCGGGTGTTGGGGCTCATGCTCTCGGCCTTTGAGGCGATTCCGTACGCCCAGAGTCATACCCGGCTCCTGCAGCGGGCGATCCTGCTGCAGTGGGACAAGTCTCCCTTGTCCCTGGATCAGCTGATCAGGCTCGGGAGCCCCGGCACTGACCTTTTGGGAAGTCGTTTCTCTCCCTTGAATGGTCAATAGTCAGGCTGGCGTCCGTCGTATCGGGCTGGGGAGGAGTCCTGGGGCAATTATCTGCCCAGGGTCGTTGGTCGGCGCAGGAATCTTGCCTTCCGATCATTGTGTTGGAACTACGGGTGATCAGACTCTGCCTCTCCCACTGGTTGGGGAGGCTGTGCGGCCTCCCGGTTCGGGTTCAGTCGGACAACACCATGGCGGTGGCGTACGTGAACCATCAAGGCGGGACAAGAAGCTCGGCAGCAGCTGTGGAAGCGGCCCACATTCTGAGGTGGGCAGAAGTTCACGTACCAGCAATCTCCGCCATCTACATTCCGGGCGTAGAAAATTTGGCTGACTACCTCAGTCGCCAGACACTGGATCAGGGAGAATGGTCCCTGCACCCTGAGGTGTTCCGCCAGATTTGCCGAAAGTGGGGCATGTCAGATGTGGACCAACTGGCGTCCAGATTCAATCACAAGGTGCAGACCTTTGTGTGCAGGACGAGGAATCCGCTGGCGGTGGCCACGGATGCCCTGGTGGCCCCATGGTCTCAGTACCGGCTTCTGTATGCCTTTACCCCTCTCAAACTTCTACCGCGGCTGTTGCGCAGGATAGAAGTGGAGGGAATCCCGACAATCCTGGTGGCTCCGGATTTGCCTCGGCGCCCTTGGTACGCCGACGTGGTGTGGCTGGTAACAGATGTTCCCTTGCGGCTTCCGCTTCGCGAAGATCTGCTGTCGCAGGGACCCATCCTGCACCCTGCTTTACCTGCGATTGCTTTGACGGCCTGGCTATTGAGTCCCAGGTGCTGAGGGATAGGGGGGTCTCTGAGTCGGTGATTAAGGCGCGTAAGTGCACTTCGCGCAAGATTCATCATCGCACCTGGAAGGCTTATATTGCCTGGTGCGAGGCGGGGGTTGGATCCCCCGTTCTTTCTCGGTGACTCGGGTGCTGGCTTTAATCCAGCAAGGCCTGGATCACAAATTGGCATTGAGTACACTCAAAGGTCAGATTTCTGCTCTGGCGATTTCTGTTTCAGCATCCGTTAGCGACGCGTTCTTTGATTCGTACATTTGTACAGGGTGTACGTCATGTGGCTCCTCAGGTACGGTCGCCTTTGGTACCGTGGGATTTGAACTTTGTGCTTTCTGTATTGCAGAAACCACCGTATGAATGGATCAGGGATATCCCCTTACATCTGCTATCACGAAAGGTGGCCTTTTTGGTGGCCATTACATCCGCTAGGTGGGTGTCTGAATTGGCGGCTTTGTCGGGTAGCTCTCCCTACTTGGTCCTACATAAGGATAAGGTGGTGCTGTGCCCTTCCCCTTCGTTTCTACCGAAGGTGGTTTCCTCTTTTCTCATTGAGGACATTGTACTCCCTTCCTTGTGCCCGCGCCCGTCACATCCTAAGGAGATTGCCTTGCACTCCCTGGATGTAGTGAGGGCCCTGCGGGTGTATTTGTCCTTTTCGGAGGTCGGATGCACTTTTTGTGCTGATGGAAGGACCGCGCAAAGGTTTGGCGGCCTCGTCGGCTACTGTATCCCATTGGATCAGACTGACACTGGCCCATGCGTATGCTGTTCGGGGGCAAGAACCCCTTTTTCCGGTCACGGCTCATTCCACGAAGGTGATTAGTACTTCCTGGGTTTTTCGACACCAAGCGTCGGTGTCTCAGGTGTGCAAGGCAGCTACTTGGGCCTCGGTGCACACGTTTTGTTAAGTTTTACAAAGTTGATGTGTCAGCATCTGCGGATGCTGCTTTTGGCCGCAAAGTCTTGCAGGCGGCGGTGTAGGCGCAGCTGGCGCCTCCCGGAAAATTCTGTTTGGTACAGTTGTTGTTTACCCACCCCTCTTTGTTTGACACTGCTTTGGGGCGTCCCCACGTGTCATGAATAAGAGGCTGCGTCTGTCAATGAACGTAAGAGAAAATAGGATTTTTTGACTTACCGTAAAAATCCTTTTCTCTGAGTTCATTGACAGACGCAGCACCCACCCCTCTGTGGTTGAGTTTGTACTGCTTGTAACGGACTGGTGTGCTTTGCAGGGTGGAGGGGTTATACACTGAGGGGCCAGCCTTGCTTTTCTGGACTTTGTTCTGCCTAGTCTACTCCTGGTAAAAGGTGCATAAACCCACGTGTCATGAATAAGAGGCTGCGTCTGTCAATGGACTCAGAGAAAAGGATTTTACGGCAAGTCAAAAAATCCTATTTTTTTTTCTGGGGTCCCCCAGCAGCACTTCTGGCTCCTCCTCTTCTCAAATAACCCGTCAGGGAATCTCTCCCTGGGGTCACTCGTGCGGGCACGCTCCTGTGCCCTGTTGCTGCGTCCATTGACTCAGACAACCGCACTCGGCCCTGCCACCCACGTCACTGGACTTAATTGACAGCAGCGGGAGCCAATGGCTCCCCTGCTATCAATCTATCCAGTGAGGACCAGAGACACCGGCTGGAGCTGCTAAGCTCGTCCCTGGCGTGGGAACGATCGGGTTCAGGTAAGTAAAGGTGGGGGCTGCTGCACTACAGAAGGCTTTTCACCTTAAGGCATAGAATGTCTTAAGGTGAAAAACCAGGGGGGTTTAACCACTTCAGCCCCGGAAGGATTTACCCCCTTTAATGACCAGAGCATTTTTTTGCAATTCGGCACTGCATCGCTTTAACCATTTAACGACTGCGTTGCGTACGTTTACTGCTGCAGAAGAGTGGCAGCTTAACGCCGTTTATAAACGGTGATTCGCGTGGCTAGTACCTGCAGCACGCTCCCTGAGTGTGGCCGCAGGTTGGACGGACTCTGTCTGTCGGCAACCCGCGATCACCTACTGCACAGGAAGAACGGGGAACCGCCCGTGTAAACACGGCGGTTCCCGTTCTGTCACTGGGCATGACAGAGATATGCTGATCCCTGTATTCGGGATCAGTTAGATCTGTCATGCCCCTGCCAGCCCAGCCCCGCCCCACAGTTAGAACACGCCTAGGGAACACAGTTACCCCCTTGATTGCCCGCTGCAGTTTAACCCCCTTGCCTGCCAATGACATTTATATAGTAATCGGTGGCTGTTTTTAGATCTGATCGCTGTATAAATGTTAATGGTCCCAAAAAAGTGTCAAAAATGTCCCATCTGTCTGCTGCAATATCGCAGTCCCGATTAAAAATCGCAGATCACCGCCATTACTAGTAGTTAAAAAAAAAACACTACAAACCATGAGAATTAATTTATGGCAACGCGGCAACTTTTGTGCAAACCAATCCATATGCAGATTTTGTGTGTGTGTATATATATATGGCCGAGCCAGTCCCGCCGTATGTGGACCCACCGCATCGTGCCCGTTCTGTGCGGGCGGCCTGGGGTGATCCCTTACGCCCAGCCCGGATGCGATTCAGAAAGGGCGACTTCTGGCCTGCAGCATACTGCCCAAGCAGGGGCGGAAGGTCTGAAACTGGGTGGCTACCCATGGCGTCGTCCGGAGTGGTGAGTGAGAGCTCCTTCCTTCCCCCCCCCCCCTTTTTAGGAGCGAAAAGGGGGACAGACGACCCTAAAAAAAAAAAAAAAAAAAAAATTTTTGCTGGGTAGCCGCCGGTAGGGGCGCGTGGAGCCCTGTTCACCCCTGCACACCCCCCTTCCCCCCACACCACACCCGATCGTCTAGCGCCGTTTGGTCATTTTTTGCCGCCATTTTGCGGCGGACCGCCGCCATTTTGCCGTAGCCGCAGACATATTGGGCCTATGGGGCTTTCCCTCTAGCGCTCAGAGTGGCCATTTGCGGTACTGCATGTTCCCTGCAGGTGTTTTTCGGCCTCTAGTGTTCGGCGGCCATATTGGATTCCCTGCTCATGCAAAAAACGTGTCTACAGTTTTACTTTCACTTTGGAACGGTGTGTGCTCCTGACGGCCCTCAGGGTTATGCAGCAAACAGCAAGTATAGCTGGGCTCTCCTGTGGGTGCTGGTGGCAGCGGGTGCAGTCCTCCTGGGTCCCCTGGTGCACTGTGGGGTGGTGGTGTGCGGCTGTGTGGGGGTGCCTTTCTATGCATCTGTGTTCCTAAGGGAGCTGAACATGCTAGGAGCGCAATCTGCGCAAGTGGCTTTTTTGGACCAGCTGTGGCGGTTTTTAGTGATTTCCCCAGGGTGGATGTCACCAACAGGCCCCCCAAGAAGCGTCCCCCCTCCTCCTTGCTTTTCAAGGGAGGATTTTTTTGATCCGTATGGTCCCTCGGACGGAGAAAAGGATCAGGGGACGGCAGCTGCGATTATAATTGGTATCGCGATGCGATTGAGCCAGGATGGCGAATCGCTGATTTCTGCGCATGTGGTGTGGTCCTCTAGAGCGCCCAAGGCTTACCCATATGATCTTTTTCCTAATCGCCTTGTTTGTTGTAAATGGCAGCGTCCGCAGCATTCCTTTTAACGCAGTGGAACTTGTGCCTGGCAGCGTAATGCTTGCTGGCTCAGATCCTAATCATGACCTGCCTGAGGTTTGCATGTCCTCCCTGTGCATGCATGGGTTTCCTCCCGGTGCTCCGGTTTCCTCCCAAACTCCAAGGGACTTGGGTCGCTGCTCACTATCCCTTGAGGAAAGTTTAAAAAAAAAAGAAATGGGAGTCGCCTTGGTGTCCCGCCTATGGTCGCTTTACTAAGACAACGACCAGTCCTCTGGAAGGGGTTCCTGCATCCAAGGGCCCCGCTGGCAAGACAGAGGCGCTGTTAAGGTCGCTCTTCCTGGTGGCAGGCTCTGCGGCCAGCCCTGACGTTCACCATGGCGGCACAATATCTGTCTGAGCTTATGACGGAGCTCCAGAATCTTCTGCACTGCGGCTGCCTGCTGGCTACGCCGCAGAGGGCTGACTTCTTGCTCTGAGGTCTCAAGTACCTTGGTGATGCGGCCGTTGATTTACTGCCTATGTGATCCAGGGTAGCGGTGTTGCTGTATCCTCAGTCGGGTACTCTGGTTGCGTTTTTGGTCCGGTGACCATGCTTCCAGAAAAGGTCTCGCAGACCTTCCCTTTCAGGGTGGACGTCTATTCGGTCCACGGCTGGGTGAGATCATAAAAGATTCACAGGAGGTAAGTGCCTTCCTCCCAGAGCCCCGGAGGCGTGAATTTTCGCCGTAGACAGGGGCCCCCTACCTCGGGTCAAAAGAGGTTTTTTCGCGCCCCGGGTGTAGCGGGTAAAGGGACCTGCTCCGGTAAGGTCGCTGCAGGGGCCGGGTGCCGGCAGTGGCAGCGCAAAACCAACAAGGCGGAGGACAAACCTCCTCAGCCTGATGGGTTGTCTCCGCCCAGGCTTCGGGTGGGGGACGTTTCTGAGTTCAACACTCTGCCACCAGTCAGGTTCTTTCCTTTGACTTAGGGCTCCCGCAGGCACGCCGGGCGGCCCTCTTTGGGGGGGGGGGGGGGGGTCCGGCCAGTACTAAACCTGAAGGCCCTGAACCGCTATGTTGGGGCGCTGAATTTTCCGGATGGAATCTATCCACTCGGTTGTAGCGTCTCTAGACATCAGGGATGTGTACCTCCATGTATCCATTTGTCCACGGCTTCAGCGTTTCTTTCACTTTGCAGTGGGAGACCTCCATTTTCAATTCGTGGCACTCCCTTTCGGTCTAGTCTCAGACCTTGAGTTTTTCTTCACAAAACTGGTAGCTCCGGTATGGCTTTACTGCGACAGAGAGGCATTGCGGTAGTAGCCTACCTGGACGACCTGCTCCTGCGAGCGGAATCCGCCTCGGCTCGGGAACAGAAGGTGAGGATCACAATGACCTCGCTGCAGGACTTCGGCTGGTTGCTCAACCTGCAGAAGTCGACTGTGTCTCTATCCCGTCGCCTGGAGTATCTGGGCCTGTTTCTGGACTCAGAGCAGGCAAAGGTTTTTCCTTCCTCCAGCCAAGTTGCGGTCACGGCAGTGAAAACGTTCC
>BLSH010504629.1:363530-413242 GCA_018402905.1 Glandirana rugosa
TAGGTAATAGGCTTTTACCTTTCTCATACTGTGTTGACGTTTGGATGGTTCTGTACCGGCAGGTGGATTTGATTGACCGTCCCGTTCTTCTCGTAATTAGTCTCTTCGTCGGTTCTCCGAGGTAGGTAGAAGGGTAGTTGAGACTGGTCGGAGGGACAGGGACGACTTCTTTTCGAGGGGGTGTTGTACTACGACGGTGGTGATGTAAAGTACCACCCCTACCACACAAGTCCCACTACACGTCACAATACGGAGCATGTGTGCCCTGCTGCTAGCGCGCATGCTGGCACACGTTGCACACACGACTGTCGTGTGCATGTCAGTAGGCTACATACGACCGTCAACGTACGATTCAACACGGTCGTACGCGCGATCGTCGTCCCGTGTGTACGAGGCATAACACTGCACATCACCCTGAACACACCATCCCCACCATGAAATGTAGTGGTGGCAGCATCATGTTGTGGGGGAGCTTTTCTTCAGCAGGGACAGGGAGGCTGGTCAGAGTTGATGGGAAGATGGATGGAGCCTCTTGGCTGCTTCTCTGATTAATGCTCTTCTTGCCCTGCCAGTTAGTTTAGGTGGACGGCCATGTCTTGGTAGGTTTGCAGTTGTGTCATACTCTTTCCATTTTCGGATAATGGATTGAACATGTGAGTCCCCTTCACAGTGTGTGTCCCACTCAGCCATGTGCTCCAATGGCTCTCTGTCCCTCCTGCACTTTGCACTGCCGCAACAATAAGACTCTTATAGCTGTGGTAATGTAGAGTGCAGGGGAATCAGAGAGCCATCGGAGCACATTGCACAGTGCTGGAAGGAGGCAGAGAGCTGCTGACCTTTGGATTGAGCCTTGTGTTCCTTCCCGATCAGCGCCGCCATAAAAGACCTCCTCCTTCTTCCTGCTCTCTGCACGCTTTCCCTGTTCCACCCCCTGACCTGAGCTGGAACTACAGAGATACCATCGGGTATCAATGCGCGCTGACACTGACTGAGTGTCAGCGCGCATTAAGGATGAGATTGGCGGTATACATCCACCATAATCCCGCGGAACCCCGGTTGAGGAACACTGCCGTAGAGAATAAGATGGCGGTTGTTGCAATATTTTATGTCACACGGTATTTGCGCAGCGGTCTTTCAAGCGCAATTTTTTTTTAAAAAAATGACCCTTTCAAAAAAAAAAATAATAAACAGTGCTGTTAGCGCAATTTTTTGTATATGTAAGATGTTACGCCGCGAGAATCGTGATCTTTATTCTAAGCAAAAAAATTGTGATTCTCATTTTGACCAGAATCGTGCAGCTCTAGTTAGGGGTATCAGAGTAAAAAGGGGGCTGAATACAAATGCATGCCAAACTTTTCAGATATTTGTTTGTAAAAAAAATTTAAAACCATTTATCATTTTCCTTCCACTTCACAATTATGTACCACTTTGTGTTGGTCTATCACATAAAATGCCAATATAATGCATTTTTGTTTTTGGTTGTAACATGACAAATTGGGAAAAATTTCAAGGGTGTGAATTCTTTTTCAAGGCACTGTATGTGGAGAGTAGTATGCACGACTTTGATCAATGAGTCCGGAGTAGACGGAAAAAGCTCAAGGAGTAACCTTCCAAAATCATGGCAGTGAAAACTCTTGATCCACCTCCATTAAAATGCCACTGTGCTAGGTGATTCTGGTTGGGGACCATGAACAGTGAGGGGGAGAGCATTTACAGCCACTAGTCTCTGCCAATTACAGAAGTGGCAATAGCCTCTGGAATAGATCAGATATAGTGGCAGAGACTTCTACCTTAGTCAGAAAGGCAGCATGGTGCACACCCCTAAGGGAGCCTGAGGCCGTGGGCTAGAGCAGTATTAGAGATAGACCTTGCTCTGAAACAAGGAAACTGCTATCAACCTTAGAGGAACTTTGTGTGTCCTCGGGGTCCGCAGCAAATTTGCCACAGTTTGTCCCATGTGCTTCCATTCCCAAGCACCTGTAATCCACCATTGCTAAGTGAGGGTCTTCCCCTGTGGGGCAATCACAGAACAGACTTGGATTGAGAGAAGTGCTCAGTCAGGAGTCTAAGCATTATGACAATAAACATAGAGGAACTTTCGGTAGAGAGCAGCAAAACATAAATAGGTAAACACTAAGTAATCTCTAAGGCCAATAGTATGCCCATATAGTTCTTTTTCCTGTTCACCCTCAACTTCAGAACAAAGATTTGAACAAGCTCTTTAGGAAAGCATGGACATTTTTTCTTTAAATGTATGTTCATGCAGAAAAATACACGAGTTCAGTTGCATTAGTAAGGGCTCATTTACACTTGCATTGGCTTCAATGCACATTAAAGCCCCTACAGCAGTGGTTCTCAACTCCGGTCCTCGGGACCCACCAACAGGCCAGGTTTTCAGTATTACCTTGGGAAGATGCAGACTAGAATACTGCAATCACTGAGCAGCAAATGATATCACCTGTGATGTATTTCAGTTATCCTGCAAACCTGGCCTGTTAGTGGGTCCCGAGGACAGGAGTCCTTGCCTTACAGCTTCAACAAGCTTTTATGATGGGTTTTAATGAGGCTTCGGTGGTGCTTCAATGAGGCTCTTTTGAAGCTTTGTTGAAGCTTGGTCAATGCCCTGTGTGTTTGTTGATATCTCACACCTGCAATTTCTCCAAAACAAAGCAAAGCTGAATTACAGCCTCTGAAAATCCGCAGGTGCTTCAAGCGAGCTTCAAACAAGCTTTGTCATGGACTTCTATGGAGGCATTGAAGAGGCTTTGAAGCATGGCTAAAGCTACATGGGGTATAATTTTTGATGCAAAGCTTAAGCAAAGCAAAGCCAACGCAAGGTGTGAACAGGACTGTAAGCCAACTATTTTATTTAGTGACAGGAGCTTTGACTGGTTTAAGAGAGCTTTGACAAAGCATGCCTGACACCCTGTTTTGAAGCAAGTGTAAACGAGCCCTAATGGACAAGTGTGAATAGGCCTTTACCCAACCCCCTAATGCACAAGTGTCAAACACAAGGCCCACGGGCCGAATCCGGCCCTTCAGGCCATTTCATGCGGCCCTCGCACCCAGGGGGAGGGGTGGAAGTGAGATGTGAACAGCCTGTGGAAGAGAGCTGGTTCCTGCACACTGTGCATAGCAAACCCCTAAACGCTGCACTCTGTATACAGGGCACCCCTGAACTCTGTACACAAGGCACCCCTGAACTCTGCACTCTGTACTTGGTGCACCCTTGAACTCTGTACACAACACACCCCTGAACTCTGCACATAGCGCACCCTTGAACTCTGCACTGTGTACGTAGCGCACCCCTGAACTCTGCACTTCTGGTATTTATTGCCACTTTAAGATCCTCCCACTGCAATTTGGCCACACTCACACCCTGCATAAATGTATACAGTACTATAGATACAATCGGCCCTTGAGGACAACCATAATGTTGATGCGGCCTCCAATGAAATTGAGTTTGACACCCCTGCCCTAATGTGAACCTAAATACTCAAATATTTAAAAAAGGTCCACCCATTCAAAAGTAGCTTATTGAGTTAAGTCAAATAAAAAACATACTTCCTGCTACAGTTCCTGACTCCACTCCTGCCAACCTGTAAATATTGGGTTTTCTAACCCACCTTTGTGTGATCTCCAAGTAGCAAAATCTCCCTGGTCAAATTTTAAACTATGCTCCTGTCCACCAGGGAATTTCAAGTATCCCTGCCCACTTGTATATGCTTCACTAAAGAAATCTCCCTGCCATTATTTCTAACATTGATTAGGTCTATCTGGGAATTTTGAGTATTCCTGCTCACCTATGTTTGTTCCAGTAGCAAGAACTCCTTGGCACAATTCCCAACTTTGCTCCTCTCCATCTGCAATGTTGGGTATTCCTCTAAAGCAGGGATATTCAATTAGTGAACCTCCAGATGTTGCAGAACTACAAGTGCCATGAGGCATAGCAAGACTCTGACAGCCACAAGCATGACAACCAGAGGCATGATGGGACTTGAAGTTTTGCAACAACTGGAGGTCCACTAAATGCTTATCCCTGCTCTCACTGCCATAATTCCTCACTCAACTCCTGTCTACCATAAGTTTCAGACAGCAAGTGTTTCAATTTATAATAAAAACAGTCAGTAGATGTTTTTCTGTTGCCCTTCTTTAAAGCAGAACTCCATTATCTAACTATATTTGCAATTACTGATCATCTCCCTAAGTTCTCTTGAACTGCTGATGCAGTTTAAATGATTTTGCGTAATCAAGAGTTTCAGCCCCAGTGATGTCCTATTTCATTAGGAAACAGGTTCTGGCTCCCGGTGCTGGGAGGACTCCTCTCTCTCATGCTGGGCATCACATCTGAGCAGGGAAAGAGGACGACATTCTGAGTGATGCAAAGGGAAATACAGGAGATGAGTGTGTGCAGTGAACTGGAGAAGTAGGCTGCATCTGCTAACCTGAGAGGCAGCATGTGCAGAGAACTGCAGAGGAAGCAGAGGGCTGTATCTGCTATCCACAATGGTTTCAGACTTTCGAGTCCACCCACTACAGAGAGCAGGGATGTGATTACAGTGAACTACAGTGGGGCAGAAACAAGACTGGTGGCCACAAGGATACAGAGCATAGCAGCCACAGGTCTTACAAAACAGGAGGTCAGAGGGATTCAAATAATGATCCCTGGATTTCTCGAAGATTACACAGCAGGGAGCACATCACACTAAAGGTATGACAGAACCAATGCTGCCAGCTAAAAAATGTTCTGCCCGGAGTTCCACTTTAATTGTTTTAATACCTGAATATTAGGCAACATACTTTGTTTACAGAAAGCTAGATTAACGTGTAGGGGTGTCTAGATCTGCCAGTGAGCAATTTAGAGTCAACTAATATAAAACACATAGAATGAATAAAAACACAAGTGCAGACTCTAGGTTAAAACACAATCTTTATGCATTTCAAATAATACAGGTTTACACTTTACAGATGTTTATCCTTGAAGTAGGTTATTGTTGGATTTTGGGCAATTAGAAAAATATCAAATTCATGTTTAAAACAACATCACATATAAAGCCACAAAATAGCCTGCAATGATTATGCATTTAATAATAGAAAACTAAAAGGGTTATGTAAACCAATCACAGTAAAAGTACATAAAACCTACCTCCCATGTAGTATGTATATTCTCATTTTATAAACATGTTCTTTTCAAGAATGTTCAACATTTTGTACAAAACCTTGCAGAATTTAAGGTAAGCTACAATAATTGTGTTATGCAAAACATTTTTAATTGATGGGCCATTCTCATGAAAACTTCACCCAGGCAAGGCACTAATGGGACAAATATTTAACCAATGTCATGGCCCAGGGGAATATAGCAAAAGTAACACACTACTCAACTTATGTGAATCATTAGGGACATGTTAAGAACGGGTTATTGTTAAAGTGATCAATAATTCGGAATATCTGATGGAATATATTAAAGGGCCTTTCCTAAAAGAGGAAAGAAACAAAGGAAATGGTAAGATAAATAGATAGTTGAAACATAAGGACTAAAGAAGTAGGAACTTGTCACCAGTGACCAATGTGGAATAAATGTTTTAAATGTCCACCTGCAGTGCTCCCAGGGATGTATTATATGTTTTGAACAATTTTATTTTGCCTGCTTGCTCTTCTTGGTTACTGGCTCTCCATTGGTGGTGTTTTGGTCCCTCTCGCTTATGGTAACACCAGGAATCTATTATAAAAGAAGAGAGTTTATAAGAAGCACATTCTGTAGGAACAATCAAACATTCCACAATACAAACTGGAAGTGTAGAATGAATTTAGTAAAGCAAAACCAATAACCTAGACAGGATGACCTACCTTTCTTGTAGATTCATCTAACCAGGTCTTTGGAGGGATGCTTTAAAACTAGTATTGGCACAAAGAATGCTAGAGAAACAGGCCATCCAACTAAAAATGGAACACATGCTGAGAAGCCCCAACTAATTCTTTTGTGTGATTTACTCTAAAAAAGTTGTCTGGACAGAAACAAATAATGTGGCAAGTGGTCGGAGAAAGCCATAACTCGGGAGGGGAAGACCATAAGAAAATCAATAATTTTACTTTACTTTATTACATTTCCATGCAGACACTGATAAAAAGGAGGCCACGTGTTGGGTGGGACAGTTTAAAAGCCATGACACTCACATTAAAGCGGAGTTCCACCCAGAAAAACTTTTTTTGGCATGCACTCTTAATACTAAATAGATGTAACCTTTTGTTTCCTTACTTTCAAACTGCCAAGTAATTACATGTATTTTTTACTCACAATTTAGTTTCTCTCACTGCTGGACTTTTCCATTTTAGGTGAGGGCACCTGAAGCCCATCCGCAGTCTCCTGGCATCTCTTCCTGAAAGAAGTGCATGGTGGGTAACCATCATGCACTCCTCGATCTCGGTCCGCCTTAAATCGTGTAATTTCCTGCTCTGGAAATAACACGATTTTACAGTACAGGGAAGCCCACCGACTCCTGGGAAATGATGAGTCATCTCCCAGGAAGCCAGGCAAAGCAGGAAGTGAGGAGAAAGAGCCTAGGACCAAAAAGGGGCAGAAAACAGGGACCACCAAGCAACTTAGGGTGAGAATAACATTTTTTTCCTTCAAAAGGTAAGTCGATATAGGCAAAGGACTTGAATAATATAAAAAAAAAAAATTCTGGGTGGAACTCCGCTTTAAGGAAAAAGAGGGGTTAAATAAGGTTTCTTGTAACAGATCTGAGGGAGGTTAAGTGTAAGATATAAGCTACACTCTGACTTTTTTCATGAAACCGGATACACCTCTATAAAGAAGACTACTGCTACAATCAGGGTGTTGGTAGAATCGTGAACATTTATACGTATCAATTCCTTCTCTCATATCTCACACAGTGCTAGCATCCGTCATACTATATGCAGAGTGCATCCTGCAAGTTCAATGAATAAAAAGATGTATTAAAAGGATTCACAAACCCTTTATAATGCTGACAACTGCAGCTTATTGGAAAACCTAAAAAAAATAAATAAAAAATGTTGCCTTCCAAAAAATCCAAACGGCTAAATACACTGATAGAATGCATCTGTGCAATTAGTGATAAAGCATTTGTATTTCTGTCCATCCAGTCCTGAGACAGCTCTACTAAAACAGCACAGTCCTGTCTGGTAGGAGGATCTGATTTGTCTATGCTGCAGGTAAGTAACACTTACAGGTCTTGTTCCTCCCCCATTCTGTGAGAGGTCAGTGAAAAGACGAAGAGTGGACTTATGGGCAAATTCTCTGTCACTTTGCTCTCCCCTCATATCATCATCATGTCTTTTATTTGCACATAAGCACTGCTGCACAATTGATTGATCCCTTAAGTCATTATTAAATAAGGAAAAACAAACATGAGACAGTTTCTACCTCAGGCTCCACGAGAACCATCCGTATTTTCTGGTGCTGAATGTTTGAAGCGTCCAAAGAAATTTTTACTTTTACTTTGTCAAACATATAGAAGACGGTGTTTTCCACAGTCAGAGAAGGAATCTTGAAAATAAATTAGAAGCCAACATAAATATAATATTTGACAAGTGCTGGATTATAAAAGAAGATTTCGACTGGATATCAGGGCATACAATAAATTCAACAAACAACATGAAGGACAAACACAGCATTAAAATGATTACCAAAAGCTTTATCATAGGTCTTGGGGGCTAGACCATCATCAACATTGGCATGCTTATGTTAGGCAATCATTCAAAAACAAACACCATTTTATCTTTTATTTTACTGAAGCTTGGACAAGCAAAACTATGATTTAAAAATAGAAATGTCTCTTGTTCCACTTGGGAGTCCCTCCCTCCGGGTCTCCTATAATAGAGCTGTCCACCTTCCTCCCAGTCAGGGTCTGAAGAAAATACGAGACATATTGAAACGCGTCACCCTATTGGCTCCACGCTCTTTGACGTCACTTCCGGGACGCCGCACTTCAACTATTCACACTTCCGGCGCCTTGTGCATTCCAACACGAGCTGCATACCATCTACGGAGTCTACAGACGACACTGGCCAGCCGATCGGTGACTCCACGAACAGCTCCAGTGACACCCCAGCACAGGCACCCAGCATGGACGTGATATAGCCTTCTCTTGTTCTGTCCTTTGTGAGTACCCATCCTCATTATTGTGCAAATAAATTGTGGTTTTTGATTTACTGCGCTTAGGTCTGGCGCGGTGGTTTCCATTTCTATTTTTGCAGAGTTGCTTGTACTCATCGGGTTGCTGCCTCTATCCGCTCATCATTACCACGCTACCCCAGCTCTTTACCCAGGACTTATTTTTAGAGACACTATTATAGACTTTATGAGCCGTATTTCAGGACTGTTTTGTTATTTTGCCTGAGGTTTTTCCATTTACTATTGGCGCCATTCCCCTCCTCACTAAAAACAATGATTTAAAGCAGTGGTCTCCAAACTGCAGCCTGGGGCCTGAATGTGGCCCTTTGTTTGCTTCTATCTGGCCCTTGGGGCAGTATTCCACCAACTGACATCAATGATAGGGCACGATTCCTCTAGGCTCTGATGCCAGGGCATATTCTACTCCCACTGGCCGCACCCCGCCCCCCTAAAACATGAAGGACAGTTAACAAGCCCCATGCTTAGAAATTTTGGAGAACGCCGATTTAAAGTAACACTATAATTGCTTTTTAATTATTATTTTTAAGTCTTGCCAAAGAGAAGGGATTACAGGGTGCCTGTTAATACTTCTATTAATCTGAAAAGTTTCTTCTAAAGCACTCCTGCATTAGGGAATGCTTTAACTTTACAGCTGAAATCCCTGCTAAACAAATACTGCCTAAATAAAAAATCCTGGTGTCCATTGCATATTTATTGCAGATGTATACACATAAAACAGCATGAAACAACTACTGCATTTTGCCTCTGTTTCCTATGGAAAAGACTGCTCGCTGCTGCCCTCTCTCCTTGGGGCCAGGATGACTGGTCTTGTGCGCACCCCACCCCCCCTTTTTTTTTTCTTTTTTGAACAAGTGGAAAGTGGTAGGACATGATGGATCCCATCCACAGCTCTTTGCAGAACACTGGATGTCAATACTACTTTTACACAGTAATAATTTGGGTTTGCAAAGGCATTTAAAGCACAAAAAAAGATTTATATCCTTGGTGGCTATTGAGGAATCAATGTGATGAAAGTTTGTGTGCCTGGAGTTCAGCTTTATGATAAATGTACCCTGCAGCATTTTTTCTATTTTTTTTACAGCTTGCTTTATCCATTTATCTTGTTCGTTTTCTCCTCCTATGAATGTACTTTTAAAAATGGTTAAAAAATGTACTGGGTTCCCTTAGTAGTACTACAATTTCAAGTAGCTAAAATCATTAATGATCGTTAAAAGAGGGAAGTGGTGGCGCTAGATACTAAAAAGAAGAAAATTAAGGTTTCTGCCCCTTTGGGATAAGTGTGAATCAACTTATAAACTTAAAAGTGCATAATACAAAGGTACGGCGCAAACCACACATGCTATATCCTATAGCACGTGTGGTTTGCACCGTACCTTTGTATTATGCACTTTAAGCTAAAATCATTATCATTTTACTATAGTGCATAGTATTGCCTACATAACTAACTTAACCACTTCAGCCCTGGAAGGATTTGCCCCCTTAATGACCAGAGCACTTTTTGCGATACGGCACTGCGTCACTTTAACTGACAATTGCACGGCCGTGCAACATTGTACCCAAACAAAATGGACGTTTTTTTTTTCCCCCACAAATAGAGCTTTCTTTTGGTGGTATTTTTTCACCTCTGCAGTTTTTATTTTTTGCTCTATAAACAAAGAGCGACAATTTTGAAAGAAAAAACATTTTTTTTTACTTTTTGCTATAATACATATCAAAAAAAAAAAATTATAAAAAAAAAAACAAAAACGTATTCATCAGTTGAGGCAGATCTATATTCTTTATATTTTTGGTAAAAAAAAAAAATTTGCAATAGGCGTATATCGATTGGGTTGCACAAAACTTATCGTGTCTACAAACTATGGGAATAGATTCCTGGCATTTTTATATATATACTTTTTACTAGTAATGGCGACGATCTGCAATTTTTTTCGGGACAGAGACATTGCCGCAGACAGATAGGACACTTTAGACACTTTTTTGGGACCAATGACATTTATACAGCGATCAGAGCTAAGAATATCCACCGATTACTGTATAAATGTCATTGGCAGGGAAGGGGTTAAACTGTGGCGGGCGATCAAGGGGTTAAGTGTGTTCCCTCAGCGTGTTCTAACTGTGTGGGGGCTGGCAGGGACATGACAGATCTGACTGTTCACGATCACTGGGAACAGTAGATCAGTGTCATTGTCCCCTGACAGAACGGGGATCTGCCTTGTTTACATTGGCAGACCCACATTCTGCCTCTGTATGAGACGATCTTTGGACGCCAGCAGACAGAGTCCGCCTGACCCGCTCATGCAGCACACAGCCACGCTCCCGTCCGCAACAGCGCCTGTGCGAGCTGACAAACCATGACGGTGGTTTGCGTAGGAGAGCCAACCTGACGTCGTAAAACGACGGTGGCTGGTCGGCAAGCGCTTAAAGAAGCATTACGGACCCAACATTGCTTGTGTAAATCAAGCAATTAATGAGAATGAAACAGAGCTTTTAAGTAGCAAAGAAAGCTTCACACTATTGAGCCACTCATTTTAACCTAACATATTGACTGGAAATCTAGGTGACTTCAGAACAGCAGGAAAGCAGCAGAGCAGCCAAAATATATGGGATAAAAAAATTGGAACGCAATAAGCATGACATTTTTGTCTATGGTAACCATATTACAGCCAAGATTTGTCCAGTGGAGACAATAAAAACAAACAAATGTCAATGGAGGCAAGAAAATCCCCTGATGCAGCGATGCCTTCACTGAACGAATGGACTCCATTGTGAACTTCCGGACCCCCACAAAGCAATTTAGAGCCTTGAGGTCCAGAATCGGCCACACAGTACCCTCCTTCTTGGGGATGGTGAATAGGTTTGAATAGAACCCCTGAAAGCAATCCGCGTCCGGAACTGGGATGATCACCCCTTGAAGCAACAAAGCCTATACCGCAACCCAGAGGGCTAACAAGCATTCCGGGGACAGGTGCACATTGGACAGGAGGACTCTATCTTGTACCTGGACAGGATCACTTCGTGGACCCATTTGTTGGTAATCAATGAGGTCCCGGGTGGTTTGCACAGGAGAGCCAACCTGCCGCCGTAAAACGACGGTGGCTGGTCGGCAAGTGCTTAAAGAAGAATTACGAACCCAACATTGCTTGTGTAAATCAAGAAATTAATGGGAATGAAACAGAGCTCTTAAAGTAGCAAAGAAAGCTTCACACTATTGAGCCACTAATTTTAACGTAACATATTGACTAGAAATCTAGGCGACTTCAGAACAGCAGGAAAGCATCAGAGCAGCCAAAATATATGGGATAAAAAATTGGAAAGCAAGAAGCATGACATTTTTGTCTATGGTAACCATATTACAGCCAAGATTTGTCCAGTGGAGACAATAAAAACAAATTGGGAATTTTTGTTACCTGTAAAATCCTTTTGTTGGAGTACATCACAGGACAAGAGGACTTCATATTCATGACTGCTTGGAATATACAGTACTGTACTGTGCAAACGTTTTAGGCAGGTGTGAAGAAATGTTGTAAAGAATGCTTTCAAAACTATATATTTTAATTGTTTATTTTTATCAATCTATAAAATACAAAGTGAGAGAACAGAAGAAAAATCTAAATCAAATCAATATTTGGTGTGACTACCCTTTGGAGTCAAACCAGCATTAATTCTTCAAGGTACACTTGCACACAGTTTTTGTAGGTTGTGGGGGCCAAACCATCACTTCCAGGACTCCTTGTTCTTCCTTACACTAAAGATAGTTCTGAATGACAGTGGCTGTATGTTTAGGGTTGTTTGTCCTGATGCAGAATAAACTTGGCGTCAATCAAACACCTCCTCAAAAGGTATGGCATGATGGAGAAGTATCTGCCTGAAATGCTCAGCATTGAGGACACCATTGATTGGGTGAAGTTGAGGACTGTAGATGCAGTCAGCCAAGGAAACTTAATCCAGTGATCCAGGCACAGTCTGATCGCCCGGAGCTCCAAGATGTTGATGGGTAACCTTAATTTCTCCAGCGTCCAACGACGCTGAGCGGAGCTCAGCCCCGGGATTCCTCCCCATCCCCACAGGCTGGCATTGGTCGTGACCACCGTCCAGTACAGGGGAGAGGAAGGATTTTCCCAGTTGAAGGGCCGGATTTTGGAGCCACCAAATTAGGGAACCCTTAGATTCCCGGTTCAGTTGAATCTAGTTGTCCAGAGACGCATTTGTCCAATTTCGGCAAGATCTCTTTGTAGGATTCTGGTATGGAATTGTGCAAAGGGCATTGCCTCAAAGGTCGACACCATCAGGGCCAGCACCCGCATACAAGTCCATATGGTGACCCACCTGCCAGATGGCAAGAGGTGGATCGCTGCCTGCAGCTTCTGGAGCTTTTCCAGCGGGAGAAATACTCTGGCCTGAGTGGAATCCAGTGTCAGGCCCAGATAGTCCAGTCTCAGGGCTGGCTGCAGAGCCAATTTTTAGAAGTTTAGGAGCAAAACCAAACTCCTTCAGGGTTTGGATAGTAATTTCCACGTCGCCACGCAGAATGGCAGGGTCCACTGCGTGCAAAAAGTGGTCGTCCAAATATCCCAGGACAGCAATCCCTCGATGCAACAATGTCAGGACCGGGGCCAACACCTTGGTGAAAACCCGCGGAAGATAGACCAAAGAGTAACAAAGCAAATTGATAGCGCTCCTCTCCCACAGTAAAGCGGAGGAAGCGCTGATGTTGAGCACAGATCGGGATGTGCAAGTAGGCATCTTTGATGTCAGTGGAGGCAAGAAAATCCCCCTGATGCAGCGATGCCACAAGTGAACGAATGGACTCCATTGTGAACTTCCGGACCCCCACAAAGCAATTTAGAGCCTTGAGGTCCAGAATCGGCCGCACAGTACCCTCCTTCTTGGGGACGGTGAATAGGTTTGAATAGAACCCCTGAAAGCGTTCCGTGTCCGGAACAGGGATGATCACCCCTTCAAGCAACAAATCCCATACTGCAACCCAGAGGGCTAACAAAAATTCCGGGGACAGGTGCACGTTGGACAGGAGGACTATCTTGTACCTGGACAGGATCACTTCATGGACCCATTTGTTGGTAATCAATGAGGTCCTGGGAAAATGTCAAAAATGTCCCTCCACCCCAGAACCGGCTGAGGGCGCCCCCTTCAGGCTGAAGGGGTCTTATCTGTGGAGCTAGAAAAACCCGCTCGTAGTTTACCAGGCCAGAATCACTTGGAGCCTCCCGAAGAAGGCTTGAAGGGCTATGAACCCTTGTCGGTGGACCCCGAGGGAAGAAAAAAACTTCCTATGAGCCAAGAAGGAGGGGCCCTGCTTATGGCGTAGTTCTTTTCTCTTTTTTGTCTGTGGCAAGAAAGTACTCTTCCCCCATGACACTCTTTATGATGTCATCCAGAGTGGCCCCAAATAGACAATTACCTTGAAAAGGCAAGTCAGTTAGGGCTTTTTTTTTTTTTTAGAAGTCTGGTCTGCCGACCAGCACTTAAGCCACAATACCCGCCTAAGCCCCACCGCCGAAATGGACAGCTTAGAGAGCAAGGGAGCTGTGTTTAACGAAGCATCGTAGACAAACTGCAACCCCTGGACCAACTAATTCAGCGAAAGCAGGAGGGAACTGCTCTCCCTTCAGATCGTGGCACAACAGTTTTGCCCACTCGGTCTAGGTCTGACACCCTAGAGCCATGGTCAGCCCTGACCTAAGTACCGAGCCTGCAATAGTGAACATAGTGCGGCCCAGAACCTCCGCCTTTTGGTCAGCCGGATCTTTAAAGGCAGTGGAGTCTTGCACCGGAATCATGGAGTAGTCCATTTAGCACAGCAAAGCGCTTTGGGACTGCAAAGGGGCGTTTCGGACGTTCCCATTCTTTATAGACAAATTTGTCAAAATAGGCGGGGTAAGGAAACACCTATGTCGTACGGGACGGCTTGAGTGCCAAATTGAAGGGGCACATATGCCGCAGCTGCATCGTCCATTTTTTAAAGTTTCCCGCACAGATGTAATCAGTGCGTCTTCCAGTGCCTTTTCCTGCGCAGCCACAGGGACAGAGGAATCATCCTCACTGTCTGAGGTATCAGGGGCCGTGGCCACACACCCCGCAGGGCCCCATCTGCAGCGGCCGAGTCAAATTGTAGATCTGACGAGACAGATGAAGCAGGGGATGGCGGGGGACGTTTTGTGCTAGGCTGCCGCTCACAAGCCACCTCCACCCGGAACACAAAGGACTCGAGGACGGCGTCAGCCTGTCCAGGGATGGCTGGGACCCAGAGGGACCTGCAGCCTCTGAGACGGGATCAGGTGGGGAAATCTGATCCTAAGACTCCAGAAAAATGGGAAGGGGGCTCACCGCACCAAGTGTAAATACTGCTCTGGGACACCCCCACACCCGTAAAATCACCGGCCCACGACACCCCACAACCTACAGCAGAGAGAGGAAGGTACCTAACCAGGCTCACCACCACGCCGATGTAGCGCTTGCTGCCTCAGAGGTAGAGCTGCAACCATGCGGCGTTCAGGGAAGAAGAATCCACGTGTCAGACACTGGGATGCAGAGGAGGGGCTTGTCTCTGCAAAAAAACACCATCTCAGGCTCCACAGTAATGGCTGTCACTGCTAAGCACCAAAGGCACCTGTATCATGGCCGCCGAGCTACACAAACATGGCCGTTGGCCAGAGGAAACTGCATGTCTGCAGTTCCAGAGGCTCCAGCTACAACAAAATGGCCGCCTGCCACGAAAACGCGGCTCCACAGGATCCAGGGGGAACCCCGACACCCAGCCAGCATGTCTCGCGTCCCCCCCCCCCCCCACTACAGTACTGTCCCCACAGGCCAGAAGCCTATCCCACATGGCAGAGGAGAAGGGAGAGGAGGAGGTGGGAGGGGACAATGACTGACGCTGCGACGTGGCCCTAGACCCGGTCGTATGCGACCATGCAAGGCGTTTAACTCGCAGGGCCAGCACCCGTCCAGTGGGGCTATGTTGCGGCCGACCTAGCGTGTAGCTGCGGTCTGCACACGCTTGCTGGCCAGACTGGAGAGGCCACTGGATACTTAGTGACCAGCCCGTCAATTGCTTGTAGATCTCACTGGAAAAGAATAACTCAAAAAGAAAATAAACAAAAAATTGCCAGGACTAGAGATCCCAACAGGGAACTAGGTCCTTACTCCTGACTAGGCAGAAAAAGAAACTAAAGTCCTATAGCGGGGGGGTGTATACCACCTAGGACTGCCCATGGGTGTAGCCAAGTCTTTTGTCTGCCTAGGGGGAGGTATAACCGATTTTCCTCTGCTGCCCATCGCTGGGCTTGTTTGTATATATCGCAAATACATGCGGATCCCAGGCATGAAACAGACTGTCCCCAGTTTGTTGTAGAACCCAGATGGAAAGAAGTCCACATTTGGTGTCTACCAATGCAGACAAAGCTCTGTGAACACTTGTGTGAAGAGCCCATTCTTCCAGATTCAGCTGCCGACAGCTAAGAAAGTCCACCTGCCAATTTTCCATACAAAGAATATATACAGGAGAGAGGGCCGAAACATGAAGTCCTGCTCAAGAAAAGCTCAGGTCTGCTTCTGAGTGGAGCGACTTGTTTCTCTTTGATGGTTGATGTATGTCACAGCCATGGCATCGTCCAACTGCACCCTGACAGGAAGACACCAGAAGGTAAAAAAAAAAAAAAGATCTGCGTACAAGAATAAGCTGAATCTTCTGAAGTTCAGAGAAATTGATCAACACCTTCCACTCCTCTGACAACCATGTTCCATGGAAGGAGGAATTTCCAAGCATCCAGTCACTGCATGTATATTCACTATTTAAGCGCTTACCTGGTCTTGAAAGTCAGATGCATTTGCAGATGAGGGTATGCTTGTTCAATAAGGACAGGATAATGAACTGCAGAGTTGGAGAGAAACTGGGCATAGGGGCTGCATTCAAGGCAACTACCATTTTCCCCAACATCAAGAACTGGGATCAAAGAGAAAGGCAATTCTCCTGTGGAAGCTGTGCCTTCATATGTGCCGTGTCGAGAACTAAGCATAAGTAGTCTAAATGTTGTGTGGGAACCAAAGCCAAAATTCTGAAGATTCAGCACCCAAAAATTTTTTTCCAGGACCTGAACCGTCTGCTGAACACTGAACGTCGGCTTCCTTCCCAAGAAGCGCATCATTCAGGTACCCCACAATGAGGATGCCTCGGGTTCTCAGCAAATCCAGAACCAGGAACACCACCTTGGTAAACACTCTAAAGGCATTACAAAAGGCAATACCACAACTGGTAGTGGCGATCTACCTATGGAAAACACAGAAACCGTTGGTGAGGTAAAAAAAAAAAAAAAAAAAAAAAAAAAAAAAAACAGGAAGTAGGTCCTCAATATATACTGATGCTAGGTAGTCTCCCAGATAAAGCAATCACCGATCTGGTAGATTCCATTCTGATTTTTGTACTTTCAGGAACCTGAGGTCAAGAATAGGCCAAGTGTATTTGGATTGGGAACTATAAAATCGGTTGGAAAAGATTAGCAGCCTTTCCAGAGCTGCTCTTTTTTGTTGCTCCGTAGAAACCCTTGAGTGCAGGTGAGTTATTTTTTACGGAAATGAGACAGGCGTTTACTACGGCTTTAAGTGTCTCTTATTTCCTAATTGATTAACACTTCCCTGCCCCATCTCCCTATAAATTTAGTTTATGGGTCTTTTCACACAGACGCATCCGTGTGCGGGCTCCGTTTTGCTCAGCGGGGATAAGCTGAGCCGACAGATGACCGTTCTGTCTCCGCTCTCTGTGCAGAGACGGATCCGTCAGAGCCCCCGCTCTCCCCATGGGAAATCGGATGATGACAGATCCGTCTGTCTGTTTTCATCCGACCCGATCCGCAGACGGATGGAAAAATAGGGTTTTCCTTCGTCACACTTTACGGTAGCGGAGCGGATTGGAGAGCTACGGGTGTCAGCGGACATATCTCCGCTGACATCCGTCGCTCCATAGGGTTGCAGGTCCGCCTTGAAAAACAGACAGGCCGACCTGAACGGAACGTCCATGTGAAAGGGCCCTATGGGAGTCAGTGGCAGGGAATTGTTTGCACAAGTATTAAGCAGTTAAACAGCAGTTCCAATAAAGCAGTAAGAAGATACAACTATTCTCCGTCCCAGAAAGACTGCAAGCAAATTAATACTTTGTGATGCATCTCTTATGAGGTCTTATTCCTACTCGCTCTACTCTCTAATACAGGGTTTCTCAATGTTTTTACTTTGAAGGAATCTTTGGCAAAAAGTCTGAAACATTGGGGAACCCCTGAAAAGATGATGGCATTTAAAGCTCACAGAATGTTGGTGTGATAGGTGAGCTGGTGATATAACAATTATTTTTAGAAATCCCATTAAATAATGGAATCAATATTAAAACTTGCCTATTTAGTGTAAAACTTGTGCTTGCTTTTTCTGCACAGATGCTTGAGACTTGAGATATACAGTGTACAGGGGGGCAACAGGGCAGGGTACAGGGTGTTAGGAGGACAGAGTACATGGGGGGCAAGAGGGCACATGTCATGGGGGGGCAGCATGGCACAATGCATGAGAGCAGGGCATATTAGGTGGGAGTAGGGTACACGCCACGGTCAGTGATGGGTGACACGCCACGGTCAGTGATGGGTGACGGTTGACACGGTCACCGATGGGTGACAGGCCATGGTCACCGATGACACGGTCAGTGATGGGTGATACACCACGGTCAGTGATGGGTGATGGGTGACGGACCACGGTCACCGATGGGTGACGGACCACGGTCACCGATGGGTGACGGACCACGGAAACTGTGTGAGGAGAGAAGAGCTGGTAACAATGAGTTACTGCTCTTTTTACATTACATGTGATCGGCTGTGGGTAGATCACAGCCGATCACAAGGTAACAAACAAGGACAGAGGCGCTTCTAAGTGCAGATTGTAAAACATTTTAATAACATCTTTAACATCTAGAGCATGGCAACTCACAAAGGCATCTATTAAAAGTGCATGTAAGTGGTCCCAAGAGGGAACGTCAACAGCTCACCGTCCCCACCAGGAAGCATCGAGTACAGTCGGGAGATGTATCTGTGGTCTGTAGCCGGCAAGATGCTGGACTGGACGATCGGAGCTCACTGTGGAGTGTCGCGGCGGCGTGACGTCATCAAAAGTGCGACGCGTTTCTGAGTGTGCGGTTCACACAACAAGAAGTGACCGCGCTCTTTCATCAGGCACCTGATGAAAGAGCGCGGTCACTTCTTGACTGACTGTACTCGATGCTTCCTGGTGGGGACGGTGGGCTGTTGACGTTCCCTCTTGGGACCACTTACATGCACTTTTAATAGATGCCTTTGTGAGTTGCCATGCTCTAGATTTTAAAGATGTTATTAAAATGTTTTACAGTCTGCACTTAGAAGCGCCTCTGTCCTTGTTTGTTTTTCACAGTGGCCAGCGGCTTCCCCACTAGAGTGCAGCTTCTACCTGTGGACTGGTGCTTCCCTCTCTGTTTCTCCCCTCCCCCTCCATTCCCTGTGCCTTATTACTGGTATTGTAAGTATTGGAGAGTTCCTTTCCACACTGTGCGCCTTTTTCCTTGTTATGATCATAAGGTAACAGCCGCCAGCCGATACCAGTGTCGGTGACAGGCAGTGTTCCCTGAGAACATACCGCCACCGACCCACAGCACGCTCCCGATCGCGCACATGCGCCGTGCAAATGGGGGCAGTACCATTTGTGATCAGCCGTGACTTCATCCAATGGCTGTTCACCCCCGGTGACGCGGTGTGTCCCCGGGGACACGCCGCCACCGACAGAGCCGGGATGCCAGCTTAAAGGGGCAACGTCCTATGACGTCCGCCCGGAACGAGAGCCGTACCGCTCTACCGTCATTTGACGGGCGGACGGCAAGTGGTTAACCTCCTCTTTTGACCTAACACAATGGACACACATTCTTCCACCCACTCCAATAGTAGCACCCTGAACTTTGTTTTTTCCCCATGTCTGCACTCCTGACAACCTCACCAATATCATCTTTCCTTTTCCTAATCACAAATTCATCTGTTTCAGTCTTTGTCTTCAATCACCTATCCCAACCAAGCAGCATACGATTACCTATAGAAACCTTTGCTTCTCTATTTGGCTACGGACCACAACTATCACAGAATCTCACCTCTGTCCCACCCTAATCTAGCCACTTCTCTTTACAACAGTTCACTTTCATCTTCACTGGATGCCCTTGCTCCTCCTAATTACACATAGAATCAGGCCCTGACCGTCACAGCAAGTTGACAACACCAAAAATCTCAAGTGACATGGTTGTACTCTTGAGCGACTTTGGCATAAAACTAAATCCCTGCAAGATTTCACGCTTTACAAATCTGCCCTCCTAAAATACTATTCATGCCTTCATGCTGCCAAACAAACCTAATTCATATTTTTTTTTAATACTCTGTTATACAGTGCTTGTCTGCTCTCATCTACCTTTAGCACTCTACTTTATCTGCTACCACCTTCACCTACTAACTCACTCGCTGCCCAAAGAATTGCAAATCACTTCTAAAAACAAGACTGATGCAGTTCTTGGGATATCTCCACTGCAGATATTTCCCCCACTTAACATACCTTGTCTAACAGCACATTTAATACTTTTCTCTTGACCCAGCTACTACAGAAGAGGTCCCCAAGCTTTTCTCAGATGCCCACCTAACCACCTGTCCCCAAGATCTTGTTCCCTCTTAATTTTACGGTCACCCTCTTCCTCTATCCCATGCTCTCCCTCACATCTTCAATCTCTTCTTCTCTCCTGGCACCATACTCTTCCCCTCATGCACAGATCATCGCCATGCTTAAAAAGCTGTCACTGGATCAAACCAGTCTGAATAACTTCCGAACAATGCATCTCCTTGCTTCCATTTACCTCTAAATGTTCAGATCTACCTCACTGACAACCATTTTCTTGACACCCCCTACAGTCTAGCTTTTGCTCACAGTACTCTACAGAAACTGCCCCACTAAATCTCACTAAAGAACTACTTACTGTTAAAGTCAATGGCCACTAACCCATACTCTTACTACTAGACCTTTCTGCTGCCTTTGATACGGTTGACCACCTGCTGCTCCTCCTCAAACTGCACTCCCTAGGCCTCTAAGACTAAGCTCTATCCTGGTTCTCCTCCTATCTATCATAGAGTTCCTTCATTGTTGCCTACACTTCTATCTCCTGCTCCCCTCTTCCTCTTTCTGTAGAGGTTCCCCAAGTCTGTCCTTAGACCCATTCACTTGTCTATCTACACCTTCTCTCTTGGTCACTTGATAACCTTCCACGGCTTCCAATACCATCTCTATACTGATGACACCCAAATAGGACACTCCACTCCTTGTCTCACTCCTTCAGTCTCCACTCACATTACAAACTTACTAACGAACATATCAACATGGAAGTCACACCACTTTATCAAACTAAACTTTTCAAAAACTGTGCTTGTCATATTCCCCTCACTCGTGCCCTCCTCCTTGACTTTTCTATCAAGATCAATAATACACCCATCAGTCCATCTTATGCCAGGGTACTAGGTGTAATCCTAAATTCTGACTTGTCATTTTGCGCCAAATCCACTCACTGTCGAAAGCTGCTAGAGTTCACCTCTAACATCTTTAAAATATGCCCCTTCCGAGCCCCTTGCTGCCACCTGTACACATATATATGCAACCTCGCTGAAGTGGGTCTTTCTGTGAGGCTGCAGATACAGTATGCTTACAGGTCTTCATGCTGGGAGCATGCTGTACAGCGCACTCCCCACACAGGAGCCAGGCTCTCACCCAGCCCTTAAGGGCCTGGTACGGATTGGGGCACCCCCATGCGTTTTCTTCTATGGAACACAAAATCATACTGCATTGTAACGTACGCTATTCATAGTTGGATTGCAGTTGCACTGCATGTATGCAAACGGGCTCCATAGAAACTGATGTCATTTCACTTGTCATGCGATTCAATGTGATCCAACAAGCACTGAAATCGCATCAGTGTGAACTGGGGCTTAAGAAAACATTTTTTTTGTTTGTTTTATGGCGACTCATATTTTACTCTGGTCCTTATGCATCAGCCTGTGACATTTTATTGTGGAGCACAAGTTGATTATTCTATGGGTGGAATGAGGCAGTACAACTTGGCTTGGCTATTAACCCTTTTGTGGATTCAACACAGGAGTTTGGAGAACTCAACCAAGGAAGCATTTTCTAAAAGTGTAATGGCACTGCTGAAGAAAAAGCATAAAGTCAGAACTCTCAGGTCCCATTCAGATCTTGATGCTTTGCTTTAACACTTGTTTTTTTAATGCATTAATGCGCGTTGGATTATGGCAGACTAGCCCAAAAGAAAAAAAAAAAACAGATGTGGAACATTTTTGGCATCACAGCGCATCATAATGCACTGTAGAGCATTAACGTGTTGTGGTATACTGCAACTCAAGCCTGTTGAAGCTACAGTATCTCACAAAAGTGAGTACACCCCTCACACTTCTGTAAATATTTTATTATATCTTTTCATGTGACAACACTGAAGACATGACACTTTTCTACAATGTAAAGTAGTGAGTGTACAGCTTGTATAACAGTGTAAATTTGCTGTCCCCTCAAAATAACTCAACACACAACCATTAATGTCTAAACCGCTGGCAACAAAAGTGAGTACATTACTAAGTGAAAATATCCAAATTGGGCCCAAAATGTCATTTTCCATCACTGCCTTAACCCCCTCTTGGGCATGGAGTTCACCAGAGCTTCACACATTGCTACTGGAGTCCTCTTCTACTCCTCCATGACGACATCATGGAGCTGATGTTAGAGACCTTGTGCTCCTCTACCTTCCATTTGAGGATGCCCCACAGATGTGTTTAGGTCTGGAGACATGCTTGGCCGGTCCATTACCTTTACCTCCAGCTACTTTAGCAAGGCAGTGGTCATTTTGAAGGTGTGTTTGGGGTCGTTATGTTGGAATACTGCCCTGTGGCTTAGTGTCAGACGGGAGGGTATTATGCTCTGCTTCAGTATGTCACATTACATGTTGGCATTCATGGTTCCCTCAATGAACTGTAGCTCCACAGTGCTGGCAGCACTCATCCAGCCCCAGATCATGACACTCCCACCACCATGCTTGACTGTAGGAAAGACACACTTGTCTTTGTACTCCTCAACTGGTTGCTGCCACACACGCTTGACACCATCTGAAACAAATACTTTTATCTTGGTCTCATCAGACCACAGGACTTGGTTCCAGTAATCCATGTCCTTAGTCTGCTTATCTTCAGCAAACTATTTGCTTGTGCATCACCTTTAGAAGAGGCTTCCTTCTGGGACAACAGCCATGCAGACCAATTTGATGCAGCGTGCTGCGTATGGTCTGAACACTGACAGGCTGACCCCCACCCCTTCAACCTCTGCAGCAATGCTGGCAGCACTCATATGTCTATTTCCCAAATACAAGCTTTGGATATGACGCTAAAGCACGTGCACTCAACTCCTTGGTTCTACCATGGTGAGGCCTGTTCTGAGTGCAACCTGTCCTGTTAAACCGCTGTATAATCTTGGCCACCATGATGCAGCTCAGTTTCAGGGTCTTGTCAATCTTCTTATAGCCTAGGCCATCTTTATGTAGAGCAAAAATTATTTTTTTCAGATCCTCAGAGAGTTCTTTGCCACGAGGTGCCATGTGAACTTCCAGTGACCAGTATGAGTGAGTGAGGCAGTGAGAACACCAAATTGAACACACCTGCTCCCCATTCACACTTGAGACCTTGTAACACTGAGTCACATGACACCAGGGAGGGAAAAATGTCTAATTGTACTCCCCTTTTGTTAGGGGGCTTTGGTGCCTTGCTCTGCTATTTCCGTGGTGGTGCGCGCGCTCCTGTGCACGCGCTGGAAACAGAGCCAAACGGCCTATTTAAGCCTGGGGAACCCAGCAGCCTGTGCTGTCAGTTCTACAGCATTAGTGTGTGTTCCGGAGAACTACCTGTCTTTGAACCTGTATCCTGATCTGTTCCTGTGACCTGACTTGTTTGACCTTGATTGACTTCCGCCTGCACCGACCCCCAGCTTGCCCACGATGACTCTTCTGCCTGATCCCTTGTACCGCGCTGCCTGCCCGTTAACGACCCTGCCTGTACCTGACTATCCTTCAGCCTGCTTCTTCTGTACCGCTGGCCAGCCATTTGCCGACTTCAGCCTGCCTCACTACTCTACGGATTGCACGAGCCACCGACGGACCCATCTCACCATCAGTGTTCCTGTCCAGCCCTCGTGCCCCTCTGTGCTCTGGAACCCTCTGTCTGCTCTATCAGGGGTTCCTGAACCAGGGTCGTAAGAGTGGTTGCTTCCTGCACAAGACAGACTCCACCATCAGGTGCGTGACAGTAACGGACAGCCATGTCTGAGTCTACGCAGGGAGCACCCTTTGCTATGGACGAACTGTGTGTTCACTTAGCCGGCCTGACACAGGCAGTTAATAGCCTCCAAGACGGCAACACCCGGCTGGAAGAACGGGTTCAAGAGCTCTCAACACCCACGGCTCCTGGAGGGGCCCAGGCTGCTGGACGCACTATTGTGGCCCTACCATCGGAGCCCAAGGTCCCCCTACCGGATACGTTTTCTGGGGACCTTCACAAGTTCCGGGCCTTCCGTAACGCCTGCAAGCTTTATTTTGGCCTCCAGCCCTGCACTTTTTCACTAGAAGCTACAAAGGTGGGACTGGTCATTTCCTTGTTACAGGAAGAGCCCCAAGCATGGGCCCACCGCCTGTGGGAGCAGAGAGCCCCAGAGGTCTCTACCTTGGCTCAGTTCTTTCAAGCCATGGCTTGGCTGTATAAAGATCCCCACCAGGTGGCCACAGCGGAAGCGGCACTACACACCCTTCAGCAAGGCCACCGCTCTGCGGAGGACTATGTAGTGGAGTTTAGGCGTCGGGGGTGCTAATACGGTGTGGAACGATGCCGCACTTTGTTATCAGTTCCGCCTTGGACTATCTGTACCCCTCAAGGATGAGCTGGCCCGTGTGGGGGTACCTTCAACACTGGATGCCCTTAACCTGGCAATCCAGATTGACTGGCGTCTCCGTGAGCGCCCTGCTGAAAGGGCTCTGGGATCTTCACGTCCCACCTGGATGTTACCCCGAGTCCCTGTCTACCCTAGACCAACTTCCTTTGCCTCTGTAACCTCCTCCTCCTCTCCTCTGGATACCTCGGAGCCTGTGCAAATAGGGCTCCTACGTCCGTCTCTTACCCCTGAAGAGAGACAGTGGAGATTTGCACTGAACTTATGTTTGTACTGCGGGGAACCCGGACATATGGCGAGATCCTGCCCCACTAAGCGCGATGTGTATCAGCCTCCATCATTGATGTGTCCAGTTTCCCTCACCCAGTCTCACCTTGTACTTTCTCTCTCCCTACAGTTTCCAGGAAAGATTATTCAAGTGGCAGCTATAATTGACTCTGGAGCGTGTAGCTGCTTTATAGATGAGAACTTTGTGGCTTCCCAACAAATTCCCCTTCGGTCAAAGATCCATAAGTTCGTCATCAGTCTGGCCGACGGATCATTAAGTTGGGTGTGGTGACTCATGAGACCATCCAACTACCTGCCACTACAGCCGACGGCCACCAGGAACTTCTTCTGTTGGATGCCATAGCATCCCCCCTGTTCCCCATCATCCTGGGCCTGCCCTGGCTCCGGGCACATAGCCCTGATATAGACTGGATCGCCGGGACTATCAAGTTTCGATCCCCATATTGCTGGCAGCATTGCCTAAAACGGATCGAGGAAGTCGTGCCCACATTGGGCTGTCTGGATATGGACTCTGATCCTGAAACCCGTCTAGCTGTTCCATCTGCCTACCATGGATACCTGGACGTATTCAGTAAAAAGGGGGCTGAGAAACTCCCACCTCACCTTCCTTATGACTGTCCAATTGAGCTGCTACCTTGAGCTGAAGTGCCCTTTGGAAGGATTTATTCTCTGTCAGAACTTGAGTTGGCGGCCCTCAAGGCCTATCTAGACAACAATCTAGTAAAAGGATTCACCCGACCTTCCACGTCCCCTTCAGGGGCGGGCATATTTTTCGTAGAGAAAAAGGACCATTCTCTACGTCCCTGTATAGACTACCGGGAATTAAACCGGATGACGGTCAAAAACCGCTATCTCTTACCTCTGGTTCCTGAACTGTTCCAAAGACTGGTGTCTGCCATTATCTTCTCCAAACTTGATTTACAGGGTGCCTACAATCTGGTCCTCATTCGAGAAGGCGACGAGTGGAAAACCGCCTTCCGTACTCGCTTTGGGCATTACGAGTGTATCTGGTTATGCCATTCGGTCTGTGCAATGCCCCTGCTACATTCCAGCACTTTGTGAATGATGTCTTCCAGGACTTCTTAGATCTGTTCGTTATTATATACTTAGACGACATCCTGATCTTTTCTTCCTCCCTTGAGGAACACAGAATGCATGTCATCAAGGTCCTGAGCTGTCTCCAAAAGAATGGGCTCTATGCCAAAGCGGAGAAGTGCGCTTTTGAGCAAACCAGCATTCATTTCCTGGGACTAGTTCTTTCTGTGACTGGTATCACAATGGACCCCCAGAAGGTCTCTACTATTCTTGATTGGCCGGCATCTACAGATAGGAAAGGGGTCCAACGCTTCGTGAGCTTCACAAACTTTTACAGAAAATTTATAAAGGGGTTCTCGGCCATCATTACTCCAATCACGAAGCTCACGAAACAAAACACTCGCTTTCAGTGGACCACCGAGGCAGAAACAGCTTTCCAGACTCTTAAAGGCCTGTTCACGGCAGCGCCCATCTTAAAGCATCCTGACCCGGCCTTGCCCTAAGTCCTGGAGGTAGATGCTTCGGAGATCACCGTGGGGGCAGTTCTCTCCCAGAGAAAGGGCCCCAAGGCTCTGCTCCATCCCGTCGCTATCTTCTCCCGGAAACTATCAGCTCCGGAGAGGAATTACGACGTAGGGGATAGAGAACTCTTGGCCATCAAATCGGCACTTGAAGAATGGCGATACTTGCTTGAAGGAGCCACACCCCCTATTTTTTATATATACAGACCATAAGAACCTCGAGTATCTGAGAACGGCCAAAAGGCTAAAACCCCGTCATGCTCGTTGGGCACTTTTCTTTTTGAGGTTTCTTTTTCACTTAACGTACAGGCCAGGGTCAAAGAGCGTTAAACCTGATGCCCTTTTGAGAATGTTCAATGATCCCGGCAACTGTGCTCCTCCAGATACCATCCTTCCGTCACGGAACTTCCTATTGTCCCAGGAGGATTTGCTGGCACAGATTAGACGGTCCCCTTGCCAGCTCAACTGGCTCCCGGGATCCCAGGTTTTCTGAGAAGGACGGGCTATGGTGGTATGGTCAGCGAATCTTCGTTCCGATGTAGCAACGCCCCACTGTTTTAGAACTATGCCATGACCACAAGTTGGCGGGACACTTTGGAGCCTGTAAAACCTTGGAGCTGCTCTCACAGTCGTTCTGGTGGCCGTTGGCAGAAGAAGACTGCCGGAAATATGTGAGCATGTGTGCTACTTGTGCACAAAACAAACCAGACAAAGCCAAGGCTTGGGTTCTTTTGAATCCACTCCCTGTGCCTGAGCGTCCATGGACCCGGATAGCTATGGACTTTATTGTGGAACTACCCCCGTCCAAGGGCTTTACTACCATCTTTGTGGTTGTGGATCACATGACCAAGATGGCCCATTTTTTACCCATGAAGGGTACACCTACGGCTGCCGAGACAGCGGAAATCTTCATCCGGGAAATTGTCAGACTCCACGGGATACCCATTAGTATTGTGTCAGATCCCGGGGTTCAGTTTACCTCCAGAATTAGGAGGGCCCTGTGTTCAGCACTGGAAACTGAATTGTCGCTGTCCTTGGCCTACCATCCCCAGACGAATGGCCAAACAGAGAACAAACCAGACTCTGGAACAATATCTGTGGTGTTTCTCCTCATTTTCTCAAGATGACTGGGCCGAATTCGCCTTCAATAACACCATCCACTTGGCCACCAAACAATCCCCGTTCTGGGCGAATTACGGCTTCTACCCAACCTTTCTACCTGGCTTGGCTTCTGAAAGTACAGTACCGGCGGTACAGGAAACTTTAAATTTCTTCAGGGAAAACACTCAACTCCTGCAGGACACACTTTCCCGAACCACGGAACTTACCAAACAAGCTTTTGACAGGAAAAGACGGGTAGAGCTGGAACTTAAGCCGGGTGACTTGGTCTGGTTGGCCACCAGAAATTTAAAACTCGCTTGTCCCTCAAGGAAGTTGGGACCCAGATTTGTTGGGCCTTTCCCGGTAAAAAGGAATGTAAACAGGGTGACGTATGAACTGGTTCTACCTTCCTTACGTGTGCACCCGGTATTTCCATGTGTCTCTATTCAAACCAGTCCCTCCAGATCCCTTCCCAGGACGGAAAAAGGGACCACCAGAACCAGTGCTTGTAAATGAAGAGGAGGAGTTTGAGGTCGAAGCCATGCTGGACTGCCGGAAGAGGGGTAACGTAATCCAGTACTTGGTGAAGTGGAAAGGTTATGGTCCAGAGGAAAATTCTTGGGAGCCGGAGTCTAATATTCATGCTGCAGAGCTGATCCGAACCTTTAAGAGAAACTGCCTAGAAGTTGGTGCCCGGCGAGGCATCCGGAGGCTGAGAGAACATTGGTGCCTTGCACTGCTATTTCTGCGGTGGTGCGGGCCTGTGCGCGTGCGCAAAACGGCCCCAACCAGGCTATTTAAGCCTGGGGAACCCAGCAGCCTGTGCTGTCCATTCTACAGCATTAGTGAGTGTTCCAGAGAGCTGCCTGTCTTTGAACCTGTATCCTGATCTGTTTCTGTGACCTGGCTTGTTTGACCTTGATTGACTTCTGCCTGCACAAACCCCCAGCTTGCCCACGACGACTCTTCTGCCTGACTCCTTGCACCGTGCTGCCTGCCTGTTAACGACCCTGCCTGTACCTGACGAACCTTCAGCCTGCTCCTTCTGTACCGCTTGCCAGCCAGTTTCCGGCTTCAGCCTGCCTCACTACTCTACGGATTGCACGAGCCACTGACGGACCCATCTCACCATCAGTGTTCCTGTCCAGCCCTCTTGCCCCTCTGTGCTCTGGAACCCTCTGTCTGCTCTATCAGAAGTTCCCAAACCAGGGTCGTAAGAATGGTTGCTTCCTTCACAAGACAGACTCCACCAACAGGTGCGTGACACTTTTGTTGCCACCTGTTTAGACATGAATGGCTGTGTTTTGAGTTATTTTGAGGGGACAGCAAATTTACACCGTTATACAAGCTGTACATTCACTTCTTTACATTGTAGCAAAGTGTCATTTCTTCAATGTTGTCACATGAAAAGATATAATAAAATATTCACAAAAATGTGAGGGGTGTACTCACTTTTGTGAGATATTGTAAGTAAAATCCGTACATTGGGGTGCCATTCAAAATAAATGGCACTACAACATGCTAATGCATGTAACGTGTATAAGGCACCACACTGAAAAGGTGTGAATGGGCCCTGAAGGTCAGTGGAACAGCATGACAGGCAATTTTTATAAGAATGAAATCCAAAATAGTATCCAACATATTTCAGCACTGGCTTTCTTTCAGGTTGGTAAAAGTGTAAAAAAAAAAATAAAGCCAACATCCATGCAAGTGGTGGAAAAAAGATTTTGTTGCAAGGTCTTGGACAGCAGTGAAGACTTGTAAAAGAATTTTAAAAGAATGCAACAGAATTGATTGCCTGCCGGATCTCAGCTGTTTGTGTCCTTGACAGAAAGAGGATGAAATTACTGTGTAATTAGAATACATATTGTATAAGTCCACTTGAAGCTTTTTAATATTTGCATAAATCTTTTTGGATTACAAGTGACCAGCATAAAACACATCAATAACTCCTGACATGGTATCCTTTGTAATGCATGTGGTGTAGCAGATGTTTCGGGGATTAATGCACTGGGGCTTTATGCCGCTTGCTTCCAAGGTATCAACGTAAACTGAAGAAAAAGACAAAGATTTGTTTGAAGACTAAATCAATTTCAGTTGACCTTACCTCATCATTGTAAAGTAGCTTAGGCTTAACTCTGCCTTTGTCTTCAAAGAAGACTGTGCCTTCTAAACCAAACTTTGGGATCAATACCACAATTGCATTTTTCCGAACAAACAAGATGTATCCTTCTTCGTTCACAATTCCTTTGTTTTTAAAGAATAGCTGCATACAAAATAATTGCATTAAACAGGAGAAATAAAAAGTAAAAGGTATGATCACATCATTAAACTGGGCACACAATCAAGATAAAGGATAACCGAACAGGTTTGTCTATGAAATCCCTTTTTCCCCCTTGAGCAGAAGTAAAAAAAAAAAACTAGGTAAAAAAAGATTGGACAAGAAAAAAGAAAACTGATGGGATCAGGAAGGTATCAATTGCTTTTAAGATTAGAAGATTGCTCATCTCCAACTGGCTAAAAGAAAGTTTGTACTCAACATAAATCCATTTCTTTGACTCTACTGAGAGACACAGAGAATCTTTAACCTTTGGGTTATATTTCCACCTATAGGAGGATTGGACACCGGCAAACAAACTGTAGGCCAGAAGTAGGCCATAGTTTTGTAGCAAGGTAGTACCAAGAGCATAAAAAATCTTTTTTTTTTGTTTTCTTTCTAGTCCATGGGGGGACACAGGAAGTCTAACTTTTGAAATATCTAAAAGCAATCTACCTAAGGGGTGGACAACACAGCAAATACTAACAGGCTCGAGAAAACCGAGTACTGGGAATAACCGAAGTTGGCATCCGATGAAACCAAAACGTCCACCTGGTGGAACTTAGAGAATGTGTGAACAACAATTGCTTAATAGCAAAAAGCCCAATAAACACTCACTGATCCAGGAGAACCTGCCTTGACAAGAAAAGGTAGAACGTAATCCTCTAGTCTAAACCATAAGCTTGGATGACAGTTTACCTGAGCCACAGAAAGTACAATTAGCAAGAAGGATGTTCTGGGCCTTACCACCACCTTGCCCCTATGCAGAACCAATAAATGTCTTAAATGTCGTCTAAGACGACGAAACGCGTCGGAGTCGCCAACCTCATACCGCTGTGCTTCACTTCTTGCTGGCTGTCCTACACTTTGAGCTTGTTTTTACCCTAATTATGCAAGTCCACTACTTTTAATAAACTGACTTTTTAAAAGGTTTCATGCCATGTGAGGTTCTTTATTGCATGTATGCTAAACTACTTTGGAGACCATCCCCCAGGGGAAAATCTACCTTCCACCTTGGCAATATCCATCGCTCATTTTGGCTATTGCTGAATGGTCTTCCGTTCCACTGTATCCCCATCTGGATCATTCTTACAGATGGCATCCCTGACTTCTGGAGTCTCCCTATATTCAGGCGCTATTACATCTACCGCCCGGTAAGGGCATTATTATGGTGGAAGATGTCACTGGAATACACACCTGATGATTAGCCACTCTGTTGCCGGTTTTGAATATATCAAGATTTGCACCACTTGCACGTTTTTTCTTTGCACAATATTTTTGGACTACATGTGAACTCTGATTTTATCAATTTTTTTGCACACATGTTTATAATTGATGAATTTTGATTTTCCATTTATGCACTAGCACTTTATGGTTTTAATATTTGTGAATATATGATTGAAGTTTGAATCACTTCACTTACTCTTTTATTAGGTTGAGCACTACAGATTGGGTTATCTATTTTGATCACAAATTGTTTGTTGTGTGGCAGCTATCCATTTTTTCTTTATATACACTTAGCGTGGTATACATCCTTCTCCTTATTCACTCCTGTAGTGCAATGGCAAGCACTCAAAGGCTGGGTTCACACTGCTGTACAGAGCGGCTCACAGCAAGGGTCCGGTGCGTCCCTGTTCACCATTTCAGGTCTGATATTTTGGCTGAATTCGGACCTGAAACAGACCAGAAGATGCAGAGGACTCCGGAGCAGCTCCGGAGATGTGTGAACCAGCTTCATTGACAGTCAGTCACAATCTTCTGACATGCGAATTGGATGCAGAGAAACCAGCATCCAATTAGCAATAGTGTGAACCCAGCCTTAAAGGATAAGTTTATCTTTTAACAAAAAATAATAAATGCACATTTTTTGCAGGTAAAAAAACCTGCACTTACCATTTTTTGTTTTAGGAGCCTGAAAGGCATTGCACCAGTGATCATCAGATCGCTGATGCCATGCAGGTCTCCTGCAAACTGTCAGTGTAAGCTATCTACTGGTACATCGTATGGGCAAGAAGTTTTACACTGACAGGAAGAATCAATTAACTACCACAGCGCCATGGTAGTTTATTGATAATTACAAGCCGACAGCCGCAAAGGCTGTCAGTAGTTGTAGTCTGCACTCCCCCTCCCTGGATCCCTGGTTTTGCCAGCAAGCCAACGCGATGGATCCAGGGAGGGGTGTGCAGGGGCCAGTACAGTTGAAATGTTACACCCAGAATATGGGTGTAACATGTTACAAAAGTTGTCACTTCCTATTACTGCAACGTCCAATCCAGGGGTGTCTGGATACAGTACTCCAAGGGACGGGCTCAGGATGACAGTGTCAAAAAGCTGAAATTGAAGAGGCAAAGCTCCAGTAGAAGTGTAGAACTCTCTTGACTGAATAAAAACAAAGAAAAAAATGTGGTAGAAAAATAAATAAGTTGATCTGAACACAACAGATGTAGAAAAGGTATCTTTCCTCTTGGGACACTAGAAAAACCTAAGCATGCTAATCGTGGGAGGGATTATTCTGGGCTGACCTACAGTTTTTGTTTGTCAGTGTCCAATCCTCTCATAGGTGGCAGTATAACCCAAAAGTTAAATACTTTGTGTGCTTAAATGGGCAAGAAAGAAATTTGATTTGCCTATGCACAACCTTTAATACAGTGGTGCTGTCAAAACACGACTGCAGAAGGGACAGGAAGTAATAGAAAAGCTTTAAAATGTTGCCTATAGTGGCCATTACCCTCATAGTTTGTCCAATTGTCTCAAGGATGGATAGTGGGGAGAAATCCAAATATGCCATGGACAGAAAGGAAAATAAAAACCAAACTATAGTTGTCCTAACTGTTCCCCACTCTATTCAAACCACACAAAATTTTAGTATGAATTTGACTTTAAAGTGATTCTAAAGGCAGAAGGTTTTCTACATTAATCAATAAAATTAAAAGTCAGCTCTAATTAAAAGTAATATATACCATTTTGCATTACAGGTTGGCATACAAACAAGATAATCAAAATATAAAATAGCAGCACTAAACAATATTAAAATGTGGTATGAAATAAAAAAAATCCACATAAATCAACTGTGAATAACCATGTGATTTCACACAAAAAAAGCCAGTTAAATATAGAACAGTCTGCAAAGTGCTTCTAAATTAGTGATATCCCCCTCTGGGTTGAATTCTCCACAACGAGCAACGTGAAACTCCTCCCAACAAATAGGAAGGCTGCACATTCCCCATATTCCCTTGTGGTGGGAAGGGCAAGAAGAGCTGCTAGGACCTTTGTGAATACCCTGGGAACATAGGATAGGCCAAATGGCAGTGCAACAAACTGGAATTGATTATGTGCCACTGCAAAGCGCAGAAAGAGCTAATGAGCTGGTAATGTGAACATGCAGATAGACACCATGGATGTCTATGGATGCCATGTATCCCCCTTGCCTCAGAGAGGTAATTTCTGACCTTGTGGATTTATTGCAAAATGTTGGAATTAGAAGGTAAGTGTTGAAGGATTTTAAGTCCAGAATAGGACAAATACCTGAATTGGGCTTTGCTACTGTAAACAGGTTTGAATAAAACTCCCTGTGAAAAAGAGATGGTTCAGGGAATTCTGCAAATCTGACTGTCCTAGAGGCAGTTTTTGGTTGATTTTAGAGAAGAAAGCAATATGGGGGAATAGTTTTGAACTCTATTATAAACAACTGGGTGAGCCCACAGGACTGACACTTTGGCTCAGAGAGGAAAACTAACATATGCCCCCCCCCCCCCCCCCCACTCTTAGGAGTGAGGGCACCCCTTCATTGGAAAGAGGACTTTGGGAGAGGACCTGATGGGCTTTGTGGCCCAAGTACTGAGCCAAAAGGAAGGGCTGAACTTAAGTTTTGAAGTTGAAGCTTGAGTACAGTGGTTAGGTTGTCTGCAGTTTTAGGAGATAGGGACTTTACGAGGGGTTTGGGATCTTCAGCTGTGGGAGTAAAACCTTCCTTCTGATGACCTCTTTGATGAATTGGTCAAGTGCCTCAGCAAATTGATGTTTTATTTGTCAGGCACTTTTTACAGGCAGCTTCAGGTACCTAGGCTTTTAGCCACAAGATTCTGCCCATGTGAATAATGATTAGAGAGATTCTGAAAATGTGCATCATTACAGGACGTCATTATAGGACATCCACACAAAAAAGCAGAGTGGAAGGTAGTGGCTGCAATTGGTCTGTTAAAGCAAGATCCTGAAAAACAGGATCAGGTTGGCTGCTTATTGCAAGTCCCGTTAGCTGCAGCGTGGAACATGGAAATTGCATCCAGAGCTGGTTGCAGAGCCGAGCCTGCAAGAGTAAAGAGTGCATCAATCCTTCTATCTGCAGAATCTTTGAAAGAAAGAACACCTCAATAGGTACAGTGAGATGATTGAGACTGCAACACCAGATCAACCACAGGAATAGACCACTTCTTTGTGAACTGAGTTCAGTAAAGATTTTGAGGGGAGTGGAAATCCTGTCTGGAGTGATCCAATCATCACAGATTGCAAATTCTATCTTTTCATGAACAAGGAGGGTCTGTAATGATTTTGCAAGCTTCTTTGTACCCAAAGAGGCATGCATGGCGAGTCAGAGAAAAATCAAGCTGCTAAGGCTTTTGCGGACAGCAGCAGTAAGCTTGTTTAATTTAGGACGCGTGTTGCACGAAGCTCCCTCTTCAATATAGCGGAAATCTTGGTAAAAAAAAATTTCTGTAGCTTCCTCCAACACCTCCTCAATGTCCTCTTCATTACTCCCTGTGGCTGCCTAATCTAGGGCAGGCATATCGGAATCTGAATCAGGCAGAGAAAAGGAGTAGGAAAAGAGGTATGGCATTTTTAGGCCCCTGGCAACTATGGCTGTATTAAAGCGGTTGTCTCGCTCCAAAAAAAAAAAAAAAACCTGCAAAGCAAAGGCATAATGAGCTAGTATGCACTGCATACTAGCTCATTATGAAGTACTTACCTCAGAACGAAGTTTCCGCAGGCCCATCCGGTCCCTGAGGAGGGAGCTACCATCTTCCCTCCGTGGAGTGGCTGGAGCCGCGAGATGTCACTCCTGCACATGTGCGGGAGCCCGTCTTTTAAGGCGGACTTTCCGTCAGGGTCCGGCGCTATGCGCCGAGTCTTTGCCAGGTCATCACTGCGTATGCGCCTGCTAACGTCAGTGGCACTTGCAGTGAGAATATCTTCTAAACCGTACAGGTTTAGGAGATATTCTTTTTACCTACAGGTAAGCCTTATATATAGGCTTACCTGTAGGTAAAAATTACTTTTTGGGGATACATCCGTTTTAAGTGTATTAGTTGTCTGAGCAATTGTGACACAGATGCAGACAATTCTCCTTTCGCCAAATAGGCTGTTTGCTGCGCCACAAATAGAGCTAAAATAAGATGCAGATATTGGAATTTGATCCAGTTTTTGCTCTGATGCAATGGACGAATCATCATATCTGTGGTTTTGCATTGCTTCCTTTTCGCCTGTTCTCCACCATATCTACAGTGGGAACAAGTAAAAGGATTGAGCCAGCAACTTTGTAGTCCATATTGCAATTTTAATGGTTGGTTACAAAAAGTGACAAGCAAAACAGCTGACGCATTTCGGCAACAGCCTTAGTTGTAGTATTCTCCAGTGGGGTAGTAGTGTGTAGTGTGGACAATATAGGATAAGCATGTCCAGAAGGAAAACTGCATATAGCTATTTCACTTGAGGTCAGCTTTACAACATTAGCTGGCTTTTCGGTCCTCTTCCCTTCCACATTTTTCACAAAACCATAGATGCCCTTTATTGATTACAGAAAGACAACCTGGAATTTTTCCACATACAGTGTAACATTGTCACTTTGCATAGTCAGAAAAACTTGTGACATCCCATACCTGAGTGTGAAATGCAACAGAAGCTCTCTGCGAATACTGAGCCATCTTGTGCCTGAAGTTAATATTTTTGCAGATTTCTGCTATTTTTTGTTTGTCTGTCAAATCAGGGTATGTACAGTCTGCCCCAACTGCTACAGCCAGAAGTCGGTGTACTATGATATCAGCATACCTAGAAAGATACAAGATATTACATGGGATTTTATTAGCAGCACAAGCCTGGCAATTATTATTGGGCAATGTGTCCCTACAGGGTTTATGCAAATTAAACATTTCTATGGAACTTTTTCATTCCAGTAGTTTGTGGATTGTGTAATTAACCCACTGGAGTTTGTCTTTCATGCTTCCAAAAGCCAAAACCTCTTTATGCCAACATAATGGGAAACAAATCTGTCTGTCTTTCACCTAATTTGAATACAGTTTTAATTTCTGTAAGTTAGGCTCCATGCACACTTGGTTAAAGAAACGCCTGTTCTCTTGGGAGCAAAAAACTCTCTTTTTTTGTACAAAGTTTAGACGAGTTTGGGAAAATTTTACATTTTTTCTGCCAGAAAGCTCCAATCAGAAACGCGAACCAGAGGGTTTTTTTTTCCTGCCTATAAACATTGAGCTCAAAATATGTGTGTAATTGTCCTAATGTGCATGGACACATAGGATAACATTGAGCTGCTTCTACAGGCAGAACACAAAACTCCTGTAGAATCAGCGTTTTTTTCAGCCACTGTGCATGGAGCCTTAAAAGGCACACGTACTTTTCTTTCCTCAATAACTATAAACATGGTAAGTTGTGTCAGATTTAATCATCTTTGTTCTGTTTCCTGCCCTATGGCCTTTACTCTGTAGGGCAAAAAGCAATCTCCAATCTGCACTTATCCATAGCAACCAAATCAGACTCCACCTGTAACGCAGAGTTAAAGAGGCTTTCTAAAAATTATAATTTTATAATAACTTGTGCATCATTAATGATTCAGAAGTACACCATTTAAAGGTTTAGGGTAAACCAATAAAAGGTTACAATGTTCTATGTTCTGTAGCAAGAGGCAGGAACAACATTACTGTATGATACTGAAACTATTGCCAAATTCAAAAACATGCTAACGAGAGAGGAGGATACATTTATTATTATTATTATACAAAATGTATATAGCGCCAACAGTTTTGCGCAGCTCTTTACAACATAAATACATTTCAAACAGACAACAGCATCCTTCCTTCCACAGCAATATGTATTTGCCTAGTTTTGTTTGATTATGGGTAGCAACCCCCATCAGCTCAGCATTTCAAAGGATCAGGAAACACAAGGATGGTCAGAAGGTGGCAGAATTTGAATTTGTTATTTTAACATGTTTAAGCACTTAAGGACAGAGCCTCTTTTTGAGATTCGGTGTTTACAAGTTAAAATCATTTTTTTTTTGCTAGAAAACTACTTAAAACCCCCAAACATTATATATTTTTTTCTAACACCCTAGAGAATAAAATGGCGGTAGTTGCAATACTTTATGTCACACCGTATTTGGGCAGTGGTCTTACAAATTCCTTTAAAAAAAAAAAAAAAAAAAAATATAGCCCTTTTTTTCCTATAATGTGAAAGATAATGTTATGCCGAGTAAATTGATACCCAACGTGTCATGCTTCAAAATTGCGCCCGCTCGTGGAATGGCGACAAACTTTGGCACTTAAAAATCTTCATCGGCGACAGTTAAAAATTTCTACAGGTTACCAGTTTTGAGTTACAGAGGAGGTCTAGCACTAGAATTATTGCTCTCGCTCTAACAATCGCGGCAATACCTCACGTGTGGTTTGAACACAGTTTTCATATGCAGATGGGGCTTGCATATGAGTTAGCTTCTGCGTGCAAGCTCGGCGGGATGGGGCGCTTTAACATTTTTTTTTTCTTGTTTATTTTACTTTTTTTTTTTTTTTACACGGTCCATTAAAAAAAAAAAAGAAAAAAAAAGTGGGTCACTTTTATTCCTATTACAAGGAATGTAAATATTCCTTGTAATAAAAAAAAGCATGACAGGTCCTCTTAAATGTGAGATCTGGGGTCAAAAAGACCTCAGATCTCACCATTACACTAAAATGCGGGCGGTCCATAAGTGGTTAACATAAACGTAGTTCTATCTGCAGTGTGTAAGAAATTGTATGGCGATAAATGAAAATAGTATGAATCAGTCCCATTTTAAGAGTCCTTTCACACATGGGCAGTCCATTTTGACGGACTCCGGTAGCTTAGCAGGGATCGATCTGTTAATCCGCGCTGAGCCAGCTCATTGTGCTGAGACGGACCTGTCAGAGCCCCGCTGTCCTCTATGAGAGATCGGATGAAAATGGATCAGCCTGTCCGTTTTCATCTGATTCCATCTGATCCGATCAACCAGACGGATGGAAAATAGGATTTCCATCCATCTGGATTTGGTGGACCAGATCGGATAGCGGTGTATGTCAACGTCACTGCTGACATCCGTCGCTCCACATGAATGTGAATGGGGCGTCTGATCAGGTCCACCTGAAAAACTAACAGGCGGATCTGATCGGTCCCGCATGTGTGAAAGGGGCCTAACTGCTCAGTGTGCTGGTGCTTGGATTAACATTGTTAAAAAAGAACTAATATTTTTTTTTAAGAAATAAGATTTCAAAAACCAAATTTGCTGCTAAACTTTTAGTACTATCTACTGCTGAACTGCATCTGTCTCAGATCAATGATGCATACTTACTAAAGCTCAGGATCTTCACTCAAAAAATTGTGGGAATATTCACTTCATTTACTCAGCCACATGAAAACCAAATCCCTGTTTACTTTGAATACCCAATCATGTGCAGATGATTTTCACATTGGAAAATTGAAGCGAATATGTGCATAGTTCTTGAGTAAAAATTCTCAACTTGCTTTTCAGAAGAGAAGGGAATTTTTTTTTTTTTTTTAAGAATTATACTTTCCTAGGTGGATTCAGCATTGGTTCGAAGCTACGTCTTTCCCCCGCCAGCTATAAGCCTCAAACACCACTGATAGCTCAGATCTCAGGGCTCCCTAAGCAGAGAGCTGATGACAGTCTGTCACCGCTGTCGGCTCCCCCCCCGCGCGCGCTCATTGGAGCGGTGGGCTGTGGAGGGGGTGGGAGCAGCTGGCTCAGGCTCCCAGTGGCTTGCTGAGAGGCTGAACCGGGAGCCGGTTCAGGCATGTGGGTAGATCCCATCCATATGGTCATAATCTTTCCCCAGTCTGGACCGCCTGTGCAAAGTCAGCCGACAGCAGGCTTCAGCCCACAGGAATGCAGTGCGAATTTCACTCCTGTGCACCGCAGGAGAAGTACAGCCAAAGGAGAATTGGCTGTACTTCCCCTTTCAGCCCAATTATGTTATCTTTCTTAATATTGTGCTATACATTCTATTCCACTCTGAGCTACAAAATTTATGAATAGACATAGCTAACCTAGCATTGTTTTCCATTGCTCTGTCCTGTTTCAACAAATGACACAATAAGCAGAGGATTTTTCAGTTAACAAACCTTCTAATAGGAGAGGTGAAGTGTGTGTAGATCGGAGAGGCTAAACCATAGTGGTGGAAATCACTATCCAATCCAGAGCAGAAGTAGACTGCCTGCATCATGCATCGGGTAGCGAGGATCCTTAGCAGTGTGTTCAAATAGGGAAACTCAGCTGATTCTGCGCTATCCAGAGAGTCTGCCAGAGCCTTTGCAGAATCTGTTTTAATCTCCAAATTCTGAAAAGAGAATATGGATTATATAATGCAAAGAACAAGAAATTACATTTATTACAACTTAGAGAAACCCTGCCTCATTCGTCATGCATAGTAAAGTGACAGCATCTCAGGAAAAAAAATTCAACAACCTTAAGGCCCATACCCACAGATGTTTTTTACCGCCGCGATTTTTGCAGCTCTCCATGTTATTTAATGGCCCCATAAAAACGCTGACGTGTTTTTTTTTTTTTTTTCCCCGCTTTCCTCCTTTCTCTCTTTCTATCCCCTTTATTGTTTATTTTTGGCAGAGAGGCCTTCAGGTCCTCTCTGACTGAGGTTTTTGATAAGCGGTGCTTTTCTATTTTTCTTTTTGCCGCACAAAATGCCACGCGGGATGCAGAGACATCTTAGAGCCGAGTGCGAAACGTCTAACCGTGCTTTTATTGTTCTTTTTTTTTTTTTCTCCAAACAAGGTTTTTATTGTGGAAAAAGGAAACCAAGATATGACATAAAGAGGTATGCATAAAAAGTGATGTACAAAAGGAGAAACGGCAAATCAGTCTTGCGTGAGAACGGTGGTTTGCATAGTGACATGCATTTTTACATAGCAAAATGATCGTCAACACAAAGTCATTATAACATTTTAGATCAAAAGACTGAAGACCATTGTACGGTGTACCTTAGAAAGAGTTAAAGGTGTAAAGCTTGAAGGACTAGAGAGTGTGTGACCAGCACGCGCACTCTAGTAGTATATAGGGGGTGTTGGGAGTGGGAAAGGCAGGGTAAGGGGTGGGAAAGAGGGAAAAAAAAAAAAAAGGGGGGGGGGGGGGAGATCTTGAAATTGCTTTTATTGTTCTTAGCTTGGTATATCTAACATTGACCTGTGTGATATTGAGCCTTGCCTTTACATTGTCTTCTGTCAGACATGCCTCAATGGTGATTTTTGTATTTCCCGTGTGTTCTTTATAAATAAAGAATTGAAAAAAAAAAAAATGCTGACGTTTTTGAGCTGTAGATAGCATCGGCGTTTGTGAGCTGAAAGCAGAATTCACAGCCAGCGAGTTCTGAAGCTGCAGCGTTAAGAGCGTTTTTGCCGCTGTGCAGGCAAAACGCTCACTAATTTTCACTAGCGACGTTAACCAGCGTTTTTATTGCCAGCGTTTTCAGGTTAAAAAATATCTGAGGAGTGTTTTTTTTTAAAATAAACCGCAACATAGCGCTGACGCTCACTAACGCGCATTAACGCCGATGCAAAACACAGACGAAATTTAGTTTTTGATGTTGATTTTTTCCTGATGTCGGCCCCGACGTTACAGCTTATTTTTTTAATACCCCGTGTGTATGGGGGGCCTTATACTCATCTGCACTTGCAGCTACTTCCAAGTCAGCACTAACATCTCAAGTGTCGTAACCCAGAGGTGCAGTCACATCAATAGCTTTCCTAGTAAGAGGAGGAAGGATCTGCAAAGGAGCACTGGTGAGGCGAGTATAAGGCTTCATGTAAACCTGCCTACATTTACCACAGCTGAAGAAAAAACGCAGCGCAAACTTTGCTGCGCCGAGCAGTCAAAACTATCTTAAACGCAATATTTTCGCATTCAGGAGAGGGCGGTTGAAGCTCACCTAAACACGACAGCTAATACGCCAAAAGCTCCTAAACTCAAGTTTAGGAGCTGCTAGTGTACATGAAGCCTAAGGGGGTCAGGGGATGCTCTTTGCAGAGACACAGTCACTTTATCCTGTAGTTTACATTTTGGATTTAACTTTACTTGTTTCTTTCTTATTTGTTCCTGCACATGCTCTTTAGGCCTCATGCAGATGGGCATATGCATTTATTCTGCATTTTTTCTGGCAGGATTTAAGACAGAAAAATGTCTGTAATGTCACATCTTTAACAGTAGTTATGTGCATTTTTATTAGTGTTTCTAGGCATATGGGTGTAAAGTCATTCTATTGGCTACAATATTCATTTATTCTAGCCGCTATAATAAATGTACGTGTGGATGTGCGTATATTATGCCCATACACACCTCTCCAAAGAAAGCTTTTTAATGCTGAAACTTTGCACACAAATATGAGCATAAATGCCTGCATGTGCATGGCCACATTAACTAAAATGCAGCTGTATTCATGGGCAAAAAAACCCCCAGAACAGCTGCAGTTCTTAAAGTGGTACTAGAAACAAATTAAAGCAGTTGTATACCCTCTTTTTTTACTTTTACCTACAAGTAAGCCTATAATAAGGCTTACCTGTAGGTAAAATAAATATCTCCTAAACCTGCATGGTTTAGGAGATATTCGCCCTTCTTGCAGCCGCTAGGGTCCCGGTGAAGGCACGGTGAGTAGTACCGGACCTTGCTGGAAAGACAGGCTCCAGCGCGCATGTGCGGGAGTGACGTCTTGCGGCTCCAGCCACTCACAGCGCCGGAGCCGCGTATCCGGAAGGATCCCCCGAGGGAACATGTCGGCTCCCTCTGCGGGGACCGAGCGGACCCGTCGGAGCTTCGTTCTAAGGTAAGCATTTCATAATGAGTTAGTATGCTCATTATGCCTTTCCCTTACAGTTTTTTTTATTTTATTTTTTATTTTTTTACAGGTATACAGCCGCTTTAAAAAATAACATATGATGGTGGCTGGCACCAGCGTGAAAAAAAGCAAGCTGAGCCCCCTTCTAGCTTGTTTTTTTTTTTTAGCCTTTTGATCCTGACATTTTTCAGCTTCTTTTAACAGACCAAGATATGCATTAATTAGAACTTATAAGGTTGTGACAAACCCTATAACACAGACAGGTGTGATTACGTCAGCTTTTATTAATTTGGTGAGAATTTGTTTCCAAAAGGAAAAAAAAAACTTGCTTCTGTAGCAGCTTATTAAAGTATTAGCTGGAGTCAAGCTTTAATTTGTTAAGTCACTTAAGTAACTTGTTGTAACTGCTTCTGCAACTGCAGTGTCAACTGGAATTTGGCATTGATTTGTTAATGTATCTAAATCTGCTAGCATATCCAACACTCCCCTCCCCCAGATTAAAAATGCTGTCTGCTGTGCCCCTTTGCTACTTCGTTCAGAGTGGGGGCACTCTAATACAGGAGGTGTGTTACTGAGCAGATCAGTAGGTGAAAACAGAGGGGAAAAAAATCCTAAAAAAGAAAACGAATGCAGCCATCACATCTAAGGATTGGTAAGCTGAAATATATAACATTTTTGGCTTTGGGTTTAATACCACTTTAGCCAGTTGCTGACCGCCCGCCGTGGCTTGACGACGGCAACTTGGCTCGATATCGCATATCGCCGTCACCTGACGGCAGCTGTGAGATTGTGGGTGCGCGCACTCACTGTGTAGATAGAGGGGGAGCAAGGGAGCGGGTAGGGCGGACTCGATGTCCGTCGGCTATCCGCGATCGCTCCTCTGCAGTGACAGAACGGGGATCCGCGTGTGTAAACAACGGATCTCCGTTCTGACAGGGGAGAAGGAGTGTGATAGTATGCTCCCAGTATATGGGAGCGGCGATCACTCTCCTCCCCCACTCAGCCCACCCCCCACACAGTTAGAAACACTATCCAGGGGACATAGTTAACCCTTTGATCGCCCCCTAGTGTTAACCCCTTCACTGCCAGTAACATTTATACAGTAAACAGTGCATTTTCATAACCGTGATTGATGTATAAATGTCAATGGTCCCAAAAAAGTGCCCGACATGTCCACGGCAATGTCGCAGTCCAGCTAAAAATCGCAGATCGCCATTACTAGTATAAAAAAATAAAAACCCCATTAATTAATTCTCATCGTTTATAAACGCAGCAACTTTTGCGAAAACCAATCAATATACGCCGATTATGATTTTTTTTACCAAAAATATGAGGAAGTATATGTCTTGGCCAAAACTGATGAATAAATTTGTTTTTTTATTTTTTTTCTGGATATGGATTTTAGCAAAAAGTAAGAAATATTGTGTTTTTTGCAAAATTGTCCCTCTTTGTTTATATCGGCGATCAGAAGTGATGCAGAGGTGATCAAATACCACCAAAAGAAAGCTCTATTTGTGGGGAAAAAAAAGGACGTCAATTTAGTTTGGGTACATAGTCGCACAACCGCGCAATTGTCAGTTAAAGCAACGCAATGCCAAATCGCAAAAAGTGCTCCGGTCCTAAAGGGATAAATCCTTCCAGGGCTGAAGTGGTTAAGACACTTATGAAAGCTAGAAAAAATGGTGCCACCACAGAAAGACAACCGAACTTCATTTTAGAAGGAATCAAAAGGTCTGCTGAGGGTAACATCTCCATTTTTTATGAATAATCTTACTACATTAATGTCTATTTAAATTATTTTTAGTATAACTTCACCTTGGAACTTGCAGCCTTCACCAAAATGTCATAATTTCCTGGGGGAGGAGCTGGATGTTTTCGTAGTAATGCATACTCTGAAAATTCTTCATAAATTTTCTCTGCTACTGAAATGTTGGCGAGCAACATGAACTCTTCCACCATGGAATTAGTTTCCCTTAAACAAGTAAAAATCCATACATTAATAAAAAAAAGAGAAAAAAAAATATTGCTGTAAGAAGGACATGTTTTGTGCACCAGTGCTGTATAAGAATGGATACAAATTATAAAAAGTGGTAACATAAAATTCTATAACAAAATAACAGAATAGCAAGATACTGTAACACTCATTTTTCAACATGCACCTAATCTCACCATACATGTTACAATCTGACCATACAATCCTTGTAACATCAACCATGTAATATAAGCACCTACCTGAACTAGCCATCTAATCTTCTGCCAATCAGACGGAACATTGCACTACTTTCTTTGTAGGTCTAAAGGAGATGTTACAATCAGATTGTAGTGTATGTGTTGAGCTTTAGAGATAAACCGTGCAACATGTCCAAACCTCCTAGACACTTGTCGTTCTTTTCTAAGCTGCACAGATCATAGTTTACATCACTTACAAACATGTAAGTAATGAATAGCTGTGGTACTCAAAAGGTTCCACCTAATGTAGGTTTCAGCCCCTAAAAAAAAAAAACAAAGTTTGACTTACCTGTAAATTCCATATCTTGGATTAGTGTACAGGACAAAGTCTTGACTTTCAGACAATGGGTTATAGGCTGGTACCTTCAGGTGATTGGACACTAGCAAAGCTTTGGAGGGACACACCCTACTCCACTGTGTGAGTACTTTATTTTCTAGAAAGCAATGCAGAGTAACAGCAACAGAAAGGATGGCCTGTGTCCTGTTACTGTACTCCAAGATATGAAAGTTACAGGCAAGTCAAAATTCCTATTATCCTACAGTACAGGACACAGGCTTGATATTCATAGACCCTGGGAGATTCCCAGGCAATGAATAAGAAGGGTGGGCAACAAGGAAGCAAGCAGAACTGTGCCAACTGGCCCAACAATAACAAGGATCAAAAGACCCAACTCAGAGTGCTGTTGCAAGATCCTTGCAGCCAAAAACTGTATCCGCAGAGGTTTGGACATCCACCTTATAGGACTTGGAAAAGGTGTAAACAGAACACCAGGGATGGCCTTACAAAGCTGGTCAACAGAGGCTTGATGTTGGAACTCCCAGGAAACTCCTACTGACCTGGGGGAGTGAGCATGTATAACTGAAGGAGGTGCTTTATCCTTTAGGCCTCATACACACGGACGTTTTTTGACGCCGGCGTTTTCTGCAGCTCTCCATGTTAGTCAATGGCCCTATAAAAACGCCAACGTTTTTGAGCTGTAGATGGCGTCGGCGTTAGTGAGCTGAAACTAGAACCCACGGCCAGCGCGTTCTGAGGCTGTAACGTTTTGGCTTTTTTCGACGCCGACGCCACAAAACGCTCACTAATGCCAACTAACGCCGTACCGGCTTTAACCGCTGTTTTTAGGTTGAAAAACAGCAGAGAGGGATGATTTTTTTTTTTTTTTTTAAAAATGCCCATTGACGCCGACGCTCACTAACGCTGATGCATAACGCCGAAAAATGCAGATTTTTTTTTCCTTGATGTCGGGCCCGAAGTTTTGTTTATTTTTTAAGAAACGTCCGTGTGTATGAGGCCTTATGGTAAAAGATCCTGATAGGAGTTGTCTTATTCATCTAGCAGTGGTGGATCTTGAAAGCAGGATGTCCCCTTAAAGGTCCTCAGAAAAGGGCAAATAGGGAGTCTGTCTTCCTGATAGAAGCTGTACACTCTGATGGTTCAGACCAGGTCCAGACAGGGAACAGAAACTTCTCCATAGGGTGCTTAGGAGCAGGGCATAAAGAAAGAAAGACTGGTTCTTGAATGAGGTGGAGGGCTGACAACACCTTAGGAAGAAAGGAGGGTCTTGGGTGCAAGGATACTTTGTCCTTATAAAGCATAAGAAATAGTTCCTCACAGGCGAGAGCTGCTAACTTACAGACATGTCTTACTGACCTGACAGCCACCAAGAAGGCCACCTTACAAGTCAGATCATCCCAAAAGAGTTCATTGATGGGTTTAAAAGGGTGGTCTCTTCAGGGTAGAGAGAATTACAGTAAATTGAGGGACAAAGGAAGCAAAGGGTGTTGTAATGTTGGTTTTATCCAAGAAACACCTTAAATAAAAGGTTTTTACAAAGGAAAGCAAAGACAGATTTTCGAAAAAGACTAGACAAGGCCAATACCTGTCCTTTAAAGTGAAACTAAACACTTTCAATCAAGATTAGGAAGAAAAACTATATTTAGTTTTAAAGGATTTCTAGGTAGGATTGTAAATCTTTATGAAAACAGTTTTTCTCGCTTTTAGTAATGTGGGAATTAAAGATTCTGAGACAACCCTTGCTCACTCAAGGCCTGTGCCTCAACAGCCATGCTGCTAAAACCAGTGATTGAGAAGAAGGATGCAGCAGGGGGCCCCGAGACAGCAAGTCTGGCCTGTTTGGAAGAGGCAAGGGGGTTGTCTCCTAGAAGTCCAAATATGTTGGTGTACCAGGTTCTTCTGGGCCAGTTTGGTGCATTGAGAATCACTGATTTCTTCTCTTGTTCTATTTTGTGGAGCAGTCCAGACAGAATTTGTGCTGGACTAAAGGCATAAATTAACCTGAATGGAGTCCAAGAGCTAGCCAAAGCTAGATGTTCCTGGGTCCTGGTGTCCAGGATATCCATGTCCAAAATCCCCATCCCTGACATATTAGGTTGAAGATATCGGGTGAGGTGCCCATTCCCCTTGGCCCAGGCAGGGACAATTAGGTAATCCTCCTTCCAGTTGTCCACTCCTGGGATGTGAACAGTAGAAAATCACTGAACTGTGTTTCTCCACCTGCGAGATAATCAGGTTTGCTTCATTCAGGGCTGCATGTCTCCTGGTACCTTCCTAGTGATTGATGTAGGCCACAGTCATGGCATTGTCTGACTGCACTCTGATCGGGTGTCCCAGAAGAAGGAAGGGTCCCAGTGGTGCAGAGCTATTTGAATCACTCTGAGCTCCAAGATGCTGATGGGGAGGCTTGGCTTCCTTGAGTGACCGTGTTCCCTGTACTGTGAGAGAGTGGAATACTCCTTCCCTGCCTGAGAGGCTGGCATTTGTTGTCTTTCTCCACTGGTATGGTAAAAATTACTTACCCATTGTCAAAGTTGGGTTGGAAATCCATAAAGCTACGGAATTCCTTGCTTGGCTGGATAGAGGAATAGAAAGGTCAAGAGAAGGAGTGTATTTGTTCCATGCTAACAAAATGTTGTGGTGCAGAGGCTCTTAATGGAATGGATGAAATTGACTGCCTCGAATGAGGCCAGCATGAGGTCTAGGGCTCTGATGCATAATTTAACAAATTTTTATTTGGAACATGTGACCAGTAGCAGAGAACTAAAAGCTCCTACTGACAGGCTGGTTAAGAGATGGTCACTTGACAGCAGTATATCAATTAAGAAAAAAGGTACTTTCTATGAAAATAATTATAGCACCATAAGTCACATAAAGAGAAAGGATAACAATAAGTTTGTGAAGATCTGCACTAACGTTGGGAAAAACCCCTATCAACTTACATACAGTATTTGACCCAGTGATAACACAAACTTAATTTGGAGGGATTTCCACTCTCTTCTTGTATTGGCAATGGCACAGGAAGAGAAATCTCCCCAATGGGACACAAATGGCAAAAAAGCTGACAGGGGTTATAATCTTTCCTAAAGCCTCGTACACACGGTGCAACGGTTGTACAACCAAATGTCCAACTTTGGACCAAGTTGGATGTTGGCTGTTGTGTCTCGCATACAGACATGCACTAAGCGAGGAAGTTCAGGTGCATATGATTTGTGAATTAGGAACATAGGTTTCCCAGAATGGACACTTCTGGGCATTCCTGACTAATGAGCATGCCTGTTTTGCACAGTACAACTTGTTGGACCAACTTCTCTGTACACACGGTACAACAGTTGTACAACCAAAGTTCTCTAGTCTGCTCATCCAACTTCTGTTGTACAATGGCTGTTGTAATCGCGCGTACTAACAGTCAGATGATCGTACAACAAGCTGGTTGTACGACCGTTGTTGTACAACTGTTGTACCGCGTGTACAGGGCTTTACTCGATCGAAAAAGAAAAAAAAAAAAAAAAAAAAAAAAAAAAAGATTTGCCTTTAGTTCTACCTTAAGAGCAGAGTTAGGCAGGTTTGTTGTACTATTCCTTTGATGCCAAGAGCTTAAACTTGAGTTGAATCATTATTAAACCCAAAAACAAGATATGTTGCAGCTTACTAATTGTTGGTTGTTATGGCTGCACGCGGTTCCTTTTTATTTATATGTTTTTCCTTTATTTTCATCTGGTGATCCAATCAGTAACACATTCTTGTCCACTCCACTAGAGGAACAATGGAGCCACCCTTTGACAGAAGCACTGTCAATCTGGGAGAGGGTAGTGGTATATACACTAGTAGATCTATATGGATTTGACCAACAGATTAAAGCTGAACTCCAGTAACCAATCACTTCTTAAGCAGTTACACCAACAATTGTTTTCCCCTTTTGGGATAAAACCTTTATATAAATAAAAACTGATCTTAGTAAGCATTGCTGACAGAGTTAAATGGTTGGTCTCAATCCTCTACTACTTTTGCTGGACAGCTTGGTCTGTTAAAAGAAGTTGAAAAATATCAGATGTCCCCATTTTTCAAGTGAAAAGGTGCTTGTTTTTAGGTTTAATATTGCAGTGTACAATCCATTCCATATCTAATTATACATCGAGGTAGGCTAGGTAAGCAGCCAAAATGTATCTAGGCACATACTTGAGCTCTTTGGTCTGAAGATCTATGGGGTCATGAGTTTCACTGTCCATATGAAATCGAACCTCCGGGGAAGAAAGAGTTAAAGCACTGTAAGACAAACACAAATATACGTAAAAGAAAACATGTCAACAACGTGCATACGGTAATTTAACATTTTAATAATTTGTACATTTTTTTTTTAAAGGATATGAAGAAAATGGATAGATGCATCGCGTTAGAATTTCAATTTAAATCCATAATAAATATTGGGATTATTGTTAAATGGGGGGGGGGGGGCTGTCAAAGAGAATAAACTTTTTTTTATATTATCTGCTCCAGAGTATTTCTGAACATTCTATCTGTGAATATCTTGGGAAAATTAGATGATAATGTATCATTTGCATCGACGTTGATACTGCTTGGAATAGGAATTCGTTTTTGGTTTGAATGGTTATCTTTCTTACTGGTTGCTTTTGATACTGTTTAAGCATTATAAAAAATTCAAACCTTTAATGTCATTTAAGGTCAATTTTATTTAGGATCTGGCTGCCTGAGATATAGGTTAGTGAGCTAGCAATGAATGTTTTCAGGAAGCCATAGTCTTAACAAAGATAAATCTGTCACGACAGGCAGTTTTTTCAGCTAATGTTAATAAACAGGTAAATACTAGTGCAATGCATGCCAGATGCCTTTAATAATGTGCAGGAGGGTCGTGCAAAAGACAGGACTGGCAATAGTTGGGCTGTCTGCAAGCATTATTGCTTGCTAAACCTTATTGTGTTCTGCATAATAAACAGCACTATAACAAATACAACTAGAAAAAAAAAAACGATCTCAGATATCGGAGCACAACACAAATGCATTGCAAATCAGACAAGTTTACTTTTAAATGTAAGCGGTTTTAGGCTTTTAACATACAAACCATTACTTTGTCAATGACAGATAGCCAAACTCTGTAGTAAAAGGTCAAGAAAATAAAAACAGAAAAACATTCAATAATATACCCATTATCTATTCTCCGCTTCTTCAAAATCTTTGCCAATTTATTCAGCAGACGGAGACTTTTAGTAATCTCATCATTCATGTCCGGAGAATCAATTCTCATCTGTGCTTCTGCATAGGTAAGGGAAGCCTGCAGAAAAGAATATGGGGCATTTAACAACTTATTACTCCATAATCAGAATACTTTGAGCTTAGTTTAAATAACTGACAAATGCAATTCTGTTAAAACCTCAGACCATTTACCCTTAAAGAGCTAAAATGTCCCTCCTCCTAAAGCCACATATTCCACTTTGCTAAAACACAATATTAGCTGCCTTGCAGCGATAGCATTTCTCTGCCAATCATACATCAGTTAGATGAGCCTCTCTCTCAATCATCCGTTATGTATGTGCCAACACTTGCAAGGTGGCTTAAGAGTTGCTAATAAATAATAATAAAAGTCTAAGCTGCA
>BLSH010504629.1:428199-443723 GCA_018402905.1 Glandirana rugosa
TTTGAATGTTATAGTTATATATAAAGGAAACTCTTTCCTTTTGTTGTACTTCTTGCATAAAACAATTAAATAATAGTACTGTCACAGTAAAAATTGTAAGACCAATTCCAACCTCATGTATAACGTCTACACTCGGTAAAATAATCTGGACCGTTGCGAAACCTAGTCCTTAGACGTTTGGCCCCATGGTGACATATGGACACGCTGTTCCATTAGTAAAGGAAGTTTAACAAGTGTTGACCATACTAACAAAATTAAAATTACAGGATACCCATGCGTCGGTTGACTTGATAAATAAGGAGGGGCCAGCTGAACTCTTTCCCTGCCTAGTTAACTCCTAGTAAGACGAACATAAAACCCCACAAAGTCAAGAAGAGGCTGCGTCTGTCAGTGAACGTAGGAGAAATAAATAGTTCAGTTGGCTGCGTACCCATAGGACATTAAAATTAAAACAATCATACCAGTTGTGAACAATTTGAAGGAAATGATTACCTTGTCGCACAGGTATACAGTGGTACCCCGGTTTGCAGATTCCTGATCCAAAGCGTTGCCAGGTCTAATAAAATGGCTCACATCTGCAATATGTACTCCAACCTTAACCAGAATGTTAAAAATGACACTGTCATGATAATAAATTAACAAAATACGTTCTTCATGTTGTTTTCCTTTCTCAAAGGAAATATATATTGATATTGTAAGTTTATCATAAAAGACACAAAGAGATACAAGAGCAGACAGTAATTTTATAAGACAGGACTGAACAAACATTACACCAGGAAATAGGAGTACACTAAGCTAAGGTAATGAAGTTCAGTAAAAATGCATTAGCAGTAATGGAAAGACAAATATATTAATACCGGAGCTCTCACTGTCCTATTTTGATAAAAATATAAATTATGATGTACAAGTCTGCTTTGCATCAGTAAATGGCCCTTATTTCCAGGAACTCACTTGTTTTTTTGCTGAGGTTGTGATACCAGGACCAGCTAAAGCACAACTCATTATCAGTTGTTAGGCTGTTAGGTTAAAAAAAAAAAAAAAAAATCAAGCGAGCTGGGGCGAAAAATTGGCATCAATTTAGATGCAGCCACTGTTTGGGTACTCCACCAGTGGCTGTCACAACACAATAGGCCCAGTAAGGGAGATTCCTCCAACCACACTTGCAGGCTGAACATAAAAAAAATGTAATAGTGTATGGCCAGCTTAAAGTGATTGTAAAGTCGACTTTTTATATAAAATATATATATATATATATTTTTTTTTTTAAGCAGAGGACCTAGAGAATAAAATGGTTGTTGCAATTTATGTTGCATGATATTTGGCAGTGGTTTATACATTCTTCTGTTATCAGCATGTGTCACTTCTAAGAAGTTTCCCAGACACAAGATAAATTTGTGACGTGGAGGGAGCTCAGCACACAACTTGTCTATTCACAACACAGTTCTGCATCTTATTTAAGAACAGCTAACTTGCATACCCGCATTGAGTCACAAAGGACTGAATCTGACACCTAAAATTTCTAGGAGGAAGTGATAGCAGACTCCATTGTTCAAAGTTTTCTTGTGACTTCACTTCCTCAAAATGTAAGCTCAACTTTCAGTAAAAAATGAAAAGATGAACACTGTACACCCCTCACCTTCCCAAACTACCCAACACTCCTCCATCCCCGCTGCACTAACCTTTGTGAGTGATGAACTGTCAGTGACTACCTATTCTATCTTGATTGCTTCCAAGTCAGATCAGATCAACCATGATTGGCCAGCCCCAGAACAGATAATTACTCTGATTCATTCAGGAAGGGATGCAGAAAGAAGAGGGAGAAGAGCGGGATTTCAAATACCCAGACCACTGCACCAGCTTTGCGGGTACTGACATTCCATCACCCAATGAGGTAAGTACGGCGGGGACCAGGGGGGTGGAAAGGGTGTATGATGTTAGCTTACGTTTTCACCAAAGTACCAAACACCTGTATCATGAATCAATCTATTCCTGCTCGCCAACAGTCCCACATTCCCAGGGACATTCCCAGGATTTAGACATTTTTCCCGGCCTTAACGTTTCCCCCGCCGGTGCTAGAGGTCCGCGGCCGCCACTTGTGAATGGGCTCCGCCGCCATTTTACAGAAGACCAGCTCACTGTGCGAGGAAGAAACAAGAGGCGGAGCCTGGGTGGCAATTAAAGAGGCTAACCCATTGGCAGATGCCCGGGCTCCGCCTCTTGGTGCTTCCCTGCTCCACAAGCTGGTCTTCTGGTGCAGAGATATAATCACCAGCAGTGGCATCCCTGCACCTTGGCGGGTTACAGACACAGTGAGTCAGAGTGAGACACTATCTCCCCTGGGGACACAGAGGGACCCCCCCCCCATGTCCCCTGGGGACAAAGAGGGACCGTCAGCCACCCTGGGGACACAGAGGGACTGCCACGTCCCCTGGGGACACAGAGGGACTGCCACGTCCCCTGGGGACACAGAGGGACTGCCACGTCCCCTGGGGACACAGAGGGACTGCCACGTCCCCTGGGGACACAGAGGGACTGCCGAGTCCCCTGGGGACACAGAGGGACTGCCGAGTCCCCTGGGGACACAGAGGGACTACCATCTCCCCTGGGGGCACAAAGGGACTACCATCTCCCCTGGGGGCACAGAGGGACTACCATCTCCCCTGGGGGCACAGAGGGACTACCATCTCCCCTGGGGGCACAGAGGGACTACCATCTCCCCTGGGGGCACAGAGGGACTACCATCTCCCCTGGGGGCACAGAGGGACTCCCATCTCCCCTGGTGGCAGAGAGGGACTACCATCTCCCCTGGGGGCACAGAGGGACTACCATCTCCCCTGGGGGCACAGAGGGACTACCATCTCCCCTGGGGGCAGAGAGGGACCACCATCCCCCTTGGGGACAGGGACCACCATAATTCACTGGAGACAGGAACTGTTATATTGCCTTGGGACAGGGCCACCATTTCCCCTTGGGACAGGGCCACCATTTCCCCTAGAGACAGGGACCCCTATCTGCCCTGATATCTGACCACAATGGTGTCACCCCTATCAGTGAGAGCGCGCAGATTTGGGGTGCACACCGTGACCATGCACTGCTGGCCCGAAAATAGCCTACCCAGCAAGGCACTGTGGCAGGCTAGACAGGAGAGCCAGATTCACTAGCCTGCCAAGTGTCTACTGCTCTGTCCTGTTGTAACTCCACAGCGGCAGGTCAGAGCACTGTGGCAGACTAGGTTGGGAGATTATTAAAGGGGGGGTGACACCATGTTTTACCGCACCAGGTGACACCAACCCTAGTGACACCACTGCAAATCACCAATACAGAGAAGCATGGACTAGGTGTATCTGTGGTGACAAAGTGATAGAAACTGCCTAGTGACAAGTTAGCCAAGCTGCATCTGGTGGCAGGTGATGGTGGCAAGTGACACGCTGCATCTGGTGGCAGGCGACGGTGGCAAGTGACACGCTGCATCTGGTGGCAGGCTTGGCATTATGGTGAGTTGAACTATTTCATTTTATAATACAATGTAATAATAGAAATAATGTGCTTCAATCATCCTGACACCATAACAACCATGGTTCTGGGATGATTGAAGCGCTATCACCAGGTGTTTGGGGTATCTTGATCTGCTAATTGTTAAACTTTCTGGAATACACACATTGCTATTGTGGATGAGGATCTGGGCCTGCTGTCCCTCCATCCCTCTTTCTTTCCGTCCTTTTCTCGCCTTCCCTCCCTATTTCTTTTTCTTCCTCCATCCCTCATTCATTTCAGACTTGAACCAAACCCCCCCTTTGAGCCACGCCCCCTTCAAGCCAAGTTTAGTTTAAGCCACACCCATTTTTTTGCAGCCGCAATGCATTTTTTTATCCAACTATGACACGCCTCCAAACAAATGCCCCGCCATTAATTATAACATGACCGCGCCTACAGACAAAAAAAAAAAAAAAAGTGTCCCTATAAATTTTCTGACAATGTTGGAAACTATGAATTGTGTGCAGTGGGTTTAGGGCCCACAGCACACCAGATCAACCATAACTTGCTCTGATAATTTAGTGAAAGATTCATCACATGGCTTAACAAGAGAACATAGTGGAAACAGTGTGTACACCAGGAGTGATTTGGACTTTATAGAGAAACACAAATTGTACATTGAGAAAGATTTGGATTTCTGGACTTTGTTGTGAATCACTAGTTACACAGTGGGGTCACTGAAAGTAAGTTTGGAGGATTGTATGAATTATGAAAAAATAGGATTTTTTAACTCACTGTAAAATCCTTTTCTCATAGTTCATTGACGGATGCAGCAACTCTTCATTACGCCTGGGGTTATGCTACCTTTCACTAGGAGTGGACTTGGCAGAACTTCAGTTCAGCGAAATGCAGATACAGCCCCTCCCAGGGGGCGGTCCTCCCTGGTATAACCCCCCCACCGGCGAGCTCAGCCTTCAGTCCGTAACAAGCAGTGCAAGCTCGAACCAACAAAGAGGGGTGGGGTGCTGCATCCGTCAATGAACTACGAGAAAAGGATTTTACGGTGAGTTAAAAAATCCTATTTTCTCTTCATTGACGGATGCAGCAACTCTTCATTACGCCTGGGGATGTCCCAAAGCAGTGTCAAAAGAGGGGTGGGAAATGCAAAAACAAAACTTCACCCAACGGGGAATTCTCCATAATAATCTGGAGGAACCTCATACAGCGGCCTGCAAAACTTTGCGGCCGAAAGCAGCATCCGAGGATGCTGACAAATCAACTTTGTATAACTTAGTAAAGGTGTGCACTGAGGACCATGTAGCCGCTCTGCACACTTGAGAAACCGACACTTGATGTCAGAAAGCCAAGGAAGTGCTAATCGCCCTGGTAGAGTGAGCCGTGACTGGAAAGGGGGGCTTGAGACCCCGCAAGTCATACGTACGGGTCACTGTCTGTCTAATCCATCGAGAAATGGTGGCCGAAGAGGTCGCCAAGCTCTTGCGTGGACCATCCACCACGACAAAGAGCACATCCGACCTCTGAAAAGAGGCTGTAGTTGCCAGGTAAACCCGCAGAGCCCTAACCACATCCAAGGAATGCGAAGCAATCTCTTTAGGATGGGATGGGCGCGGGCACAGCGAAGGAAGGACAATGTCCTCGTTAATGTGAAAAGAAGATACCACCTTCGGCAAGAAGGAAGGCGACAGGTGCAAAAACGCCTTATCCTTGTTTAGGACCAGATACGGGGACCTACACGACAGAGCCGCCAACTCTGACACTCGTCTGGCAGAAGTGATGGCTACCAGAAAGGCCACCTTCTGCGAAAGCAGTTGTAAGGAAATTTCCCATATATTTTCAAAGGGAGGCTTCTGAATCCCCGAAAGAACCACATTGAGGTCCCAAGGAGCCAAAGGCGTACGCACCTGGGGAGCGACATGTCGGACCCCCTGAATAAAGGTGCGAACCAACGAATGCGTCGCCAAAGGACACTGAAAATAGATGGCCAAGGCAGTCACTTGACCCTTGATAGTGCTCAATGCCAGTTTACGGTCCAGGCCCTGCTGCAGAAAGGCCAGCAGCCGAGACACTGAAAAGGAACGGGGGTTCCACCCCACCCCTTCGCACCAGGCGATATACGCCTTCCAGGTGCGATGGTATATCTTCCTAGAAGTGCACTTACGTGCCTTGAGCATGGTGGGAATCACCGAATCGGAAATTACCCGATCTCTCAGGACCTGGGATTCAATAGCCAGGCCGTCAAAGCCAGAGAGGGTAAAGCAGGGTGCAAGATGGGGCCCTGGGACAGAAGGTCCTCGCAAAGTGGGAGACACCAGGGAACATCCACTACCATCAGCACCACGGACGCCAAGCCCAATCCGGAGCCACCAGAATGGTTGGAATCCCCTCCACCTCGAGCCTGTGCAACAGATGCGGAATCAGCTTGAGAGGGGGAAACGCATAAATGAGCCGATACTGGCTCCATGGAGCTACAAGGGCGTCCGCTGCGTCCACCAGCTGATCCCTTGCTCTGCTCACGAAGGTCTGGACCTTTCAATTGAGCCAGGACGCCAGCAGATCTACGTCTGAAGTGCCCCATTTTTGGCAAAGTTGTCGGAACACGTCCGGATGCAGGGACCACTCTCCCTGATCCAACCTCTGTCGGCTGAGGTAATCCACTTGCCAATTTTCTATGCCCGGGATGTACACAGCGGAGAGAGCCGGCACATGAAGCTCTGCCCACCGCAGAATGTGAGCCGCTTCCAATGGTGCCGCCGAGCTTCTTGTTCGACCCTAATGGTTCACATATGCCACGGCCGTGGCATTGTGCGACTGGACTCTGACAGGGCGCCCTTGCAGCCTTCCCGACCAATGGGAGAGGCAATGCCTGATGGCCCAAGTTCCAGCACATTGATCGGAGGCCGACTTTCCTCCCGAGACCACTGACCCTGGGTTGACAACAACCCCAGTACTCCCCCCCCCCCCCCCCCCGCTTAGACTAGCATCTGTGGTCACTATGGACCACATTACGGGGAGGAAGGATTTCCCTTCCCTTAGGGCCGAGGCCCTTAACCACCAAATCAGAGGGGACCTGGCCACGTGGTCCAGTTTGACCAGGCGATCCAGGGATAGAGATTTGTCCCACCGCAGCAGAATAAAGCGCTGCAGGGACCGGGTACGACTCTGGGCATAGGGAACCGCCTCGAAGGTGGACACCATGAGCCCCAGGACCCGCATGCAAAACCTCAGAGAGGACCACTTCTCTGACAGAAGAGACCTCACTGCCTGCTGCAGCAACTGCAGTTTTCCTGAGGGGAGAAAAACCTTCGCCCTGACGAAGTCCAAGGAAAACCCAGGTACTCCAGGCGGTGTGACGGAGTCAACACCGACTTCAGCCGATTGATCACCTATCCGAACCCCTGTAGGGTATGCAGTGTGATGTTGTTGCTCAGAGCCGAGGCCGACTCTGCCCGCAGAAGCAGGTCGTCCAGATATGCCAGAACTGCAATGCCCCTCTGTCGCAATAGAGCCAACACCGGGGCCAGGAGTTTGGTGAAAACCCGGGGGGCCGAGGCCAGGCCGAACGGCAAAGCCACAAACTGGTAGTGTTGATTGCCAACCATGAAACAAACTGGACAGCTGAGATTAAGGAGCCCACCAAAGCCCTTTCATGTGCGACAGTGTGCCCTGAAAGATCTTCCCCATCAGAGGAATACTGGAGCTCCCCATCCGACAACTCGAGGGGGGTCCCCATCCTGGTGGACCCCCGCTCAAGGTCCGAATCCTCCCCCCCGGTGAAGGGGAAGGAGGAGGCGGCCGTCTCCTGTCCGCTCTGCGGTCACGGCCCAACTCTGCCCGGGAAATAAAGGACTCCAGGGCCTGAGTCAGTGTAGCCAGAGGAACCACAGGTCCCAGCATACCCTCAGCCCCAGCGGAGTTCCCTGCCGCTGAAGTGCTGGCTTCAGCCACCATTGCGCTATCCACACCGGACACCCACATCACCCAAGAGGGGTCTAAGCACCGGAGGTAGGCGCCCCCCCACCCCAGGCACACCAGACAGGGACCCCTGCAGTTACACCCAAGAGGACCGACCGTAGCTCACACCCTGCCCCAGGAGAAGCGCTGCTCAAGTCCGCCTTACCAACCACTTAAAAAGCGTTGCTGCTGCTGCTGCTGCAGTCCCAGCATCTCCACATGTCTGCTTAGACCAGGAAGTGCTCCGGGACCACCCACCCTCCAGTCATAGCCTTTGATGCACGGCCGACCAACCAAAAATGGCTGCCGTGCACACTAGAGGCCAAACTGTGCGGGCGACTCCCGCAAAATGGCGGCCGTATACAACATGCGGCCGGCTCCGGGAAAATGACCCGAGACAGACCTGCCTCCCTGTCCATTCCTACAGGGGGAGCTGCCGGCTGAGCGACACCCGTGACGTGGACCTGGATGCCCGGTCTTGAGCGTGCTGGCGGGACGTTTAACCCGCAGGCCGCCCCGCACGGAATGGGGCCTGACACAGCTGACCTAGTGCGGAGTGTAGGTCGGCTCGGTCCATTGGCCGAGCTGGGGAGACTCCCTGGATCTATATTATCCAGCCTGTCACCCAGCCGGCTGCTTGATTGCAGTCTTCATCAGAAGAAAAAGAAAAACTGTGGACCCATGGGTCCCAGCATGGGGCCCGGTCCTACTCCTTGCACTAGGCAGAAAAAGACTGAAGGCTAAGCTGGCCGGTGGGGGCTTATACCAGGGAGGACCGCCCCCTGGGAGGGGCTGTGTCTGCGTTTAGCTGAACTGAAGTCCTGCCTAGTCCACTCCTAGTGAAAGGTAGCATAACCCCAGGCGTAATTAAGAGCTGCTGCATCCATCAATGAACGAAAGAGAAAAGTATATCCATTTGACGACCAGCAACGTACTGATACGCAGCTGAACTTCAAGTGGTTGTACCAGGATGAGGCTTGGAGTGCATGCCCGGCGGTCATGACAGTTCACATTCAAACACTATAGACATATGGACGAGTGTCATGCCTCATTGCCGAAAGCAGTTCAGAGTGAGGCTTGGAGTGCACGCCCGGCGGCCATAACAGTTCACATCCTTTTATCTAATGATACAATTAAAAGGTAATTACTTTGATGATTTGTGATATATATATATATATGCGCAATAGAGGGGGACTTAGTCACACCACAGATGAAGTCCGGTTGGACAAAACATGTCGGATTGTATCGTGTTTGCCTTCATATATTGTGCTGTTCGACTTCTGGATGTTACATGCAAATTTTAACCTTGATGTGCCCGTTTTTTTCATCTTCATGTAAGTGTTCTACCTTTTATTAAATATTGATGTCTACGATCTTACACTATGTGGAGCATTTCTTTTTTCTATTCATGATTGGAGCCCATATTAATGGTTTGGAGTGATACTGGATCATATCATCACTGATCCTCAGTGATTATCTCTTGGAACATCGCTATAGTGTGCCAAGGCGGCTTATCGGATGAATCTTCAGGGACCTCCATCACGAGCACCTTTACACAGTCTTCTACAAAAGCTTGATTGACTCTTCCACTGGTAAGAGTATTTACCCTCTTCTTGGTAATTCTTAGTGGATGATTGTTCCACTCTATGTTACATTGAGTGGATGTCCCTTTTGTTCAATGCTTGCACTTCAGGACTATTTATATATAGCCGAGAGCAGCATATTTATTGACTTTTTGCTGTGCATTGACAGCAACTTTTATGATTATTCTAATTTCACGTCACATATTAATGTGTGCACAGTACAAGGGTTGTTCCATATGGTCTATAGTATTGTTTTAGATTGCATACAGCACTGTAGAGGTTTATAGTATTGCACGGTTAATATTTTTATTAATATTTGCTGGTACATAATTATTTTCATTTTTTTGGTTTCATTTTGCACTTCGCAATTTCATAATGTTCATAGTTTTATAAGGATTTTGCCTATATGGTACACAATATTGCTTTATGCCATTTGGAGCAACATGTAGATTTACAGCGCTGCACTGTACATATTATACCGTGATGATGCCATGCTTTTTAGAGTCGACGGTCGGCTCTCTAGTGAAAGCAATCCTAGCGTCTAACGAGCCCCTGGATTGCCTTTTCAAGCAAAAGGAAAGGCCCCGCCCCCCACCATGGCTTTCTTGGGCCATCCTGTCCCACTAGGAGACCGGATCGACCAATAGGTGCTTCAGCCACCTGATCATACAGACAAACAGACAGATCAGAATGGCTCTGTTGACCTCTATGATATCGTAAACCAGAAGTGATTAGCATACATCACTTCTGGTTTCCCCGGATGTAAACAGCACCATTTTTAACAATGAAAAGCATCTGATCACACCAATCTTTATGTGGTCAAATGCTTTTAGGAGAAGAGGAGGGATCTAGGGTCTAATAGACCCCAGAACTTTCCATATAGAGTATCTGTCACTGCCTACTGCTATCACATGGGATATTTATATTCCCTGTGATAGCAATAATAAAAAAAATTAAAGCGACAGTGTAAAAAAATTAAAAACGTGCCCCCGTCCCCACGTGCAAAGGCGAACGCATGCAGACAAACAGTGATTGTCCCACACATGTGAGGTGTCACAGTGAAAGTCAGATCATGGGCAGTAATTCCAACACCAGACCTAAAGTGGTAACCTGTAAAGGCTTTTAAAGTGTTGCCTATGGATAGTAACATTTATGTCCTTTGTCACCATTGCGCGGGTGTACGTAATTTTAAATGTTACCAAACAATTAGGCATTATCTTGTGTTTTTGTGCATTAAAATTGAAAAAAAGGTTTCCAAAAATATTGCATTTGAAAGAACACTGTGCAAATACCGTGTAATATAAAAAAATGCAACACCCTCCAATACATTCTCTAGGACCTTTGCTTTAAATATATACTGGATACTGTTCTGTGTAACACTAAGTGCCCATTCACACAGGGGCAACTTGCGATCCGACTTGAGTTGTCTCAAGTCGCTTGACACATTAGTCTGAAATCCCATTGAAGTGAATGGGAGCCATCTTAATATACACTACTGAAGTCGCTCCAACTTCAAGGCGACTTCAGAAAAGGTTCCTGTACTACTTGGAGGCGACTTCTATCTGACTTGTGCCCATGGGCTTCAATAGAAGTCGCCTCCAAGTCGGATTTCCATCTACATGGAAGCGACTTTACAATATAAAGAATAGAATTTGTTTTTAGGCAACCCCCTCCCTTCTCTGATTGGTCAAGGCAAAGTCGCCTGGCAAAAGTTGTGTTGTAAAGTCGCTTCAAGTCTCGGAAGTCGCTCTGAAATCGCCTTGCAAAGTCGCGCCGAAGTTGGATCGCCCCATTGTGAATGCAGCCTTACATGAAATTTTCTAATATAATTGTTGCGCTGGTCACTTAAAAGAAGGAAATAATGGTTTACACAAGAACATGGGGTTATGATTTAAAATGTATTGCATGCACTAGAGCACTGTAGTTACATTAAATTTTTTCCACATATTTTTTTTTAGCCACTGTACATTGTGTCATTTTTTTATATATTTTGTTCAAAAACTCTATTAGTTACCAGGGAAATTGTCTCAATACCATTGTTATTAATATATTTATAAGGATTTGTGTGTTGAATAGTCTCACTATTGTTGTTGCATTTTCACCTTTATGTTTAAAATGTTTTTGTTTTTACTAGCGCTGCAGCTTTCCATACTATAGTATAAGGACTTATACACTGGTCTTCCTGCTGGCAGCTGTTTTTCACAATTAGCGTTTGCACAAAGTTATTTAAGATTCTTTTGACTTTTAGTTCAGATATTACATTATTATCATGCCTAATCAACCAACTGCCACAAGACAAGGCTATATGCTGTTCCCAGCATGCTATTACAAATAGCTGTGATATACAATATATAAAAATGGATAGGTCTTGTACAAAAGGTGTGAACCTGTACTAAAAGACTAAATACAGCGGTAGGTTTGCATTAGCTCTGACTAAGGCTCGGTTCACACCGATGCGTTTTTCATGCTTCTTGCAAAAACGCAGGACATTTTTAACACTGGCTCCTATGGAACACTTTAACATCAATGCATTTTTGTGCCTCTGCGTTTTTGGAAAGGGTCAGGGACTTTTTAACGCAAAACAGTTTTTTTTGTTCAATAGACTTCAATGGAGAAGCTGCAGAAAAGCATGTAGTTAGTTTTTACCGCGTTTTTGCCACTATTTGCATTTTTTCATCTGCCCGACAACAAATTTGCCAAAAAAAAAAAAAAAATGTAAAAAAAAAAACCCCGCAAAATCGCAGTAAAAAAATGCAGAAAGCACAACAAAAATCATTACAGAAATGTCCAAAAGCAAAAACCGTATAGGTGTGAATGGAGCCTTAGTGCTGTCAGTATTCACAAAAGCAATTTTAAAACATACAAGGCACTCACCTCTAAGTTACCATTTTCCAGCTCCCTGCAATGCAGTGCATCATCAATGTCTGTACAGCCGGGAGGATCCACACTACACACATGTAAATGTCTCAAATCAATTCTGTGCTTCATGTCCTAATGGGTATTAAAGTTTTTCTAATATTAGTCAGCTAGTTAGATACATAAATGATTCCCCTCTATGAACACATTTGTCTGACAGATAGGAAAACTCAATTTGGTCAAAAACTCTCACCTCAGGTGTAATGGACCAAGGCATCTTGGGAAGGAAGCTGAGAACAGCCTGTGAGAATGGCTGGTGAGGAACATCATGTTCCAGAAGTAAAACCTCTGTCTCTGTTTCCTTATCTCCAGCTGTACCCAGGCTCTTTACAAAATGGCCCTATTGTGTGTAAAACAAAAAGAATTAGAAACACATCCGTAATCCTCAAGGATCAACCGCAAATATTTAAAACCAAAGAAAAAAAGTGCTTGATTGGACGCGTTGGTTTACAAATGTTATTGCTAACGTAAGAAAAATGTGGTTCATCTATGGGAAATTCCTTACACATTTTTTGGTAGTGCCCTGAACTGTGCACATTCTGGAAACCTATGCTTCAACGAGCCTGCAGCGATATTGCTTAACCTCACTCCACTGTCAAGGAAGCGATATCCTAAATCTCTGCTTAAACTCTTATTAAACGCAGCACGAGCTTGTATCCCTAGTATGTGGAAACAATCTGCCCCATCGGTTGCACAATGGCTCCCAAAAGTGAATGATATCGAACTGAAGGACCTGTCCTTGGCCCTTCGAGACAAAACTGAGGAACATAAGACCAGGTGGTTCTATTGGAATCTCTTCCGTTTCTCGGATGAATACCTACAATATGTGTGACTCACTCTTCCAGCTTCCTATCGGGTAACCGATCCTAAACCCAACTCCCCCAGTGGTGGCCCCCTACCCCTCCCCTAATTTTTTTTCTTCTCTTTTCTTTTTCCCACTCGCCTCTTCTTTTTGTCCTACTCTCTTAAATACATAAATTCCTTTGGATGTGCGCAGATTCAGACGAGCATTGGTATATTTGACTTCTACCCATTTTTCTTTACTGTTATTTGAGGTTTTCTGAGCATTCATTTCTACCCTGTGACCATTCTCTGAATCCCAGAAGCCCTTTGATACCCAATTAACCTGGTCATTGTTGTTTGGATAGACCGCTGATACCTCAGTATACAGATTTTTTTCTGATCAATGTGATTTCTATAGGTAATGTTTTATTTCTCTGTTGATATATATATTTTTAACTATGCCTTCCAGAGCTTTGAAATTTGTGCTTGACAATTGTATGGTTCAATATTTTTATTGTTATATATTGCAATCCTCTAAATAAAAAACAACAACACAACACATGAGAAAATATGAAAAAAAAAAACCCACACCATATAAGGACTTACATTAGGATATCGAGAGTTTCTTGGCCATCCATCAATCGTCACTATAATTCGCTGTCCCTCCAGAACGGAGGCTTGTCTGGTCTCTATGCGAATGCGAGGTACCCTCCGATCAGCTGGTGTGAAGAGATGGCGAGTGGACTGCAAAAATAAATAAAAAATAAGGACAGAAGGGTCTGTTTATAAAGGATTAGAAAATAATTTAGCAAGATCTTAATTTAATTTATAAAAAAACATTTTGCACAATCACTAATCAATGCCGATTAATGCTACTCATAAACAAGTCATAATACATTATTTTCAATAGAAGTAGGATGACAAAACTTTACTGAAAGTGGCTTAGCTCTCTCTTGCTGGTGCACAATAGGGCAGATTAATAGATGGCTGGGTTATAGGCAGGTACCTTCAGGTGATTGGACACTGAAAAAAAAGAGATGTGAGGACCCCTATTTAACCCCTCCAGCTCCCAGCAAACCTCAGATCTTTGCTAGTGTCTTTAGGTGTTGGATGTCTATTCTCTAATGAGGGTATTTTAGTTTTAGTTATACTTACCAAGATTTCTTTCAAATCGACCCTCCTCGCTGCGCTGTGGCCATAGTACCACCTTATGCAGTTTTCTGGAACAGTGCCCCACACTGATCTTTCTTCCTTAGACCTCTACATTGCAACATTTGGTGTTCCACGCTTGTATGGCCAGCCTAATGGGACAAATTTCAGCTCTTATTCAGGCCACTAAGGTTGTAAATAACCCCAGCCTCGGCCATCATGATGGCCATACCTGCATGTTTTTAGGGTCTGGGAACCATAAGGATGGACCCCAGTCCTGGACCCGTATAGCACCTTGCTGCATACCAAGGTGAGAACCTAACTCAGGATCCAGTGCCAAAAGCAAACAATACAAGATGTCACCACACTGTGGGGTCCGAGTACAATCCACAAGATAAGCACCAGGGGTTACTGATCCAGAAACTACTAGATAACACAGGGCAATAGCACTCAAATCTTAATACAAGTGTTTAAATAAAAAAGGAATGGTCTCACGGAGCAACTCAAAAGGTCCAACTTCAGAGTGCCCCAGCGAGAACTTTGCAGCAGAAAGCTGCAACGGCAGAAGAATGGATGTCAACCTAGTAAAACTTTGAAACTGAATGTAGAGAAATTTCCTTTGGATGCTTAGGAGCTGGGCATAAGGACAATGTGCTCATTAGGGTGGAATACTGAAACCACCTTCAGGAGAAAGGATGGCCTTGGGTGTAAACTTACATTGTCATTGTGAAGTATGAGGAAAGGGCCGTCAGTTCAGAAACACATCTAACAGATGTGATGGAAACCAAAGGGCTACTTTTCTGGCAAAAGTCTATAAGTGAATATCCCTGATGGGTTCAAGGAGGGCTTTCTGCAGGGCAAAGAGAACCATGTTGAGATTCCAAGAAAGCACAGGGTGATGCAAGGGGGGCTTTGAGATACACCTTGAAGAAATGTTCTTACAAGGAACACTTAAGCCAGGGGCCTTTCAAAAGAATGGTTAAGGCTAAGATCTGACATTTGAGAGTGCTTAAGGTCAAGTTCAGATCAAGACTTTAAGGAAAAGCCAAAACATAACACAGAGAGTCATTTCTGAGATTGGTGTGCCTTTGTTCACACTAGGCAAAAAAAAAAAAAAAAAAAAAGGATCTTCCTGAGAGAGTCTTTTCTTGCTTTCAGCAAAGTAGGAATCAGCTTCAGAAACCCTCTATGCTTTAAGACCTGAGTTTCAGCAGCCATGCCATTAAAGTCAGATACTGAGAAGCAGTAAGGAATAGAGGGCCTTAAGATAGTAGATCTGGCCTGTTGGGAAGAGGCTGCGGGTGGTGTGCTAGCAGTCTGAGTATGTCTGTGTATGAGGTTCTTCTGGGGCAGTTTGGAGCAAGTAGGATCACATCTTCCCTCTCTGGCTCCAATTTTTTTAAACCAAATTCACACTGGAGGGAAGATGTAAGCCTGAACTGAGACCAGGGGACTATTAAGGCATTCGAGGCTAGAGATAGAGGATTCCTGGTGAGCAAAAAACAGAGGTGGTTTTTCTGAAATCTGGAAGCTATATGGTTGATGCAGGCCACAGCTGTGGCATTGCCTGACTGCTCCCTCATTGGGCATCCATTGAGGGGGGGGGGGGTCCAATGCTACAGGGTCAGGAGCTTGGCTCCCCAACCC
>BLSH010504629.1:443733-487118 GCA_018402905.1 Glandirana rugosa
GCCCCAACCCCCCCCCCCCCCCCCCCAGAGACCATGTTCCTTGGACTGTTAGGAATTTAAACACTCATCCTCAGCCTTGAGTGATTTGCGATTTTTGTAATAACTTTCCAGTGATAAGGAAGGAATTAGGGCTGGATGATGATCCACCAAGATAGGGAATTACTTGCTTGGCTGGACAGAAGCATGGGTATATCCAAAGAAGGCGTCTGCTTTTTCCAGGTCAAAGAATCGAGATAGCCTGTGACCTAGATAACCTGAGTTCTGAGAAGGTCAAGCAGAGGTGCCAAGATCTTTGCGAACGGTATGGAAGTAGAGGACAGGCTGCAGGGCAGTTTGACAAATTGGAAGTGATTTGTCTGCCAATGGAAAGCTCAGAAAGCACTGGAGAGGAGGGTAAATGGGAACATGCTGGTAAGCTTCTAGGATGTCCACAGATGCCATAAATCCCCCCTGATCACAGAAAGGCAAAAACTACCTTTGTAGATTCCATGCAAATGTCTGGAATTTGAAGGAATCGGTTTACGGAATTTCAAGAAGCATTAAACCCAAAACAAAAAATGGAATATATTGCAGGTTACCATTCATTAGATGTGGTGGCTATATTCGTTTTTTGCCATCTGTCTTCACCTGGTGATCTTGCCAGTAACACATTTCCTATAACAGGAAGCCTACACCCTGAATGAAGGAACCGAGGCACCTTTGAACAGCAGCATTGTCAGTCGGGGGGGAGGGAGTGTTAGATGCACTAGCAGATTTAGACACACTGAGAATTGAAAGTTGAACTCCAGCTAATATTTTATAAGCAGTCTCAGCAGCAGATTTTTTTTCTCCATTTAGGATAAAGGTTTTACATAAATAAAAGCTGATCATTGTAAGCGCCCATGCCAGTGTTAAATGGCTTGTTTCAACCCTCTAACTGCTACAAATGCAGGACAGCATTTCTGTTGTAATACATCAAACTTATTGACCAGATCACCAGGTGAAAATAAAGGAAAGAAAGCCAACCCCCCCCCCCCAAAAAAAAATAAAGTTTGCTTTTGGTTTTAATACTGCTTTAAATCCAGAATAGGGTGAATACCACAGCTGAGCTTTGGTACCCTAAACCGGTTTGTGTAGACTGCTTTGAATGATGCCCCGGGACAAGGGATGATTTAGGGCATGCTGCAAGTCTAACTGTTCTTGGGCTGTTTTTGGTTGATTTGAAATAAGAAAGTGGTGAGGGGGTAGAGTCTTGAACTTTATTTTGTACTCCTTTGAAACCACCAACTGAACCCACAGGTCTGGGACTCAGAGTGAGGCAAATTCCCCCAACTCTTAGAAGGCTTAAGGCATGGCATGCTGGACTTTGTGGGCCAAACCTTGCGCCAAAAGAAAGAGCTGAATTTTGCTTTTGAAATTAAACCTGGTTAGAGTGGACAAGTGCTTTGCATTGAGGAGGGTTGGAGGCATAAGGATGTTTTTGGGATCCTCTGTTCTGAAAGTAAAACCTTTCCCTCTTGTGACCCCTTTGATGAAGTGGTAAAGTGGCTCACAAAACAGACCTCTTCCTTGGAAAGGCATAAGTGTGAGGCACCTTTTACAGACAGGTTCAGCTGTCCAAGATTTCTGCCATAAGATTTTGCTCATATAAATGGAGATTAGAGCCAGTCTGGAAATTAGTCTCATGACACATTCTAGGGCATTCACACAATCACACACAAAAAAAAAAAAAGCAGGCTAGAAAGCAATTGCTCTAACTTCTCTGTAGTGGCATGATCCTGAAATACAAAGTCATGTTGCCTGTGCAATGCCCTAGTTCAGTTAAAGGCAGTCTGAAAGGGTTGGACCCACAAGTGCAAAGACAGTCTTTAGAAGCTTCTCAAATTTTCTATCTGTGGAATCTATGAAACAAGCAACATCTTCAATAGGTTCAGTGATATGTTTGTTTAGGACAGAAGTTGCAGGGTAGTGAATAGCGCACTTTGCCAACTCCTTTTTCAAGGGATAGATTTGGGAGGGAGTAAAAATCCCTTCTGGAGTGAACCAGCTGTCAGACTGCACATTCTATCTGTACATGAACAAGGAATGATTTGCAGTATTCTGCACTTCACTTTGTATCCAAAGAGGCATGGCAAGACAGTAGAAAGCCTTACTGCACAATGCCAAGGCTTTGCCGGAAAGAACCAATGATCTTTTCAACAGTATAAAGCATGTTGGGCAAAGCTTGCTCTTCAATATAGTGGAAGTCTGAAGAAAAGTCTTCCACAACTTCTTCCACATTCCCTTGCGCGTCTGTGTCCTCTAGACCCGGCATATTGGGATTCAACTCAGGATGGGGAACGGGAGTAGGAGAAGAGCAGTGGGGTTTTTGAGCCCTGGACAAAAATGGCTGTATTAAGGCCATCATTTGTCCAAGGAATTGTGACAGAGATGCAGAGAATTATGCTTTAGTCAAATAGGCCGCTTGTTACATGCCTGAGATAGAGCTAGATGTTTTTTGTCCATCATGGTGGGCATACCCTAAAGGGTGTCTTTAGGGACCTAGTTCCACAGCGATGGGCTATGGCTCTGGACTTGTATAGCACCCAGCAGGACCCATAGAGGGGGTAGGGTTATAGGGGATGCACCCAAGGCTCCCTGCTAAGAAAACAGCACCACTGATCTCCACTCACTTGAAGAGTTAAGATGCTTGAGGAATCTTCAGCATCTGACATATTTTTGGCTGTGTCTAAAGCTTGGTCCTTGACTGTGCGATTTGGAATCCAGAAAGTCGCTACAGTACCAACATAGGCGCCACCACATGAAGTAACAGAGCACAGCAGGGGACTCCACATCTGACAAGCATGAAATGTGTCAGATGCTAAAGATCCTTCAACCTCTGTAGCTCCTAAAATAAGCAAAGTTTGGTGGCACAGGTGGGCATTTCTTTTTTTTTTTTTTTTTTACAGCAAGTCCCTTTTATTCTTAAAGTGGAGTTCCACCTAAAAGTGGAACCTCCGCTGGTTGGATTCCTCCCCTACTCAGGTGTCACATTTGGCACCTTTCGTGGGGAGGGGGAAGAGGACACCTGTCTGCTGAATTCTAACTTTTGAAGGAACAGTGACAGGCGACGGACCTCCGTTTTAACCTAGCCTAGCAACAGTTACATTAAAGCTGAACTCAGGGATAAACAAATACTATTTTAATACAAGTATCCTTCCTTTAATTTTGGTGCAGCTTGTGTATTTTTCCAGATCTGTGCAATAGTCTAGTGCTAAACTCTGCCTCTGTGCAAGGTCTTCCTTTAATAGGACCAGGTACTAACACTCTCTCTCTATGCAGGATGATTGGTCTTATATCCAAACCTTCCTGAAGTATTTTTGTAGGCAGACTGTAGTGAGAGGACATGTTGGGACCCTCCCACAGCTCTGCATGCAGCACAGTGATGATGTCATGATATAAAATCTAGCCTGAAATGGCATTTGGTGCACAAAAAGTAGATTTAAAGTAGTATTGCACCCTCTGCACATTTTATTTTTATTTTTTAGTTCTTATCCCCCAGCATTTGCAGTTTATAACTTTGCTGGTTCCTGCTCTCAGTGCTGCTTCTCTGAACAAGAAACTACTAACCGGAAACAGAGTAGTTGTTAGCTTGGAGATACGAGGATAGGGGCGGGGGGGCAGGGGAGTGCCTTGACATCCTAGGCTACAGTGCTGTGTGTCTCTCAAGACCGTGTAGGGAGACAACTCGAATACCTGCATACAAGAGTGGTTCCACAGTATAATGCAAGTAAAGTAGCAACCCTGAAACAGGAAAACTATGGCAGCAGTTATGGCACCAGCGTAAACTGGAACAAAGGCAGGGATTAAAAGATAAATAAGCTGCATACTCCATGATTAAATCAGCTGTTGCAAGTCCTCAAAAAACGGAGGGTTTAAGCACTTGCCAACCGTATAAGTTAAATATACAGTGGCAAGGTGGCGCTACTGTGCTGGATCACGTATCTATTACGTGATCTGACACGTCCGGGTTTGGGACGCACATGCACGCCACCGCCGGCCTGCTCCGAATCTGCGGGTACTGCGGACTCAACGTCTGCCAGCCGCTGCGGATCATCCATTAAAAAGAGGGAGAACGGCGGTCTACTTATGTAAACACACTGAACACCGCCATTACTAGTAAAAAATAAATCAAATACACAATAGTTTGTAGACACTGACTATTGCGTAAACCAATCAATATATACGTTTCTGGGGATTTATTTTTACCAAAAATATGTAAAAGGATACATATTGCCCTTAAATTGATGAATTATTTTTTTTCATATTTTTTTATTTGATATGTTTTAATGCAGAAAATAAAAAAACATATTTTTCAAAATTGACAGACTTTTTGTTTATAGCGCAATAAATAAAAAATGCAGAGGTGATCAAATACCACCAAAAGAAAGCTCTATTTGTGGGAATTTGGGTACAGCGTCACATGACTGCGCAATTGTCAATTAAAGCAACACCATGCCGTATCGCAAAAAAATGGCCTGGTCAGGAAGGGGATAAATCTTCCAGAGGTCAAAGTGGTTAATATCACTTTGAATTCTTTGTGGCTATTGAGGCATATATTTGAATAAAAGTGGTGTCTGGAACCCAGCTACTGCACATAAATAGTTTGATAAGCAAATGGTACTCCCAATTTTGAGCACTGTTTGTAATTCTCAATTTGTTTTTGTACAACTAGAGAGCACCAACAAGTGTTTCATTATCAGCTGTGGCTGGGTTTAGGTGTGTAACAAACTGTGAACTGCTATATTATTCTGAGTTGATATCTACACAATAAATATATTAATAAAAGCAGATTTGTTTTTTTTAGTCCAGTGGACACATTGACATGGTAAAGTGTGGTAAATATAAGTGCATATAATAAAAACTTATTTGGACAATGGCAGTATTCATAAATGGGAGTACTGACCTCTTTAATCTGTGACTTTGACAACATGCCGCAATATGGTCTCCAGTTCCTTTTTATGATCCCAACTACTCTTCCAGATGGTTTTGAATTGCGCTTTTCAACATTTTTTAGCTGTAACAAACCATTTACACAGTTTAGACACTAAACCATTCACAGTATATGCTTGTAACTTTTATTGTTGACAGAAGTGGAATGTAAGGACAGTATTTACCCTGTATATGTTCCCAGCAAGCAGAGCAGAATGAAAAGCCCTGAATTTACCCTACCTACAGCACTACTAGAGCATTCCTATTATTTAGAAAGCAGGGCAGGATCAGCTCCTGCTTTACGTTTTTGCCATTGGTCACACGTAGCCTCACTGCATTTATGAAACATTCAATTGCTGGGTTTGCCGTCACAGATGCTGGATTGATCACTTTCTGCTGATATCTTGATTTCTCATGCTTCACTGGAAAATATATGTTATCTGATTACCCCAATTTGTTTTTAAAGCCATGAACCACATAGGAAGAGGGGCAGGATCTCTTCCAGATTGCTGCTCATTTTAGTATCTCCACTAGTAGGATCTCCCTCCCTCCCATTATGTAACCTGCCCAGACTTTAAGGTTTTGGTACATGCCTACAGCTGCAATTGCTGGTTGTAAAGCAATGAGGCTTTAAATAAGGCTTTGAGGTGTTTGTCCAGTGTCAATTACGGAGACCTCATGAGTCTTATTGAGAAAAAAACTCACAAAGGCTGAGATATATGTTAATCTGAGATTTTATGCTGACCCTGGGGTTCTTCTTTGGGGGTAGATTCCTCAGAAGAGTAACCTTCCTCGTTCCCTTCTACCAGAGGAAGAAGACGAGGCAGAAAGACAACCAGCAACATTACAGGCCATTAACGCGTGTCTGTCGTTCCTCTGAGTACAGAAAAGCTGAAGGGCAATGGAACTGGAACAGCCAGTCTTCTAACGCCTGATGGAAATCTTGACAAGCTGGCTATTCTCGTGCAGAGACTGCACACACGGGGGCCATTCAATGGTACCAATTCCTTCATCCTCCAGGAACTGGCTGCATACTCTTGCCACATAAGGCCAGGCATTGTCGTGCATCAGGAGGAACCCAGGATGCACTGCACCAGCATAGGGTCTGACATTGGGTCCAAGAATTTCATCTCGATACCGAATGGCAGTCAGGGTGCCATTGTCTAGCCTGTAGAGGTCTGTGGGTCCCTCCATGGATATGCCTCCCAAGACCATCACTGACCCACCACCAAATCAGTCATGCTGAATGATGTTATAGGCAGTATATCATTCTCCATGGCTTCTCCAGAACCTTTCACATCTGTCATGTGCTCAGGGTGAACCTGCTCTCATCTGTGAGAAGCACAGGGCACCAGTGGCAGACCTGCCAATTCTGGCATTCCATGGCAAATGCCAATCGAGCTCCATGGTGCGGGCAGTGAGCACAGGGCCCACTAGAGGACGTCGCGCTCTCAGGCCACCCTCATGAAGTCGGCTTCTGATTGTTTGGTCAGAGACATTCACACCAGTGGCCTGTTGGAGGTCATTTTGTAGGGCTCTGGCAGTGCTCATCTTGTTCCTCCTTGCACAAAAGGAGCAGATACCGGTCCTGCTGATGGGTTAAGGACCTTCTACGGTCCTGTCCAGCTCTTTTAGAGTAACTGTCTGTCCCCTGGAATCTCTTCCATGCTCTTGAGATTGTGCTGGTAGACACCACAAACCTTCTGGCTGTGGCACGTATTTATTTGCAATCCTGGAGGAGTTGGACTGCCTGTGCAACCTCTATAGGTTCCAGGTATCGCTTCAGGCTACCAACAGTAACATTAACCCTAGCCAAATGCAAAACTAGTGAAAAACAGTCAGAAAAGATGAGTATTTTCAGGGGGTCTTTGAATTCAGCCCCCTGTAGGTTGATCATTTTCATTTCCATAAAACGATGTGGCATCCTTTCATTCTTAATGAAGATATTTGCCAGCACACCATGGTTCGACAAGATAGCACCCAAAACTGATTTTTTTATTGAATGATCACATCCAATAAAAAAATCAGTTTGGACACTATCTTGTCGATCCATGGTGTGCTCACAAATATCTTCATTCTAACTTTTTGAACCAGCTCCCAGCTGGTCATTGCTGCTGCACCCTAATCCTTCTCAGCTTTATCCAGGAACATGTGCAATGGGAATATGGAGTATCCTTTCATTCTTAACACATTACCCAGTCCATATCAGTATAGAGATCCAGATGGATCATTTTTCCTCATTGAGATTTGATGTGTTTTCAAAGTTAGAATTTGAAGCCGGCAACTCCAGTAATCCTCAATGTAAACTTTATTTAAGCATACGGTTATGGTACAGGTACCCAAAAGCTGACATGTTTCGGCATTGGGGGCCTTGGTCACAGCTTACTGAACATATAAAAAGCAAACAACTTATATACACATTATGCACACCTCATACAGAGACGGGTTCATCATTAACATAATTAATTCCAATTAATTAAAATGATTTGTCAGTAATAGAACAGAGGGAAAGTAAGCAATGGATCATAGGTTACTTAATGTAGCAAATATTCCAAAAGAGCGCAGAACCAGGAACATACTAGAATTCCACCTAAGGAAAGAGGGGGGAATACTTGTTGTTTAAATAGAGAATAAAAAGGGACTGTTATCATTAAATATTATGTGTGTTATATTATTTTAAAAATAAATCCAGGTCCCATTTATGGTTCATCCCCACAGGATTCCTGGTATTTAGGGAGAAGATCCACCACACCTCCCTCTCCGGGAGTCTGCGGTGGTGATCCCCTCTCCGAGGGGGATCTATTAACCCTTTCTAAGCCCTTAAAGACAAACGAGTCCATGATACCTACATGCACGTATTTGAAGTATTTAGAGACATTGGAGAGATTTTTGTCGTTTACATAAGAGGCACCATTATAGTGCTCACTAATTCTGACTCTTAGAGCCCTTGTAGTACATCCCACATACTGCAGAGCGCAAGCTGTGCATTCCACCATATATATATACACCGCATGTTTGGTGCTACAATTGACAAACCCGCACAAGCTATAAAACCTACAGCCATTTGTAAGTATAGGGACTAAAGCTTTGTCAGCAGACAAGACAGGAAGATACTGGTAATTGGATTTTTTCTATCCTTACCCTTATGATGAAGTGTAGCGCTATTGCTTCTACTCAGGAGTGTGTGTTGGTTCTCTCTCGATGCAATGCTTAAACCTCGTTGTATCTGCCAATCCTGATATCCTCTCTATTTTAGCCTAGAGATGACATTATTGCACTCTTTGTTGAAGCGGTCTTCACCAGAACAGTTACGTCGTGCTCTGGTGAATTCCCTAACAGGAATGGATCGAATCGCGTGTTGTGGATGGCAGCTTTTGGCCAATAGGAGAGAGTTTCCTGCACATTTCTTACGGAAGGTCCTAGTCTCAATACAACCTGTAGTGTAATTGCCAATCAGTGTCATATCCAAATTACTTATTTTGTTCAAATGGCTTTCATAGGTGAATGCTGAATTCAAATGATTATTGTTGGCATACACTACGAGATCAGAGACATCTCCTAGATCGAAGTCCCAGACCAAAATCAGATCATCAATGAGCATGCCATATCAAATGATTGCTTTTGCAAATGGGTTGGATTGCGAGAACAAAAAATTCTCCTCCCACCAACCCATATATAAATTGGCCAAGGACGGCGAACATTTGGCACCCATCAAGGCACCTCTGCACTGTACAAAAAATGCTGAATCAAAAACAAAATAATTGTGTTGCAATAAAAATGAGACTGATAGTATAATACAGTGTTTCCCAACCCAGTCCTCAAGGCACACCAACAGGTCATGTCTTCAGGATTTCCATTATTTTGCACAGGTGATTTGATCAGTTTCACTGCCTTAGTAATTGCCACAGCTGTTTCATCTGAGGGAAATCCTGAAAACATGACCTGTTGGTGTGCCTTGAGGACTGGGTTGGGAAACACTGGTATAATAAACGCTTTCAGTGCCATATCATTTGTACTGTAACAGTGCAGATGGTGATGTAATGCCTCAAGTGCCAAAGTGTGTGGAATACAGGAATGAAGTGACCTTACATCCAAAGTAACCCACATATAGAACTTTTTCCATACAATATCCTTTGTATGTAGTAGAACACTGGAAGTGTCTAATGTAACCTGGGAATCTTTTAACCAGGGGTTGCAGGTAACGGTCTACCCAAGCCCCTAATCTCTCAAGGAGAGAACATATACCTGCAACAGTGGGTCTACCTTTAACTGGGACGTCCCCTTTGTGGACTTTGGGTAGATGATGAAACACAGAGATTATTGGGTGATCTACCATCAGGAATGCAGATATTTTTTGTGTCAGGACTCCCATTTTTTTGCTAGTATCTAGGTGTTGGGCTAGCAGTCCTTTAAAAAAAATGAGTGGGATCTGTTTTTACTTCACAATATGTGGAGGTGTCATTCAATTGTCTTATAGCCTCACATTTATATTCCTCTGAAGAGAGAACCACCACCGCTCCACCGTTGTGAGCTTCTCTAATTACTATGCCCTTTCTAGCTTTCAGACATGAGAGAGTTTCTCTCTCCAATTTATTTAGATTGTCCCTTGACATGAGTGGATCTGGATGCGGTTCTACTCTAATTCTATAAGGTCCCTTTCCACTAATTGTTGGAACATTTCAACAGGTGGTGATCTGGCACTGACAGGATAGAAGTATGCACTGCCTCTGCACGCATCCACATCCGCAACGCCATACATACCACCTGATGATTCAGATTGAAATTTCTCCAGGGTAGACCTGGCTGTCATAAGGGTAAGGATAGAAAAATCCAATTACCTTTGTGACTTCATTCTCACAGGAATTTAATGATATCAAGGGGGTAGTGTCTAAGAATCTTCCTGTCTTGTCTGCTGACAAAGCTTTAGTCCCTATACTTACAGATGGATGTAGGTTTTCTAGCAGACGAGCTGGAACATTGGAAAGTGCCTTGTCACCTAGTCTTTTTCAGTCACCCACCAATAAACGCACATGGTTGAGTACTACTGGCTCCTTCCATTGTGGCCTGAACACATGTTGCTATTGCGACAAGACAAGATGGCGATTTTAAAACTGTAGTGTCCAGGTCCACTAGAAGAGTATAGCATATGCGGGTTTGTCAATTGTAGCACCAACCATGTGGTATATATATGGTGGAATGCACAGCTTGCGCTCTGCAGTATGTGGGATGGTCTACAAGGGCTCTAAGAGTCAGAATTAGTGAGCACTATAATGGTGCCTCTTATGTAAATGACAAAAATCTCTCCAATGTCTCTAAACACTTCAAATATGTGCATGGAGGTAACATGGACTCGTTTGTCTTTAAGGGCTACGAAAGAGTTGATAGAGGGGATCTCCACCGCAGACTCCTGGAAAGGGAGTGTGGTGAATCTTCTCCCTAAATACCAGGAATCCTGTGGGGATGAACCATAAATGGGACCTGGATTTATTTTTTTAAATAATATAACACACATAATATTTAATGATAACAGTCCCTTTTTGTTCTCTATTTAAAAAAGTATTCTCCCCTCTTTCCTGAGGTGGAATTCTAGTATGTTCCTGGTCCTACATGCTTTTGGAATATGTCATTTTGTTACATTAAGTAACCTATGATCCATTGCTGACCTTCACTCTGTTCTATTACTGACAAGTCATTTTAATAAATTGGAATTATCTTAATGATGGACCCGCCTCTGTATGAAGTGTGCATAATGTGTATATAAGTTTTTGCTTTTTAAATGTTCAGTAAGCTGTGACCAAGGCCCCCACTGCCGAAACACGTCAGCTTTATGTACCTGTACCGTACCTGTATGCTTCAATAAAGTCTACATTGAGCACTACTGGAGTTACCAGCTAGAATTTCTAAGATGTTCATATGGATGGATACCTTCAGCCTGAGCACGCAGTGAGATACTCCATTGCAGAATTTGCATAGAGCTTATCTGGCTGAACGTGCCGCTCCTCCTTCTGCTTGTCTGTCTTTTCAAAGTGTTTTTTAGAGCAGTGTACATTTAACACATACCGAAAAATGGATAAGCAACATTTCTGCTCATAATAAACTCAGCCAGTGTTTAGTTAAACAATAAGATTTCATGCATGGACAGCTACAACTGTTTACTCCCATGCCAACAAAGCTGGCACCTTTCCTGTTAAACAACTGAAACAGAAAACAGTATGACAGAAAATTCTATTCCTTAACGACATAGTTGAAGGTCAGATATCTAACCCTTTAGATGTAAACCTTAAAGATACAACTACAAGTTCCAGCACTGCAAAGCAAAACAAATTCATAGGTACCTTGACTCCCCTTAATCTACCTAAAATATGCCCTGAGCAACTAGCCTTCTTATCCGAACCTTTTACAATAGTTGAAATAGAACAAGCAATCTGGAAACACAAATCTCCAAGGCCTGGTGGCATAAGCAAAGAGTATAAAAATAAATTTACAGACATACTTGCATCACTCCTCCATTCTCTCTCCAATCAGGCAGCAACTACAGGCCACCTTGAATCCAAGAATCAGATACTCTTACTGTCATGATCCCAAAACCAAGAAAACCAACATAGACCCTAAATTCAGGTATTAAAATCTATGCCAAATTGCTCGCTAACAGACTCCCCATTAAACTTCAACTGGGCCACTCCTACCAAGTTGGATTTGTAGCTGGTCATTAAGCCCCAAATGGCACTACCCAGTTTATTGATCTAATCCAGTGGGTTGACCACTATTGAACGCCTTCTCTGCATCTTTCTTTGGATGCAGAAAAGGCATTCAACAGGGTGGACTGGTGTGATCTTAGAGAAGTCCAAATCAAATTTAGCTTCACTGGGTCCTCTTCCAATGTACGTGTCTGGAACTCTGGTGCGCTCTCCAGCCAATTAAGAGAACTACTGCACAAGACAAAGTTGCCCACTTTCATCCCCAATATCTGCACTAGTTATCGAATGCCTGGCAGAAACTATCCGCGTTAAATATCTTTCTGGCTTGTTGCTGGGTGGCATAGAGCATAAAATTGGATTCTATGAGAATGATTTTCTAATCTTCTTAAACTCCAAAATCTCTCCTGGTTCTACAAACTTTTCTCAGAGCATGCAAAGCGCTCTCTATACATAACTCAAAGCCGCTTTTGCTTCCAATGCATATTTTGCCTAAATTAATAGCCATATCTTTCATATCTCTTCTTTCTCCAGGGCACGATCTTTACAAATCATATACCTAGGAAAAAATCCAGCATCCCCTGGGTGCAACTTATTCAATGCCAATTACACTGCACTACTAGTGAAAAATGACTAAGTTATGAAAAGAATAGTCAAATACATTGATCTCTACCACATATACAATGGTGATCCCAGTGTAGGTAGGAAACTATTCAGTCTCAGGGAGTGTAAGAGGACACAGGGTCAGACAAGGAGATTGGAAGAGAAGCAGTTTAACCTTAAGCTGCTTAGGGGGATTTTCACGGTCAGGGCAGTAAGGATGTGCAACTCTCTTCCACAAATAGTGGTGTCAAGAGGAAGTATTGATGTTTTAAGAGACCCTTGGACGTGCATTTCAGTGAACACAGTATACAGGGATATAGGAAATTATTATCTACACAAACACAGACCCACACAGGTTGAACTGGATGGACTATCGTCTTTATTCAATCTTACCAACTATGCAACTATGTAATACTTCTTTCACTCTCTCCCTATCCCGATTCTGCCAAAGTACCTAAGGAACCTTCATGGACATTTTCATGTGGGGTATTACAAACAGCAGACATTCTTTATAAACCCTTGGATCACAAATGGTATGGGAGTCCCTGATGTAGCCAAGTATTACAAAGAAACACTTCAGGATAACCTTAAAACACATATGTCAAACACAAAGCCCGCCAGGTTATGTCATGTGGCCTTTGCTTCCAGAACTCCATTCCGCCACCACCTCTTGCTCTCACCCTCCATACCCACTGTCACTTGTAAACACAGAAGCCTTTAGTATTTACAAGGGACAGCTTTGCAGCAGGTCTGTCACGGCAGGGATAGATCTCCAGAGCCTAAAGGGAGAGGGAGGTACTAGAGCTGGTCCAGGTAGAAAGAGATGCAAGAAAGCTATGGAGCGGGGGGGGGGGCTGATTGCGGTTGGAGTTGCACACTGTCTATTGCACCCCTAAACCGCACAGCACCCCTCTGAGGAATTCACTTAGTACTTAACGCAGTACATAGTCTGCACTCCGTACGTAGCACACTCCTGAACGCTGCACTCTGTAGGCTAGTTCAATAGAAACTGGCCAACATTCAGCCCATGTGTACAACAGCCTGACAGAAGCCGGTCTAACGAGCGACTTCTGTCGAATGAGCATGTTGAAAACCTAGCATCCGATCACTGACCATTGTGTACCAGTGGTGGGGGGGCAATCCCCCTGTCAGAACACAATAGCTCAGCGGAGGAGATGCACATTGCTTCGTTAGTACAGTGACCTCTTGCTCAGTTGAACAAAAAAAAAAAAAAAACTTCCTGTCTGTTCCTAGCTTTAGAGTAAACAAATTAATGTAAAATGCTAATTCAGATTAACTTCTTTCTTTTGCTTAAAGGCCAAGACCCCCCATTTTCAAGTGAATTTATCTTTATATGCTACATAAAAAAGTATCAATTGTTTAAAATACCATTTTTTCTTTTTCATCTACAAATTCAATATCTTCATTTTCACCATCATCTTGGAGGACCACAGAGGATGGAGCCACCCAATTCTCTTTTTCCAAGAGCTGCACAGCAACAATGTCTTCATGCATTGCTCGGTTTAAGCTTCGTAACCCTTGTAGGATTATCTGCAAAAGTTTATAGAAATCATGTCATGCATTAGGTTTGTATATAGGAGCCACTTTCTCTGTGTCCTTTTTTACCATACATATAAATTACACCTGCAGCCATTTATGAAGATTTTTCTTGCAAGGTGAATCGTTTTCAATTTGCATCTTTTTGTATATTTAATCCTTCCCACCCATTCTCCAGATTAGAATAAATTGTTTCTACACTGTTGTAATAGGATTTACAACATTCAACACAGTTTCTTTTTCTACCCATTGCAATCAGTTAACATGTCAAGCTCCCATTATTTTGCAAAAATTATTTTTCTTTCAATATGCTATTTTAGCAAAACAGATATTTAAAACAAAGTATGAATATCAAGAGTTATTTTAGCTGCTGTGTGTTAATACAGGAACACAGTTTTCCTAGTGAAAAGTACAAGCTGGCATACAAAGACTCGTATGTGTTTTTCTATGTTGAAGTGTATCCGGAAAGTATTCACAGAGCTTCACTTTTTCCACAATTTGTTATGTTACAGCCTTATTCGAAAAACAGATTAAAATTCATTATTTTCCTCAAAATTCTACAAATACCCCATAATGACAAAGTGAAAAAAGTTTGTTTAAAACCTTTGCAAATATATTAAAAATGAAAAAAAAAAAAAAAATGACGACATGTACATAAGTATTCACAGCCTTTGCTCAATACTTTGTTGAAGCACCTTTGGCCACAATTACAACCTCAAGTGTTTTTGAGTATGATGCTACAAGCTTGGCACACCTATTTTTGTGCAGTTTCTCCCTTTCTTCTTTGCAGGACCTCTCAAGCTCTATCAGGTTGGATGGGGAGCATGGGTGCACAGCCACTTACAGATCTCTCCAGAGATGTTCAATCGGGTTTGAGTCTGGGCCACTCAAGGACATTCACAGTTGTCCCATATTCACGCCTTTGCCATCTTGGCTGTGTGCTTAGGGTCATTGTCAAGTTGGAAGATGAACCTTTGCCTCAGTCTGAGTTCCAGAGCGCTCTGAAGCAGATTTTCATCAAGGATGTCTCTGTGCATTGCTGCATTCATCTTTCCCACAGCCCTGACTAGTCTCCCAGTTCCTGTTGCTGAAAAACATCCCCACAGCATTATGCTGCCACGATGCTTCACTGTAGGGATGGTATTGGCCAGGTGATGAGCAGTGCCTGGCTTCCTCCAGCCATGACACTTACCATTCAGGCCTAAGAGTTCAATCTTTGTTTCATCAGACCAGAGAATTTAGTTTCTCATGGTCTGAGAGTCCTTCAGGTGCCTTTTAGCCAACTCCAGGAGTTGCCTTTTACTGAGTAGTAGCTTCCGTCTGGCCAGTCTACCATACAGGCCTGATTGGTGGAGTGCTGCAGAGATGGTTGTTCTTCTGGAAGGTTCTCCTCTCTCCACGTTTTTCATGTCCGCTGACACCCACCTGGCATCCGATCTGACAAAATACGCTGAAAACAGACGTATGGCGATGTGTTCGCCATCCGTCCAGCGGGTCGGATCGAATGACAATCAGATGGAAACAGACATGCAGTCTGTTTCCATCTGTCCACTCAATAGAGGAGAGTGGCCTCTGTCCTTGTCTGCTCTGCATAGCGGTGCAGACAGGACCTGTCATCCGCCTGCTCAGCGGGGATCAGTGGAGAGATCCCCCTATGAGCAGACGGACTCTGCTTGGACGGATCCGCCCCATATGAAAGTGGCCTAAGGCCCTTCTCCCCCAATTGCTCAGTTTGGCCAGGCGGCCCACTCTACGAAGAATCTTGGTGGTTCCAAACTGCTTTCATTTACGGATGATGGAGGCCACTGTGCTCATTGCTTTGATGCTGCAGAAATTTTCCTCTACCCTTCCCCAGATCTGTGCCTCGATACAATCCTATCTCAGAAGACAAGAAACAAATTCCTTCATAGCTTGTTTTGTGCTCTGACATGCACTGTTAACTTATGTGTGCCTTTCCAAATCATGTCCAATTAACTGAATTTTCCACAGGTAAACTCCAGTCAAGTTGTAGAAACATCTCAAGGATGATCAGTGGAATCAGGATGCACCTGAGCTCAATTTTGAGTGCCATGGCAAACGCTGTGAATACTTATGTACATGTGATTTTTTTCATTTCTCAGTTTTATTAAATTTGCAACGACTTCAAACAATCTTCTTACACGTTGTCATTATGGGGTATTGTTTGTAGAATTTTGAGGAGAATAATGAATTTACCGGTAATCCATTTTGGAATAAGGCTGTAACATAACAAAATGTGGAAAAAGTGAAGTGCTGTGAATAGTTTCCGGATGCACTGTGAATGCATAGGTAAAATTTGGGGAATGTACATGGGTTACCTCTTTGTTCTCTATGGCATCTCCATGGACCCAAACAGTTCCTTCTAAAAAGTTGTCTCGACTTGCTCTGAATGTTCCTTGAAGGTAAATGCCAGATTTTATCCCTTGCTGTAATTTAGACAAAGGAAGATGCTCCGAAAAGATAACTTTACTACTTTCCACTTCATTCTGGGAAATAAAAGTAGTGGACTGTTAATTTTAGAAAAAAAAAATAAATAGGATTTTTTTGTAATACTTGCCTGTAAAATCCTTTTCTTTGAGTACATCACAGGACACAGAGTGAGGCTATTATGCTTTACTTATTGGGTTATACTTCATCTCCAGGTGAATTGACACTGGTAGACCAAAGGTCTTTAGACAGGAAGTGATCCCCTATATAACCCCTCCCATATAGGAAGTACTTCAGTTTGTAGCACGCACTTAATCCTCAAAAAAAGAGGGTAAGTATGACGAAAAAATCCTATTTTCTTTTTCATACATCACGGGACACAGAGTGAAGCTATTATTCATTACTTACTGGGACGTCCCAGAGAAATAACCTAGAGAGGAGGGAGACACCCTGCCAAACAATAGCCATCAGACCTTATACGGCAGCCCGCAGTACACTGTGGCCAAAAGCCGAATCTTCAGCTGCTCGAACATCCACTTGATAAAATTTTGTGAACATATGCACTGAAGACCAGCCTTACAAATCTGAGCCACAGATACCTGATGGCGAAAAGCCCAGGGGTTTCCTAAACCCCTGGTAGAATGAGCTCTCACCCTGAAGGGAGGAGCTTTACGTTTCAGACCGTAGGCCTGAATGACCAACTGGCAAACCCAATTGGCAATGTAAACCTTGGAAGCTGCCTGCCCCCTTCTTGGGTCTTTCTGGAAAAACAAAAAAGGAGTCTGATCCTCGGATCTCCGCAGATCTAGACAAATAAACTGACTGCTCACACTACATCCAAGGAGTGCAGTCGTCTCTCTTCCGCAGAAAGATTAATAGAAAAAAAAAAGAAGGCAAAATAATATCCCGATTCAAATGCAAGTATGGTTCCCAGCAAGAAAGGGCCGCCAACGTCGACGTCCATTAAAGTAAAAAACAGCCAGACAAAAAAAAAAAAAAAAAAAAGGTACTTGCAAACACCCACAGCTAGCCCAAAACTCCCCCCTGTAGTCCCCACACACAGGTGCCCAGCCTAAAGCTAGCTTGGCTGATTGTTACAATCACTGGGGCACCCCACAATAGGTAAATAAGGGGGCTTTCACTTACATATCCATGCGCAGGGCAGCCTTAGAAACTAAAAGCCCAATCTTCACTCATCATGGCGGGTTCTTGTCACTTGGAGACCTTCAAAGGACTGGGTACCCTTTTCATGTTTGGGGTCCACTCCCTTGGACCTGTACAGCACCCTGCAGGAATGCCTTAGCTCTGTGGTGTCCAGGATTCCACTACGCAGGATCCAGCGTCCGGAGGTCGCGTTACAGGCAAAACCTTGCAGGATCCTTGTGTCTTCTTTGCGAAGGTCGGGTACCATTTATCTAGGCATATAGCCTGCTCAAACAAACGTGCCCATCCACCTTGCAGACACTAGTAAATAGTAAAATAGGTTATATAGGGGATCACTTCCTGTCTAAAGACCTTTGGTCTACCAGTGTCCATTCACCTGGAGATGAAGTATAACCCAGTAAATAATGAATAATAGCCTCACTCTGTGTCCTGAGATGTATGAAAAATAAAACAAACTTTTAACATCTGAGCAACATGCTAGTTACTCAACATAACAAAGTTCTTAAACGATAAATTACAACCAATAGCCATAAGATGTCACCTTTATTTTCCCTTAAGTGAATATAATAAATATCCAACTCATTACTGACACACTATTTAAAGGTCGTTAAGCCACTTTGTAAACTACACACAATCCCCTCAGTTAGAAAGCGTCCTATACTGCAGTGTATGTTCTTTGCAAAAAAGATGCCCATTACTAGCCGATTTCAGGGTTCCGCTCACATAACTCCTCGCTGCTCCCTCTTTCAATCTGACAGCTAGAGCGGGAGGGGCTGAGAATCCCCTGCTGACGTCAGCTCGAAGGAGGGGAGGGGAGGAGAGAGCCAGGACGTCAGTTGGGGATGAGGAGAGAAGCGAGGAGTCACATGAGCAATGAGCGGCGCTCTGAAATCAGGTTGTAATGGGCATATATTTTTACAAAGAACAGACACTGCAGCATAGGACACATTCCAACAGAGGGGATTGTGTGCATTTCCTAGGGGGGAACCGAAATTTTTCGGCCGAAAATAGTGTTTTTCTGCATATTTGCTAGCGGTTTGGTCCCGCCCACCCATCAGCAGCGACATTACAATGATCGTTTCAAGCACAGAACGGCTCTTATAAGCTGCACTGTGTATGGAGGAGATGAGGAGTGTGTTACATTGCAAAGACAGAGCAGCTTGTAAGAGCCGTTCTGTGCCTGAAATGATCATTGTAATGTCACTGCTTGCAGAGAGAGAGAGAGAGAGAGAGAGAGAGAGAGAGAGAGAGAGAGAGAGAGAGAGAGAGAGAGAGACTCACAAGCTGTCAGATTTCGCTGCTGATGCCGGGGGCGGGACCGAACATCAGCCAATGGGATAGGGGCTGGGCGAGGGTTAGCTGTTCGGTCCCGCCCACCTCTGACATCAGCAGTGAAATCTGACAACTTGTGTGTCTCTCTCTCTCTCTGCAAGCAGTGACATTACAATGATCGTTTCAAGCACAGAACGGCTCGTACAAGCTGCTCTAGCTGTGCAATGTAACACACTCCTCATCTCCTGTCAGTGCCATATAGTGCCACCTGTCAGTGCCATCCAGTGCCACCTGTCAGTGCCATCTGTCAATGCCAATCAGTGGCACATGTCAGTGCCAGCCAGTGCCACCTATCAGTGCCAACTGTCAGTGCCAATCAATAGCACCTATCAGTGCCTCCAATCAGTGCAATCTATCAGTGCCAATCAGTGCTGCCTATCAGTGTCTCCAATCAGTGCCAGTGTCATTTATCAGTGCCAATCAGTGCTGCCTATCATTACTTCCAATCAGTGCCACCTATCAGTGTCAATCAGTGCTGCCTGTCAGTGCCCAGGCACAGGTAGGCTGCATATGACAGTTGTATATAAAAATATAAATATCTTTTAAAAACTGTCATTATCGGTTTTTGGCATTCGGCTAAGTGCACTTTCGGTTTCGGCACCAAAATTTCCATTCGGTGCACCACTAGCATTTTCTACAGTTATTTCAGCAGCAGGAGGGGGGGTGGGGCAGGCACTGATAAGAGCTGACAGGCAGGGAGGGGGGAGAGGACAGGAACAGAGGAGAGCTGCGGATGACAGAGGCAGGTAAACTGACCACGGTGTCAGGGCTCAGCAGCAATGATAAACCGTGGTCAGTTTACATGGGGGAGGGCATAGCTAGGCAGCATCAGACAGGTATTTCAGGTGTTACAGGGGGCCAAATTACACAGCACAAGCACTGTGATGTATAACATGCTTTAAACGGTTCCAGACCAGCTCGCGTACATTTACTGCTGCAGAGTGGCGCTGTTTCGCAAATCACCGTCTATAAACTGCAGGAGTGTGCCCGCGGCTCGGGCGGACCCGATGTACGTCGGCGAGCCGCGATTTCTGGCCACAGCTGAAAAACGGGGAACCGCCGATGTAAACACGGCGGTTGCCCACGCTGTCAGGCAGCATGACAGATCTACTGATCCCTGTCACTGGGATCAGTTAGATCTCTCGTGGTCCTGACAGCCCCGCCCCCTCACAGTTAGAACACGCCCAGGGAACACAGTTAAGCCCTAGAGCGCCCCCCCAGGTTAACCCCTTCACTACCAATGAAATTTATACAGTAATCAGTGGACATTTAAATTTCCGATCGCTCTATAAATGTCATTGGTCACAAAAGTGTGTCAAAAATATCCGACATGTCCGCCCCAATATCGCAGTCCTGATAAAAATCGCAGATAGCCGCCATTACCAGTAAAAAAAAAAAAAAAAAAAAAAAAAAAATTGTAAAAAAAACGCCAGAAATTAATTCTCATGGTTTACAAATGTGGCTAACTTTTGCACAAACCAAGCAATAAATGCAGATCGCGATTTTTTTTTAAACAAAAATATGAGGAAGAATATAAAATCGGCCAAAACCGATGAATACGTTTGGTTATATATTTTTTGGATTTGTATTTTAGCAAAAATAAATTTTTTTTTTTGCAAAATTGGCGCTCTTTTTTTGTTTATAGCTGTGATCAGAAATGACGCAGAGGTGATCAAATACCACCAAAAGAAAGCTTCATTTGTGGGAAAAAAAGGACGCAAATTTCTTTTGGGTACAACGTCACGCGACCGCGCAATTGTCAGTTAAAGCGACGCAGTGCCGAATCGCAAAAAAGTGCTCTGGTCCTACAGTGGGAAATCCTTCCGGGGCTGAAGTGGTTAAAGTTTTTATGTTTTTTTAAGGGTTACAAACACTTTAAAATAATAGAAAATGCAATATGCAATAAAGAAGAAGTGGGCCACCTGACAGATGCTAGGCTCAAAAATAGGAATTTTACTGCACCTGTAAATTCCTTACCTTGGAGTACTGTACAGGACATAGGAAGTTAATCTTATACCATGGGTTATACGCTGCTACCTTTCGGTGAATGGACACTTGGAAAAGCTTTGTTGGGACCACCCCCTACACAAACCCTGGGAGGCTCCAGTTTATCAAGCAGTAAAGAGATCACAGAGGAAATGGGGTGAGAAGACTGTGTCCTTTACTCCAAGATATGGATTTTACAGGCAAGTCAAAATTATTATTTTAATCGTACAGTGCTGGACACAGGCATGGTTTCCCAGACCATGGGTCATCCCAAAGCAATAAATAGAGGGTTGGGAAAAACACTTCCAAAACAGCAACAGGCCCACAGGAAACCATAGAGGGCAACAGATCTGAACGGATAATTGAAAGCAGAAACACCTTGAAGCTGAAGCATGGATCAGCAGAGGCTCAAACACCTGTCAAAAAATAGTTTAGAAATCAACAACAAAAGAGCAGTTGGTGGCCCTATGACTTTTGAGAAAGTCAGATGCTAGATGCTGTAAAAAAAAAAGCCCAAGAACTCCCTGGGAAGGAGGGACTAATTCCCTGAGAGCAAAAGCTCTAGAGAAAAAAAAAGAAATTAATACGAACCACTGATCTAGATGAAAGAGGGAGAAATCCTATAGAGTGACCATCCATTTGACCTGTGAGGAATGGAAGAGGGGTCAGGTCCCAAGGCAACATGTGGCAGGTAGCCATAGAGGACAGTCCTGGCCCCGCCCATAAGATGAATCTTATCTGTCTCACATGCCTTCAAGGCAATAAATGGAGATGGAAAATTACATTCCCAAAAAAGGCAATAGGAAGAGTGCCAGGGGTGCAAGAAGGACTGGCTTCCAGAATACTTTATCCCCATGTAACATAGAAAAGGAGAGTACCCCCAAGAAGAAAGCAAGGGGAAGGCAAAACAGAACTACGACTGCCAGGAAAATTGAGGAAAAGAAAGGCCTGTTCTTTTAACCACCTTAAAGACAAAGAGGGCACTACATGAACAAAAGCACTGGAGAAAGACCCAACAAAGGCACATAAAGTCATAACAGGTGACGTATAACTACTTATTACAAAAGAATGAACAGGGAATGTAAAAGCCATGGTGTTAGGCAGAAGATATGCAAGGCCTAATCAAAGTCCTACAAGGTACCAAGGGCTAGATGTTTGGCGATTCCCAACGTAAGAAGGAATGTTAATTTCTATCATGACACTATCACAGTAGGTGAGATCTACCTCAGTCGATAGATTTTGCATCCATTATAGAGGTTGGAATGTGCCTAATTTATACATTTCAGGCAATTAAGTTGCTGTGAAGTCCATGAACAAGAGTCTGTTGAGCAGTTGTAAAACTGAAGATGTGTGGTGAGAAGCAGGCAAGTGCCAAGGCATCCATAATTTGTAAATGGAGGTGCAACAATCACATTAAAGGGAGTACTGAGAACAGAAGTAATGCAACCTTTACCAGTACTAAGCTGGCAAATGGGAGTTAACTGGTAACAAAGACCAGGTATTTGTGGAGGCGAGGTAATCCTCGACTCTCATTAAGGTAGGTAGGGTATATCAAAACTCAATGAAGAGTCAGAGTAGAAGGTCAGAGATATCTGAGTAAAAATAGGGTCTAGGTAGTGGAGGGAACCTCCCCAAATAGTGACTAGAGTTCCTATGACCTTGAGTGGATAAAAACAGGCTTTGGCTGTTCAGGAATCCACCAGCATAACCTAAAAGAGATTCTATTGGGGAGCTCTGAAGGGTGCCAGGGAGAGCATGTTCATGAACATGGGGTCAGCGATAGACAAAATGTAATGCTGAAGAAAATGTGAATAAGAATCATATCAAGATTGGACCCTGAAAACCGAAATAGTACAAAAGCAGTTTGGGAATAATGCAGTATTAACAGAAGGAAGAAGTATGAACATCAGCGTTTGGGCATAAGGTTCAAAGATTGACTCAGGAGCCTTGTGAAAGAAGCATGTCAAAGGTAAACTGGGATTTGAATATTCAGGGTGCGAAGAAAGGTCTAATGATATAGCACCAAAAAGTTTGCTGATTTTTTTTCCCAGGAATGTAAGGGGTATATTGCAGTGTGAATAAATGGGGAGTATAACCCTTCACATTGCATTTGCTATTAAATTTAAAAAAATCTCTCATGTGAGCGATATAGTGGCAGCTCTAAAGGAGACCAGGCAGATTAGCTGATGCAGTAGACATAGTGACAGGTCTACAGGAAACCACCTAAAGCTGTAGTAATTTGAATAGATGTTTTTAGGGGATGATGAGACATGCATCCCTAAAACAGAGCAGGATCAATGTGTAAGACTTTGAAAAGTCCTTGTAATTCTATCCAAAGGGGAAGGAGATGACCACCCCTGACTGTCAGCAGCAAGAAGGTGCAGAAAATTTGTCTTGTGAGGCAGCAAGTAGGAATGGGTAGCAGAAAGAAACAGAAAAAGGACAGCAATAGAGACTCTGTGTGTACCTCTCTTAAAACAATGTGAAATAAATTTATAGGATTTCTTTATTCTAAGCTGTCAGCAGATATCTTCCCACTTCCAGCAGCCACCTCCATGTACTCCTCAAGGGAATTCCCAAAGAGAAGCTCACATTTAAAGGCCATGCAAAAATCCTCTTTCGCGAGCTAGGTCCACCAGCCATACTTTTTGTGAATATGCAGAAAAAGTAAGGACATTCTGGAGATTTAACAAACTCCACTCTCGATGGCATCTACACAGAATAGCAGGGCAGAGAGCAACAATTGTAAGTTCGCTGCAAAATAAGGATTCGCTATATGGAGACGTTGTTCACTATTGAGTTCTCCAGTCTAGTTAGCCATAGTCTGGGCAATTGACAAAGTACTAACAACTGGTTCTGCTTAATTCAGACAAGCCATATGTGCGTCTGTGAGAGCGCCCACATCAGGTGGATGTAGCAGTGTCTGTGTGTAACATTTTGCTGTGGAACAAGGGAACAGCTATCAACCCGAAAGAAACCTGGAGTTTCCTCAGGACCAGAATTTCTGCAGTTTGTCCATTGTACTGCTGCTCCCAATTGCCTGTAATCTGCCACTGCCAAGTGAGGCCCTTCCCCTATGGGGTACGAACGAAATGGATGTTGAGGAGGTTTAGCATATGAAAGAAATAGCAATATCCCAGCCACTAACCCTGTATTACTTTATCTATGTTGCAGGTTCCTTAGACTTTGTCACAGTGGGGATACCCCCCCAAGAGGTCTTCATGGTCTAGGTCTCACAGGAATAGACCACTGTCCCGGACCTGTATAACACAATGCAGTTACCAACACTCATTACACCATGTGCCAAGGCAAGTGCCAAAACACAGGATCCAGTGCCTAGGGCTAACATTAAAGGCTGCCCCCCCTGTGGGGAAGTAGGTTTAAGGTTCCCAAAATGAACCACTAGCAAGCCCTGCGGTAATAAGCTATTGGACCTAGATAGAAATGTCAGTGGAAGCAGTAAAGAAAATTAAGAATGGTTTACAAAATTTCTACAAAAACGGAAGAAGTCCATTGCCTAGGACAGGGATCTCCAAATTGCGGCCCTTTACTTGCCTTTATCCAGCCCTTGGGGCACTTTTCTTTTACACTGATACAATACACTATTCCTCCCACTGACACCAACAACTGGCATTATTCCTGCTACTGACATTAACAATATTTCTCCCATTGACGCAGATGGGGCACCATTCCTCAAACTGACACCAAAAATGGGGAACTATTCCTCCCACTAATAGCAATGACGAGGCACTATTTTTCCCACTGACACCAGCGATAGGGCACTATTCCTCCCCTTAACACCAAAGATACGTTGCTTACTCCCACTGAAACCAGGATCATTTCTACTCCCAATGGCCACAGTCTGGCCCCCATTAAAGTCTGGAGGACAGTAAACTGGCCCTTTGTTTAGAAAGTTTGGAGAACCCTGGCCTAGGACACTAGCAAAAACCCAGAGTGCCATGGAGTAGGAGGGATTATATGAGCATGCACTGGGGCTGTTCTTAGCAAAGCTTTGTCCAGTGTTGAGTTAATTGAGGTAGTGGCATATGTACCACAGTCTAGAACTTCTTGTCAAGTACTGTACAATTGAGATAAATAGTTTGTGTATTTACCTGGTCATCAGACATATATGAAAGACGATCAACAAGTTCTGGATTACCTAACAAACTTTTTATGTATTCTTCACCTATAAAAAAAAAACAAAAAAACAATTTTGTACATTTTGGTAATTTTAAAATACTGTAACAGGTATGTTTAATTTAGCAATCATTTAAATTATTTATATTTTATTATTTATTTCAGGTACTTATATAATGCCATCAATTTACGCAGCACTTTACATATATATTGTACATTCACATCAGTCCCTACCCTCAAGGAGCTTACAATCTAAGGTCCCTAACTCACATTCATACATACACATACTAGGGCCAATTTAGACAGGAGCCAATTAACCTACCAGCATGTCTTTGGAGTGTGGGAGGAAAACTGAGTACCCGGAGGAGACCCACGCAGGAACAGGGAGAACATGCAAACTCCAGGCAGGTAGTGTCGTGGTTGGGATTCGAACCAGGGACCCTTTTGCTGCTAGACGAAAGTGCTAACCACTACACCACTGTATTTTTACTAGTAATGACAGTGATCTGCGATTTTTAGCAGAACTGCGACATTGCGGCGGACAAATCGGACATTTTTAGAGCTATAAAAATGCACTGATTACTGTATGACACTGACAGGGAAGGGGTTAAAACTAGTGGTGCTCAAGGGGTTAAATGTGTTCCCTGGGTGGTGTTTCCAACTGGGGAAGTGTACTGACTGGAGGAGAAAGATCACTGTTCCTGATCACTAGGAACAGACAATCGCTCTCTACTCCCCTGACAGAACAGGGATCTGTTTGTTTACATTGACAGATCCCCATTCTGGCTCTGAGGAGCGATCGTGGGTGGCTGGTGGACATCATGGCCGCCGGCCACGCGCATAGGCTCCAGTGTCGCAGGCGTACGTCCCTGCTATATGCCTTAAACGAATGGTTGTACCGGTATGGCAATTTGTGGGAACAAGCCGACCTGTTGCCGTATATCGATAGCAGCGGGTGGGCAAGTGGTTAAAAGAGGTATTCTTTAACCACTTAAAACGGAGCTCCACCCAAAAGAGGTAGCTTCACTTGTTTGCTTCCTCCCTCTCTCCGCTGCCACATTTGGCACCTTTCGGGGGGTGGGAGGAAGGCACCCGTCCCCACTTCCGGGAAACATCACCACGGCGCAGTCCCCCGGAAGTTCGGCCTCCTCCCCCTTCCCCCGCCATCAGGCCATTCACAAAGCACAACGCGCTTCACGCATGCGCAATAGGGAACCGACTGTGAAGCTACATTTTTTGGTGGGGTTGGAGACCCGCTTTAAGCTCTGAAAGGTTTTACCCCCTTCATAACGAGAGCATTTTTTGCTATTCTGTACTGTGCTACTTTAAGTGGCAATTGCGTGGTGGGACTGATAGAGCGGCGGGCAATCTGATACTGAGTGGGAACTGACACAGTGATCAGTTCTAATACCATACACTGCCATTGTACTAATGACACTGGCTGGGAAGGGATTAACATCTAGGGGCAATGAAAGGATTACCTGTGTGCTAAACAATGTGTGCAATATGTGCTGCTTTTACCAATAGATGTGGCTGACTTAGCCACATCACTGCTCTCTATACAGAGCCCTGTGCTGTTAGTAAACACAGGGCTCTGTGCTGTTATTCGCTAAGCAAATCGGCAGGTCCTAGCCATAAATCATTGGTGGGCCAGAGGGGGCATGTGCCCCATGCGCCGCATTAAGAGAGGGAGCCGCCGTCCCCATTCTCCAAGGGTCCCAGGTCGGCTCCCTGTCACATCTGGACAGGAAGGGTTGCATTTACTAGAACCAATTGGTTATATTTTCCTCCCACAGCAACAGGCCAGCTTCTCCTCCACTCTTGCATTCAGCAGCTGCAGGAGAAAAATACAGCCGAACTGAATCTTTGCCCCAGGTGAAGAAATGTCTAGCTTTGCCACTGAGCTGTAGATATGATAATTATTTCAGGGGTTCCCCGAGATCTCAAACTATTTGCCATGGGTTCCTTCTTAAAAGGTAAAAAGGCTTGAAAACCCTGAATTAAAGTGATATCAGAAAGAAAGCTCCTTATAAATTAGCCATCTAAAAAAAACCTGGGAACAACATCTTGCCAATATTGATTTAAAAAGGAAAAGATGCACAATAAATCTTATGGCTGAGAAAGACATACAAAAGAATGAAGTAGCTTCTTTTTAATGATATTCAAAGTTTATAGTTCCGCCTTGGTATATGCAATATTTTGAACATACTCAGTAATAGTGATCACATAGGAAAGTGAAAAGCACAAGAATAGCAAGCAACATATAATGTAAGACTTACAGGTGTATGCTACAATTCCTTCTTCCACTGCTTTCTCTTTATTTCTCCGGTCATTTGTTATTAAAAGCACTTGTAGATTTTTGTTTTTTTGTGAACTCTGCAAGTGTTTATTGTACCATTTTACTGCAGTTCTAATTGCCCTGTCGTTCCGATCATTAGCATTCTCTCCTTGTTCTTGCTCTACGTAGGTCTCACTGTCATGCAAATAAAGAGCACATTACTAAAAAGCTTTTGTACCTAAACAGTTAATGCATTTGGCTAACCACGTCCTCATCTTGTATATATACACAGTATCTCACAAAAGGGAGCACACCCCTCACAATTTTGTAGCCCCCCCGAGACTGGTGAGTTACACTTACCGGTAACTGCGTTTCTATAATCTTCCAGGACAGCAGAACTGAAAGATAAATGGATCCACCTGAAAGGAAACAATCAACAATGAGGTTAAAAACCCCCATCCTTCCCCTGCACCTCAGTTCTGCCAACCTATTAGGTTATCCTGGTGCACAAGGGAAACCTTTTCCAGCGTAACTCACCAAAGGGTGGCATATAGGCCTGCCGTCCTCGAAGATTTCCTAGAAACGCAGTTACCGCGGTATGTGCAACTGGTAATTTTCTCTAGTCATCTTCCAGGACGGCACACCTGAGACGAAGAACAAGAAGCTCAAGGCCTACATTGGGGCGGGAACACTGCTTGTAAAACCTTTCTGCCAAAAGCCAAGTGCTGAGGCGACAACAGTTCCACTATGTAGTGTCTCAAGAAGGAATCCTGCTTCACCTATGTGACTGTTTGACAGATTTACTCTATTGAGGCTCTGGCCTTCTCTGCCCAAAAGGCTGCCAGTGATCTCGTGGAATGGGCTTTAAGATGAGCTAATACTGGGGATCCTGACTGCTCATAAGCTATACTGATGGCTTGTATAATCCACCTGTCCACTGTAGCTCTAAAAGCCTGCCGTCCTTTTTTCAGACCACTAAACAGAACTAAAAGGTGGTTTGTTTTCCTGAAATCCTTAACTCTCCCTCTCGCTTTCATTCCTCAGATTTTCACAGAAGGAAGGTGAAATGATTTCCAGTGACCTATGGAATTGGGGAGATAGGGTGGTTCTGAGGCAAGACGCTCTATCTTCCAAGACTAACAAAAAGGACTCCGTAGGTTGCTTATCCTCCTGGCTGTAGTAATGGCCACTAGGAAGGCTAACTTAAGGGATAAAAAACTGAAATTTGTAATGCTGGTTCAAAAGGCGCTTTTGTCAGCACCTCTAAAACCAGTGTCAGACCCCAAGGTGGGAATCTGTTAATCCTAACTGGAGTCAACCTCTCCCTATCTAACAAAAATCTTTTGACCAGAGCATCCAGTGCGAGTCTCTGGTCCAGAAAGACAGATAGACCGTTAGATGGACTCTCAGGGTGTTCAGGGCCACCCCCTGATCCACTTCTGCCTGTAAAAATTCTAGAACTACTGGTATAGATGGAAGGGAAATCGTTCTATCCCGACACCAGCGCGAGAACATTTTCCAGAATTTAGCATATATTTTTCTGGTGACTAGCTTTCTACTCCCAAGGAGGGTCTCAATCACTCTTACAGAACATCCCTTCCCTTTGAGGATCTCCCCCTCAAGAGCCAGGCCATCAAGCAAAAGAACCCCTAGTCGGGGTGACAAACTGGCCCCTGTAGCAGAAGATGCTGCCCAGTCGAGAGGCGCTGTGGAGAAGAAATTGACCATTTCTTCAGAAAGGGACACCAGGCTCTTTTTTGGCCACCAAGATCAGGTTGCATTCCGAGTGGGCTAATTTCTGCAGGAGCTGTGTGATGAACGCTAGTGGGGGAAAAGTATACACTAGGTGTTACCCCCATTCCTGTGCCAGTGCGTCTACCCCCTCCGAACCCCATTCTCCCACTATCCCAAAGCGCCGACTTTCTTGAAAAAAAGACTCCTTTGTTCAGCTCCCATTCCCCGATGGATGGGTTTTCGACTTAGAAAGTCTGCTTCTATATTGGAGGACCCCTTTGTGTGGACCACCGATAAGGAGGGGAGAATCTCTTTTCCGACCAATTTTAGGAGACTCCTGGGCCTTTTTACCCCTTGTCGGTTTAAGTAAGAGACCGTCAGTTCTGTTGTCTGATAAGACTTGGTCTTCCTGTCCCCGAATCCTGACCTCAAATGCCCTCAGAGCCTGTCCTACTGACAGGAGCTCTCTGTAATTGGAGGAGGTTTTTGTTTGAGCCGGGGTCCATGTTCTCTGAGCTCATAGATCCTCCTCCAGATGGGCGCCCCAACCACAGGAACTTGCGCCAGTAGTTAGTATGACTGGGTTCCACGGAGCCCGGGAGCGACTTGATGTCAACCTGTCCTCGTCTAGCCAAAACTTAGAGAGGCCTTTACTTCTTCTGGGAGGGAAACCCTCTCGTCCAGTGACTCCCTCTTCTTGTCCCAAGAGGAGAGCAGTAAGAGCTGAAGTTCCCTGGAATGAAGTTATGTCCAGTGAACCGCTGGGATGCAAGAGGTCATTAGCCCTAGAACTCTCATGATGTGTCTGCGTGAGCAGTCCCCCGAGATCTAGTAAAGGTGAAAAATGATGCCACTAGCTTTCTCTTCGGGAAGAAAATGTTTTTGTACCCTGGAACTTCCAGATACCTGAGAAACAAAAAGGAGGGGTTCGGGACTTTAACCTCTTCGCGTCCATGCTATAGCCGAAAAACGCTACAGCGCGGACCTGAATTACAGGGTGTCCAAGTACGTCCTCCCGAGCATGCGCTGTCAGCGAGTCCGTGCGGGTTGAGTGCAGCGCGCTCTGTGAAATCAGTGCCACCAATCATTGCCCTTCAGTGCCACCCACCAGTGCAACCCATCAGTGCCGCCCCATCGGTGATTATCAGTGCCACCTATCAGTGCCCATTAGTGCCGCCTTATCAGTGCAGCCTATCGGTGCCATCAGTGCAGCCTATCGGTGCCATCAGTGCAGCCTATCGGTGCCATCAGTGCAGCCTATCGGTGCCATCAGTGCAGCCTCATCAGCGCACATTAGTGCAGCTTCATCAGCGCACACTCCTTTTAAGGTTTGCGGACCTCACAAAGCAGGGGATCCAGCATTGGCAGTTCCGAGCCCTCCCCTTAGGCCTAGCAGCAAGCCCAAGGGTATTCACAAAGGTCCTGGTGAAGGTAGTGGCTCACCTCCACCTTCAAGGGATCTCCTTAATTCACACTTCGGGGCAATTGGGACATGGAGGTAAGCGTCCCTTAAGGCTACCGTGATCATAAAAACATCCTTCAACAGATGTTCCCACACGCTGTAAATGCTTTTGGAAGCTCTTGTGTTATAAAAATGTGTTCAGTTTCCTAAGATTTATTATTGGGAAAAATTTGCCTGAAGGCTTCTGGACGACAAACACATGGAAGTAAAATCCCTGACAGAGCGGTTTTGATGGGACCGAGGGAATTACCTCCTGGTCCACCAGATCTTGTATACTGCCTAATAACCCTTCAGCCCTCTGACGGTCCCTGGGTGGGTCAAAATAAAGTTTTGGGGGGGGGTCAGAGGGAGAAGTTCTAATCGTTAACCCGTGCTTATCAATTGTAGGATATAGGGACTCTCGGAAATTTCCTTTTACTGAGGAACGAAATTTGAGAGTCTCCACTCCACCTTGATCCTGGCGTCACTTGGGCTCCTTACTGGGGGTCTTATGGTCGGAAAAAAGCAGAACGCCCTTCTGCCTGTTTTTCCTATCCCCTCACCTTTTTGTGTCCTTTCTGGGCTTAAACTAGCCCTGACTCATGGGCCACAAATAACTTTTTTGCCCTTCTCTTTCTTGGCCTTAATTGGGATTTTTTCCCTTTCTCTGCAGATTGCGAAAGATCCTGGTCTAGGCCAGGACCGAAAAGTAGGGAACCCTCAAATGGCAACCAGCAGAGATGTGACCTGGACCATGTGACCCCCCCTCAAATGACTTAACCCAGACGGCCCTTTTTGCTGAAGTGAGAAGGGCCGCTGATTTGGCCATGGTTCTGATGGTTTCCACTTCTGCATCTGCCAGGTACAACACCGCTTTACTAACAATCTCCAGGGAGCCAGTGACTTCTTTGGACCTGGTCTCCCTAGCTACATGGTCAGTTAGTCTATCAAGCCATGCATCAACATTTCTTGCTACGCAAGCTGAGGCTAATACCGGCGCCATGGCTGCCACATTAACATCCTCGGCCCTCCGTAGCAACGTCTTGGACCCAAGGTCCATCTGGTCCTTGACGTACCCTCCTGGGAGGAAGATCCCTGCCTAGAAGAGAGCCTCTGTGTCCTGTTTCGTCACTATCACTGTCTTCAAGGACTGGAGGGGGGGGGGGGGTCAGCATTTCTGACTCTACCAACACAAAATCCTTCATAACGGCTGAGGTTTCCTTGCCCGACAGTTTGTGAATGCATCTGTAGCAAAAGGGCTTGGTCTGCTCTGGTGGTAACTCATAATTACCCCTGGGGGGGGGTTTAGGCTTTGTTTTTTTCTTTGGAAAACACAGTATCTACTGTCAAGCACATCCTTTACCTGCCCCCCTCAGAGTCCCCCCCCCCTTCTAGTTACAGGGGTGCAAGTCAGGCTTCCACCCTACCCCCACTGCCTGTCAGCAGAGGTAGACTCAACACCCGTGGTCTCCTCCTGAGCTGCGACCACCGTTGGTTCCTCCGCTCTGTTCATTCCTGTTGGGTTCCGTTTCCCGTTTGCAGAGGGCCGAAATGTGAGAGGCGCAAACGTGAACCCTCCATCCTTGCCCCACCGGGGTTTTTGACCTCTGAGTCACTGTCGATGGTCGGCGCCATCTTGTCAGAGTCCCTTCGCTGGAAGTGACGTTGGCCACGGGAAAACGGGGCCTGGAGTGCACCCATCCGCGCTTGCGCGGCCTGAGCTGGACGCATCTCTGCCCTTTCCTCCTGAACAGGCTCCCGGCCACAAGACTTCTGCAGCTCCACCAGTCGGCCCATTCCCCCTTACCACACCACCGCCTGGATGGAAGGTAGGAGGGAGTATTTTTGGTTCGCTGGAGTGCCGGGAACACTTCCCTTGTGCCAGGAGAGCTCCACAGAGGGTGGAGCCCCTGGAAGTGGGAAGCCCCTAGCTGGACCTGCAGCCCTCCCTGGCCTTGCAGTCCAGCAACCGGGGGAGACATTCCGCAAAGGACTTCAGGTCCAAGCATAAACGTTTTCCAGGAAACGCAATCAAGAACTTAGGTGCAGGGGAAAGGGCAGGGGTTTTGAACCTCATTGTTGATTGGGTTTCCTGTCAGGTGGAACCAGTCATCTCTCAGGCGTGCCGTTATGGAAAAGAGGAAAAAAAAAAACAAAAAAACACCGCTATAGCTGTTGTTTTGTGGAAAAAAGGATGTTACTTTTACCGATGGTATTCATTGGTGAACGTGTAGAAACCCTTCTCAGGATTACTAGTCAGATCCCGGATTCGTTTGTAAACTGGGGCACTGCGACGCCTAACTTCCTGGAGAACGATTTGCAGTAAGATCACATTACGAATAACTGGGTCTTCAAGGATATCAATCTAAACAAAAAGTACACAATGAATTACAAAAAAGTACTTATGCTTCTATTACAAGCAAGTGTAAACCATTTCATTATATCCAGACAATTACTTTGTGCAATTGAAAACATACAATAGGTTACAGAAAAACTGTTGATGAAATATGAGCTATATTTGGCAGAAATGGATCACTTACAGATCTCTAATACAAGAGATAAACAGGGATTTGTAGCTAGCAATGCAATCACTAGAATCAGTGACAATTTGTTGTTTTGCGCTGCTACAAATCTCTCTCATTCAGCAATTTGTAGTCAAGCATAGCGATTGCTGCAACCTTTCAAAGAAATGCATTAAGAGCAATAGTCCCTAATAATTTTGCTGCAAAGCCGAAACAAAGAATTTTAATCATGGAGCGACAAATCACGTTGTCTCTGGTTTGCCCGGAGTCCCACTATCCTAGGAGGTACCGGAATTAGGATTAGGTTCCTAAGTGAAATAGGCATCTGATACCCATCATATTTGTGTTCATTCAAACAGCAATGTCATGCTGGACAATATACACATTACCAGAATGTCACCTGTAGATATTAATACATGTATGAACTGTATTTGAGGGAGGGCAGTTACAGGGTCATAAACAATGTGACATATGATCGGCCACTCCTCAGACGTTCTGAGTGGTCAAATCATTTCTGTCCACACCCTCCTCAGGGACCTGAAAAGAGAAACAGCACAGTAGTCTGGAGCTCTCTTTTTACAAACAAACAAGGAACATCAGCAAAGATATATGAGAACCACTGATCCATCTTATGCTCATTGACTGGACTCTGCTGAACTCAGAATCAGGACTTCACTACTTTCACTTTTTAAACCCTTTGTTTTTCTTTTCCATTGTCTATTTTCCGTTGTAACACCTTTTGTTAAAAATATTCCGTATGTGCCATTTTACCATTTTTTTTTGTTATTAAACAATATTTCAAAATTGCTAATATGGTCTCTGATGCACGAAGTCAGAACTTGCTACTACAGGTGGTCCCCGGGTTACAAACAAGATAGGGACTGTAGGTTTGTTCATAAGTTGAATTTGTTTGTAAGTCGGAACAGGTACATTTTTTAAGTGTAGCTTCAGCCAAAACAAATATCTTTAAGCTTTTTGGATAGCATAGGGAAGGGTTAACACCCCTGTGATGTTTGTTTTGCTGTCTATGTTTCTGTTCAGAAGATTTCACCTCACTTCCTGTCCCAATGATAATTGTTTTTTGAAAATTTTGGGTTGTTGTGGAAACAAGGATTGGTGATAAAGCATCAGTGGAGACCCCCTTTTCCCATAATAACTCTTACAGGAGTGAATTTCCCTTCCTAGGGGGAGATTTCCTCTCACTTCCTGTTGTCTCCCTCCGTTTGTAAGTAGGAGTCGTTCATAAGTCGGATGTTCATAACTAGGGGACTGCCTGTATATGGTAAATCTCTGGATATTCTGGTCTATGGTGGGTATTACCAGCATTTATCAAAAGTCTAATTGTTATTGTGAAAGTTTTATATTCACAATAGAACATTATTATTCTGGCCAATGAAATTAATTAACGCCCAAGCGCTTGAAGTTCCTAAACACATTGCACATGTTTTCAAGTATTTTTTTTTTCTGCCAAAACGTTGTTGCCAGGAGGAAAGGAGTTTATAAAAGTTAGGAAGACATCCTGTGTGCACGAGTCATTACTGATGACAGGTCTTCGCTGAAGAAAAATCACCGGATTATTTAACGCACACTGGTGTTTTGCAAGATATACAATTTGGTACTTTCATGGTTTCATTGATGGGCTTTATATTATAATTTTTGGATTACTATTATTTATAAGATTCTTCTGGTATTAACAGGTGCTGAAATTGTATTTTTATAGCTCTACGGTGAGCAGCCATGCTGCTACTGAACCTACCCATTCACAAATCATGCATTCCCTAAAAGTCTGCGAGGCCTTGCTAACAACTCGAATCGAGAACCATCCACACTGTCTTCTTACTGAAACAAGATGTCCAGAACTTAAGGAATTGGAGCTGCAGAGGAAAGCATCAGCAGGCTGGAAGCGCTAGTCTGCCACCGTGAGGGATGCTTCCTGGAAGATGGTGTCGCTCAGATCAAAGCTGGATGACTTGTGGAAAAAAAAAAAAGGTTGAGACGAAACAAACTCTGTTTTGTTAGCTTCCCAGAAAAATCTAAGGGAACCTCTCCTGAACGATTCCTTAGATCATATCTAAAAAGCACACTAGGGGATAACACCCTTGTAATATCATTCATCATAGAACACGTCCATCACATGTCACTTCACCCTCCACAACTGAGCGCTCGTATGCTTCTTTTAATTGCATGGATTCTAAATTTTGAAGACAAGGTTACCACCCCCTAAGTGGTTGTCAACTTGTGACAACCACTTTAACCTACAGGTAAGCCTATGATAAGGCTTACCTGTAGGTGCCCTGCACATCTCCTAAACCTGTACGGTTCAGGAGATATGCCGTGTATTTTCTGTGCCGACGTCTTGTCGGCACATGTGCAGTGAAGAAACGGCCTCCGTGCCGTTCCTCCACTGCGACCGTGCCATGACTGGCAGCTCCCACACGCATGCGCGTTTCACGCGACTCCGGCCAGTCACAGAGCCGGAGTCGCGGCCCCAGAAGGAAGAGGGGCTGAAGATGGACACCGCCAGCACAGGGGACATAGCAGGCTTTGTTTGCAGGTAAGTGGCACATAATGGGCTACTATCCGATGCATTACAGGGGCATGTAGAGTAAAGTAACCCCCATCTGGGTTTACTTCCTCTTTAAGAAGAATCAAAAGAAAGCTAAAAAAAGCTAACTGGGAGGGGATTGGGACTTTATATGACACACGAGTGTGAGAGAAAGATACTGGATGGATATGGTAAAACAATTTATTTTAGAAATAGAACAATATTTTCATAGTAGACATCATATAGTCAATATTCAAATAGGTCAGTACAGACCCAATATATAATATGTAACTAGAAGGGGGGGGGGGGGGACTCTGAGGGGGGCAGGTAAAGGATGTGCTTGACAGTAGATACTGTGTTTTCCAAAGAAAAAACTCTGTACCTAAAACAATTTTTTACAAGGTCTTCTAGACCAACCCCCTGCGGGGGTACTTGGAGGTCATGGTCAAACGCAGGTTTATCAATAATGGAACATTTTACATAACCATATCAATCTGATGGATGGGGCAATTTTTTGTATACCATCAAATGTATTCTTTGTATCCTTGTATCCATGTACACATATTATATATTGGGTCTGTACTGACCTATTTGAATATTGACTATATGATGTTTACTATGAAAATATTGTTCTATTTCTAAAATAAATTGTTTTACCATATCCATCCAGTATCTTTCTCTCACACTCGTGTGTCCCAATTCCCTCCCAGTTAGCTTTTTTTAGCTTTCTTTTGATTCCAATTATAGGGATGGAAGATTGTGCCTCTACCCAGCCAAGTCTTCATATAAATCCCGATTTTTGCCCCCTGCCTTTTATGTCAGTACTTCCTCTTTAAGGCTGCAAGTATCTTGGGAGAACTTTGCTACAAGAGAGATCCGATTACCATCTACCCCAATGTCTTGGAAGATTTCCAGAAGCAAAAGGCCTTACTTTAAAGTAAAAAATACACCTTCAAGATAAAGGTGTGCAATACACTATACCTTAAAGTGGTTGTAAGCTATAGAAAAACAAAAAACCTGCAAAACAAAGGCATAATGAGCTATTATGCATCGCATATTAGCTCATTGTGAAATCCTTACCTTAGATCGACGCTGTTGCAGCGGTCCCCGCACACTGCTGTGAACGGCGACATGTCTCCCGGAGTTATTTCCGGGTTCACGGGCTCTGGTGGTGATTGGCCGGAGCCACAATAACGTCACTCCACGTGCCCTGAAGAAATGGCACGAGCAGACCGTTTCTTCAGTGCGTATGCGCCACTGACGTCAGTGCAAGCGTATACAGTGAATCTCTCTTAAATTGTGCAAGTTTAGGAGATATTCACGGTACCTACAGTTAAGCCTTATTATAGGCTTACCTCCAGGTAAAAGTGGTGTAACTAGGTTTAGAACCACTTTAACCCGCCAACCTCTGAGTGATCTCTGAGGGGAGAGCAATTTTCTTCTCACTCCTGAAGTAAGCTCCTTGTCATGTGTAAGAAAGTTTGAATAGAAGCAAATACAAGTCACATAAATATAGCATATTTAATCAATTCATATACATGGTGATTTCCCCATTGACACTGCAGGAACATGAATATCTAGCCCACACTGGGAGAAAGCCAAAGCCTCACAGGTCAAAGTCTTAGTGAGCCAAGACGTAGTGGTAAATAATGCTGCCGACGCAAGCACATTGGCCTGGAGGGTGTACCTGATGCAACCAGTAGCACAACACTTTAAAGTGATACTAAACACACACTGTAGTTTAAACTGTCCCTTCCATTTCTGTATGTGGACAATTCAACTACAATTATTTTAATTTAACAAACAAAACACACATCTAAAGTATGACCCAGATCTTTCCCAGTGTGTCTGCAGGGAAACATAAGCAGGAGGATCTTTTAGGATATAGGAGTAAAAATAAATAATATCAATAAAAATGTTTTAAATGGTGTGGGCAGATTTCTGCCAGTCACAGGCTGTGTCACGTCCCTCCAGCCTATGTCTTAGAATAAGAGGAAGGTGAAGCCACCATTAATCTACATGCAACATCCCTCCCCCATTGTGTTTAGCTAGTTAGTGGGCATGGAGGAGGAGGAGGGGGAGGAGGGAGGGAGTGGGCTGTCATTTACCACTGCGTATGTGTGACTCTATATTCACATAGGCTGCTCAGATGTGATAGGGAGGAATTGCTCAGCATAGAAACTCACTGAAAACTGAGCATGTGCAGAGTTGCCACCACAGCTGAAAAATCCCTAGCTGAATAGGGGACATGGACAGAAGGTGGAGATAAGGTGGCTCAGCTAGCCACCAAGGGCGCCCCTGTTACCCCACTACTCCTTACGCAACATAGTGGAGGACTTGGAAACCTAAGTAAGAGAGGGCTCCACTAGAACCTCTGCGGGAGATAGCAGCTTCTCCTCAAGCAGGGAGGAGACCTTTGAGAAAGTGAAAAGGTAACAGGGAAGAAAGGTCCCATAACTAGGATACTAACAAATGTCCATGCTAGCCAACAATAGCCCAGATATACAACCCCTCCAGGTATAATGCCCCTGAAATCATAGGAGCTAACATACTCATACTGGGATGCCCCTGCAACAAGCACAGAAACCTCAGAGAAAATACACAGTTTTGATGTTCCTGTTGGGCTGGAAGAACCACAAAAACTGAGGTGAATATGGTCTTTTTATTGACTGGTGATAGGTGTCCTGTTTTAGGTAGGCTGATCCTCTTTTTCTCTAATGTGCGTTCCTGGAAAATGATTTGGGGGGGGGTGGAATTTTTTTTCCTATTAAACCTCTTATAAACCCTTAGTTTTCCTCAGCAGCCCTAATTAATTTTCTTTCCATTAGTTGTTTCCCTGGTGATTTTTTTTGGTTTATTTCTACTTTTCAACCATTAACATTTACATTTTTTTTCTTGCGCTTAAATAGTGAATTATCGAGTGCTGTAATATAAAGCACAGAAGTTATCATTTAACAGAAAACTACAAAAAAAAACAAAAAAATAATAAAAAAATAAAATGGAGGAAAACCATTTGATTTACTTTTACCAACTGCCTTATAATGGGACAGAATGCATGAGTGAAAATCTCAGCCTGTTCCAACCCTTCCCTGGGACAACAAAAATAAAACATGATGGCACCAAAAGCTGCAATATTTCACTCACAGGAGGCAAATACAGAACTCTCAAGTGAAAGCATACGTAGATGCCTTGCATTGGTTAACACCGATTGCTTTATTTAAACAAATGTCATACCTGATGAAGCAACACATTAGTGTCAGGCAAAATGTAGTGGGGATATTGACAAAGAGAACTTTGCATATGGGTATCCTGACGTAGGACGGGGTTCTCCTGTTTGCACTCTTTACAGCCCTGGAAACCACAGGTAATATCATCCCTCAAGTAATGTTCTCTGACAATTTTTAAAATTCCACCCGAGCGTGTCTTCTTCACAAAGGTCTTTGATTTTAACATTTTCTTTTTATTCCTTCTTTAGCTGAAAAATAAATTTATAGAAAGAACATAAATCACAGGTAAACATAAAAAAGGTATATATGTAAAATATTATAGCTTACAAACCAAGAGAATACATTTATGGTGTTTTTACTATTTTTTTGCGAATTTTTATCGGAACTGCGATATTGCAACAGACATGTCAGACATTTTTGACACTTTTTTGGGACCACGACATTTGTACAGCGATCAGAAATGTAAATAGCCACTGATTACTGTGTAAATGTCACTGGCAGAGAAGGGGTTGTATTGCCTAGGCGTATTCCAACTGTGAGGGGGGTGGGCTGCCAGGGGCATAAGAGATCTAACTGATCCCAGTGACAGGGATCAGTAGATCTCTTACATGCCACCTGACAGAGCGGGGAACCATCGTGTTTACATCGACGGTTACCCGTTTTTCTTCTGTGGCTCGTCGGCGAACATCGAGTCCGCCTGACCCGCAGCCATACTGCTGGAGAGTGCGGCGGGAACGAGAGAGCGGCAGCCCGCTTAGCCACGCATTCGCGAGCCGCCGTTTATAGACGGAGTAGAGCTGCACAATTAATCGTACTGAAATTGCGATCTCGATCAGGCATTACCGCGATTTTTAGTGCAGTTAATGGAGTCCGACTTACGGGGCGACTCAGCGCGACTTGACTGTAATAAAAGTCAATGCAAGTTGCCTGAAGTCTTTTCTAAGTCGGAGCGACTTGAGTCTCTGGGGAGACTGCCAAGTCTGGGCAGAGAGCCAAGTTCTGAAGTCACTGCTGATAAAGACGCTAGAAGAGATACAAAGTAATTACTTCAAAGAAATGAACTCCCTTGTATAGAAGATGTTCAAGACTAAATATTTTCTGATTTTGCTGCTTACAAATAAAAATCCAGTATTTCCTGCTAGAAAATGACTCAGAACCCCCAAACATTATATATATATATACATATATATATATATATATATATATACACAAATACTGTGTGACATAAAATATTGCAACAACCGCCATCTTATTCTCTAGGGTCTCTGCTAAAAAAAAAATATATATATATATTTTTTTTTTTTAGCAGAGACCCTAGAGAATAAGATGGCGGTTGTTGCAATATTTTATGTCACACAGTATTTGTGCAGTGGTCTTTCAAACGCAATTTCTTTGGAAAAATTACCTTTTCAAAAAAACTAAACGGTGCTGTTAGCCCCATTTTTTTGTATATGTAATATGTTACGCCGTGAGAATCGTGATCTTTATTATAAGCAAAAAAATCGTGATTCTCATTTTGGCCAGAATCATGCAGCTCTAAGACGGAGATTTGCAAAGCAGCACCACTCTGCAGCAGTAAATGTACGCGAGCCGGTCGTTAACCAGTTAAAGATTCTATCTACCATCAAGAATAAGTCCTTACATTTAAAGAACACCTGTCATTTCAGGAAGGCCTAGGTCTAGTAGGGGAAAAGGAGACACAAATAGTGATTAAGGTGTGCCCAGACACACCTGGTACACCCCCTGCGCATTCATTGAATTTTATGTGCAGCCCTTTGGTGATGTTGGGGGTCACACTTGAAGCCCTTCATATCACGATAGGTGACCTCCCCCAGTCTATATGCACTACACGTGCAGTCATTCATTGGAATAAATGAAGAATTGTATGCATGTAAACGCAACTAATACGTTACACAGGATCTTCTGCTAGCTCTACCAGCAAGGACCTAGGTTTCATGCTAACACGGCAGCCTGCATTAGTTGCAGTCCTTCTATAACACAGCATGTGGTCTATAATGTGATCACATTCACACATACATCAGTAATCTTCATAAGTATATCAGTCACAGCTGACTCCGCACCGCTCAGCACAATAATCAGCCCATACCATAACCCAAGAAACGTGACATGATCATCACAATCACCTCCACTGAAGCCTTCCAATGTTTCCTTCACGTTTTCCTCCCGACAGGCCAGCCTGCACATGCGCAAAACCCACGTGTAGTGAGCGGAAACTCTATAAAACTTACCAATCAAAGAAAAGTTAGTACCAAATCGAGGTGTGATCCGCAAACCCGGAAGACTTGGCTTGTCATGTGATTAAAACAGCCAATCAAAATGATAGTTTATTCCTTGCGTGAAGCTATTTGCGGTAGCTAAGGATAATAAACATCTATGGAAGAACTTTATTACAGAGCTCTAAGGTCTCTTTACCTAATTAACATTGTCAAATGACTGTATGATTTAATGCTTGAATTAAGGCGGAGGGGAGGAGTAAAGAGTAATGGGGTGGGCAGGGGAGGAGAAAGGCGGAGCTGGGGGTGGGCTGAGAACGACGCATGCGCTGTAGAAGTAGTTGTGTGTTGATAGTTGTAGTATAGGCGGTTTTAACAGCGGCAAAGAGCAGAGGAGCCAGGTATGTACTGCTGCGGACGGAACCTTCTGTGTTCCGACCCACTACACTTTACTCTACTTTCTATGGAGATCCATTCATTTATAGCCAATGTCATTGTTATTAAAGTGAGGAGGGATGTCACAGGTAGTCACTGAGTGGGGGTAACCAAGGACCACTAGTGCCCATTGTACCAGGGTAACCAAGGACCACTAGTGCCCATTGTGCCAGGGTAACCAAGGACCACTAGTACCCATTGTGCCAGGGTAACCAAGGACCACTAGTGCCCATTGTGCCAGAGTAACCTAGGACCACTAGTGCCCATTGTGCCAGGGTAACCTAGGACCACTAGTACCCATTGTGCCAGGGTAACCAAGGACCACTAGTGCCTATTGTGCCAGGTAACCAAGGACCACTAGTGCCCATTGTGCCAGGGTAACCAAGGACCACTAGTGCCCATTGTGCCAGGGTAACCAAGGACCGCTAGTGCCCATTGTGCCAGGTAACCAAGGACCACTAGTGCCCATTGTGCCAGGGTAACCAAGGATCACTAGTGCCCATTGTGCCAGGGTAACAATGACCACTAGTGCCCATTGTGCCAGGGTAACCAAGGATCACTAGAGCCCATTGTGCCAGGGTAACCAAGGACCACTAGTGCCCATTGTGCCAAGTCTCAGCAAACTAGTTTCTGTTTTAAAATGATATCTAATGACACTTTCTGTTATTTTGGATGTAGTAGTCGATGGTTAAAGCTGATCTTAAGGGATCCTTACCTTTCATGAAACGGTTCCTGGCCCGAGTTGGCATCTTCTAGAGCCATCTTCATTGGCCAGCACGGGTTTGCAGGAGCCGCTCTTCCTGGCACACAGGGATCAGCACAATGCTGTAAGCTGAGCTGCACATGCACAGGTGAGTTTCCATGCTGATGTTCTGTCAAAATAGCCAATTCATCGAGATCTCCAACACTTCACTCCCGGTTACTGTTAAAGAGGTTGTATTGTCAAAAACTAATTTTTACATACAGGTAAGACTACACTAAGGCTCCTTTCACACTGAGGCTCTTTACAGGCACTATTTAGCTACAAATAGCGCCTGTAAAGCACCTCAAAAATCCCCCCCAATCCACCCCAATGTGAAAGCCCGAGTGCTTTCACACTGGGGTGGTGCGCTTGCGGGATGTTACAAAAAGTCCTGCAAGCAGCATCTTTGGGGCTGTGAGGGCAGTGGTGTATAATACCGCTCCTCTACCACCCCTGCCATTGAAATGAATGGCAAGCGGTTGCACAGCGCCTCAGTAGCACGGAGTGCCGGCACATTTAACCCCTTTTTAACCCCTTGTGGCAGTGGAGCTATATCGCTGGTTAAACTCCGCTAAAACGAACAGCGTTTTACCACGACCGGGGCTACCGCCTCAGTGTGAAATAGCCTTACATGTAGGTAAAAAGAATATCCCCTAATCCTGTACGGTTTAGGAGATATTCTCACTGCAAGCGCCGCTGATGTCAGCAGGCGCATATGCAGTGATGTCCCAGCGAAGACCCTGCCGGAAAGTCCGACGTAAAGACGGGCTCCACAAACCCAGAAGGATCCACGGAGGGAAGATGGCAGCTCCCTCTGTGGGGACCGGGCTGACCTGCGGGAGCTTCGTTCTGAGGTAAGCAGAGGCGGCTCTCTAATTAGGCAAATTAGGCAGTCGCCTAAGGCCTCGCACTCACAGGGGCCTCGCGGCCGCCTAATTTGCCTGTGATCGGTCACTTATGTCGGCGCTGGTGGCTCCGCCTATCCCTGCTGAGACTCGCTGTTGTCCAGGGCCTGACTGACAAATCCCGGTCCCATGTCAGGAGGTGTGGGGAGCTGGGCAGTAGAGGCGGCAGTGGCCGGATGACAGCACCCGGCTCCAGGTGCCTTCTGTACAATGCCAGCGGGCGGCATGTTCATGTGGGACCCGCAGCTGGGCTGCTCCTGCAGCCTGCGCTGCTCAGCCGAACTCTCCGCATTTTCCACATATCTAACTTCCTCTGTGCTGCCCCCCTTGTGCTCCTTGGCTCCGCCCCCCTGCTCTGTAGCGCTCCCATGCTCTCTGCCACCCCCAGCTCTCCACTCCCATTCTTTCTGGCCCCCAGACCACCCAGTACTCTACAGCTCCCAGCCCAGTGCT
>BLSH010504629.1:504233-531410 GCA_018402905.1 Glandirana rugosa
ACACTAGTCGGCACTGGTTAGACGTCTGGACTCCTCACCTCTCAGCTAGCCGACGAGAGGACTGTCCCTCCGCCTCCCTGTCAGGAGAGCAGCCGATCGACTCTCCACTCCTCAGGTCTGCAGATTGGTCACGGCTGATCACATGGTAAAGTGCTTCAGATGGAAGCACTTTACCGAGATCGGTATTGCGGGGGTTCAGAGTGACCCCCCACACCACCGATCACTGTGATGCACGCCCCCCCGGGCGCGCGGCGGCTTATTATACTGAGGACGTCATATGACGTCCAGTCAGGATAACTAAGCCACTTCCCGGCGGTCGGGAAGTGGTTAACAAGTATTTTATTGTTTTTCAAGCTATAGAGAAAGCAAAAAGGATATTCCAGTGTACTTCTGTGTGTCGCATTCCCACTGTAATGCAGCCCGGAGCTGCTCTAAAATGCAGACATGTTGCGTTTTATCGCAGCGCACTGTAAAGAATCACATGACACTGTGCATTTGATAAACCCTTGCAATAATATCATGTGACATAAAAAAATTGAAATTACAACCATTTTATCCTCCGGGGCCTCTGTTTTCAGAAAATATAAAGGTGGGGGTGGGATTTACTAATATTGAAGCAGGGAACAGCTGTGCATAGTAACCAATCAGCTTCTAACTTCAACATAAGGCTGGGTTCACACTAGTCCGAGAATCGGACCGACATAAGGAGCACAAGTCGCATTACATTACAAAATCAATGATTCCCTATGAGAGCCATCTTAACTGGTCCGACACAAGTCGGACTGACTTTGAAAAAAAGTTCCTGTACTATTTTTGTCCGACTTTGATTCTTTTTTTAGCCCACTGAATATCATTGAAGTCGAATCATTGTCTTAACTGATCTGACTTTGGCAAGCGACTTGCGCCTTGAGGATCTTGAAGGGAAACTCCACGCCAAATTAAAAACAAAAATGGCATGGGGTCCCCCTGCAAGAGCATACCAGGCCTTCGGTCTGGTATGGATTTCAAGGGGAACCCCCTCTCCAAAAAAACAGCGTTTGTTCCCCCCCAAAATCCATACCAGACCCTTTTACAAGCACGCAGCCTGGCAGGCCAGGAAAAGGGGTGGGGACGAGCGAGCGCCCCCCTGCTGGACCACACCAGGCCGCATGCCCTCAACATGGGGAGTATGGGTGCTTTGGGGCAGGGGGGGGGCTCTGTGCCCCCCACCCCAAAGCACCTTGTCCCCATATTGATGAGGACAAGGGCTGGATTAACAAGGGGGCCCCCAGATTCTGGCCCCCCACCCTATGTGAATAAGTATGGGGTACCCCTACCCATTCACAAAAAAAGTGTAAAAAAAAAAAAAAAAAAACACTACACAGGTTTTTAAAGTAATTTATTAAATCAGCTCTGGCGACTTCTCCCTCCAATTTCTCCTCCCCTCTCCAAAGTCTTCTTTCTTCTGCTCTTTTGCGGGGTCATCTTTTTTCTGAGAGGTCTTCTTTCTTCTCCTTCTCAGTGGCGTCTTCTGCTCTTTTGCTGGGTCGTCTCTGCTGTCTTCACCCTCACTTGTCCCCACCCCCTTTCCTGGCCTGCCGGCCTGCGTGCTTGGATAAGGGTCTGGTATGGATTTTGGGGGGACCCCACGCCGTTTTTTTTTGGCTTGGGGTTTCCCCTTAAAACCTAGACCAGACAGAAGGGCCTGGTATGCTTTTGGAGGGGGAACCCATGTCATTTTTTTTTTTTTTTAACTTGGCGGGGGCTCCCCTTCAAGATCCCCAGAGCCCAAGTGCCTGGTATTGTTGGGATGAAAGTTGGATCCTGTTCACAGAAGTCGCACCGATGTAGTTCTGATGTAGGACCATTGTAGGACACAAGTCGCAGAGCAAAGTAGGATCAAAGTTGGACCGTTTTTGTGTCCGATAGTGTGAACCTAGCCTAAGACCCCTTTCACGCTGAGGCACGTTTCAGGCGTTTTAGTGCTAGAAATAGCCTTTAAAAAGCACCTAAAAACTGCCTCCCATTCTAAGCAGTGTGACTTTTCACACTGGGGCGTTGCACTTGCGGGGCATTATGAAAAGTCCTGCGCGTAGCATCTTTGGGGCGGGTTGGGAGCGATGTAAACAGTGCTCACAAAATGCCCTTGCCCATTGCAATGAATGGGCAGTGCTTCCAAAGCGCCTGAAGAGCGATTTGGAAGCGCTGCAAAATGGGTCTTTTTTGATTTGTTTTTTTTACCCAAAAAACGGCCCACTAGCACCCTAAAACCGGCGCAAAAGCGCCGCTAAAGCACTGCCAAAACGACCGGCACTTCAGCGCTGTTTTACCGGGGCTGCATTGTGAAAGGGGTCTTAGGGGTTGATTTACTAAAGCTTGAAAGTGCAAAATTTGGTGCACCTCCACACAGAAACCAATCAGTTTCAAGGTTTTATTGTCAAAGCTTGATTGAGCAAGCTGAGGTTAGAAGCTGATTGGCTAGCATGCACAGCTGCACCAGTTTTTGCACTCTCCAGCTTTAGTAAATCAACCCCTTAGAGCCGGTTCACACTGAGGCGACTTGTCAGGCGACTTGAGTCCCCATGCAGTGCAATAGAACCGTTCTAATAGGAGCGACTCAGGTCGCTCGGACTTAGAAAAAGGTTCCTGCACTATTTTCGGGACGACCTCATTGCATTAACTTCTATGGATAGAAGTCTCCTTGCAAGCCGTGCTGAGGTCGCCTCGAGTGGGGCGACTTGCTTCTCACTGCAAGTTGCTTCACTCCAGTGTGAACTGGCTCTAATGCCTCGTACACACGGGACGACGATCGTGCTTACGACCGTGTTGAATCGTACGTTGACGGTCGTATGTAGCCTACTGACATGCACACGACGGTCGTACCTACAACTTGCGGCCGGCCGAACGTGATGACGCGAACGAGCGTATAATGAGGAAGTAGCGTAACCTTTTGGGCTCCTTTCTAATTTCATGTTAGTTGAAAGTGGACTTGGCGCATGCGTGTTTAGCACAATACAACTTTGAACACAGCTGCTCTACACACGACTCAACAGTCGTATGCGAGCTTGTTGACACGACCAAGTTTTCTAGTCTGCACATACAACTCCCACGAACGACCGTCGTACGTTCAACTGTTGAAAGCACCGCCACAGACGGTCAATTCTGCATGCAACGGTCGTGAGTACGACGTGTTGAACACGATCGTCGTCCCGTGTGTACGAGGCATTAGTGTTACTAAACCCACAAGAGTAAAATCAGTCTGTATTTGCAGTAAAGCATGCTTGTTATACTCACTGTGGTTAATCCTGCGCAAAAGGCTTTGATCCTGTCTTCTCTGATCCTCCCTCTTTTCTACTGTCCCCAATCCATCCCCTGGTAAGACCAGAACTTTTGGAGTCACTCTGCACATGCTCAGATTGGTGTGTATATAGCTAGAGGGCTTTTTTTTTTTGCTTTTTTTTTGGGGGGGGGAGACTGCATGTGATCAGCACAGGGCCAATCTGCACTGTCCAGACACAGGGTCAGGGGTCCTGCAGCCTTATAAGACAGTCAGAGTAAAATGCATGTAATGCTATATACTGCTGATGAAAAGGTATTTAGCAGTTTATATTTACTAAAATAATTGCATTTCCATGTTCTGTGTACTGTGGGAGAACAGATATAGTGAATGCAGGATCCAGTCCTGGGTTTAGTAACACTTTAAGCTTTTAAAGTGAAAGATAGCTGTCAGTTAGTTACTTCCTCTTGAATAGTTTATTTTGCATATTTTTATTTATTTTTTGTTGCAGCGTATATTTCCACTTGGCCTATATAAAGTGAGAACATGTCAAGAAAAGCAGGGAAAAAAATGAATGTTTCCAGCTCCCTGGAGTCCGAAGATATAAGTCTGGAAACGACCGTCCCCACGGATGACATCTCTTCTTCAGAAGAGCGCAATGGTTCCTCTAAAGTCACCAGACATCTGATTGAAAGGAAAGAGCTCCTTCATAATCTCCAGCTTGTGAAGATAGAACTGTCCCAGAAAAACCTCATGATTGACAGCCTGAAAGGGGAATACTTGACTAAAGTGAGTTTCTCGGTTTGGGAAGTGGGATGTATTTGTGTAAATCAGAGGGGGTATCAATGGGCTTCCAGAAACCCCACCCTTCTTCTTTGTTTCATGTATTTATATGATAAAAGTCAAAGTGATGTAATATGCCATTTTCATGAAAAGGAAATCAGAACCAACATCTCCAATGTGATTTGTTCAGTTATAATTGCAGCTTGAGCTGTGTAAGGAGCCTGTAGGCAGCAAGGTTTTTTTTTAAAGGCTGTGAGGTCCATATCACACGGGCAGACTGATAAGAGTCTGCCTGTTCGTTATTTAGGCGGATCTGATGTCGCCATCCATTGCCCTCTATGGTGGGGCGGATGTAAACGGACCGTGTCCATTTACACCCACCGACATCTGATCCTATCCACTAAAACAGATTGAGGGGGATCTGTTCCCCATCCATCAGATCTTAAAGGACAGGTTGTCCGTTTCCATTGGACCGCCCATAGAGGAAAGCGGGCTGTGGCCATGTCTGCTCTGCATCAGCAGAGTGGACACAGACCTGTCATCCACCTGCTCAGAGAGCAGATCCTGGCTGAGCAGGTGGACTCCGCCAGCGGCTGCATTTACACCTAAACGTTTCTGGAACATAGACATAAAAAATGTGTCAAAACGCTCATCAAGCTTGTGGTGCCATTATTTATTATTGAACAAAACACCTATATTTGAACAAAGCACATACTGTATATCTGTAGTGTTTACTTGTCTATCTCCATAGCTCTGAGTGTAATTTCTCTCTGGTACTTCATTCCTCACTAATGTCACACAACAGGGTGGGCTCAGGGTGTAGTGCTCTACGCCCCAAGCCCACACTTTTTTGAAGCCAATTAGAGCCTCCCGGTGACAATTTGTCCTGCCAGGAAATAAAATGAAGATGAGGGAGGAGAGCTCAGCACACATCTTGTTTATTCACAACACAGCTCTGCATGGGGAGGGGATGTCCCTTTCTGACAATCAGCTCTCAGACACTGTACAAGAGCTCTAACTGCAGCTCCCCCCCCCCTCCCCTTCTGTGCTACTGACAGATGCAGAAGGATTCAATTTAAATTCAGCACTTGAAGGGATGTAGAGAAGAGAAGACTGCAGATAAACTTATGTAGGAGGATTTGTTTCATCTCTGTGTATCATCCGAGGCTGTTCACTTCACTGAGTATATGAGAGGGTTTACGACCACGTACCCCTAACAGGGGTAGCAGTCCTACATTAAAATATGCAAAAAAAAACAAAAAACTGCAAAACACAGAATGCAAAACGTACTTGGCTCAGTGCCAAAAGCCAAAACTTTTTTTATTTTTATTATTTTGTTTGTATATTGTACATAGGGCAGCTCTATGCTGTTGCACGGCAAACACACCGAAAAAGATGCTAAAAAAGCAACCCTTTCTGTCGCTCAGATGTGAATGCTTCCTAAATAATTATTGACAAAGCTCTGAAATAGCAACACCTACTTGCAGAATAAATAACTTCATTCATATGCAATGTTTTAAATTGTCCTTCCAAAAAAAAAAAAAAAAAAATGACCACTTTATTTTTCATTGTTGCCTATAACAAATAAAGAAATGATGTATTATATTGCTAGACATGAGCAAGAGCAGAGCTTGCTTATAACCGCTGGGAGTTATTTACGAGTACATTTGATAATATCTTGATTGATTTTCAGTGATGGCAAAGGTTCAGAACACTGCAAGATTACTGCACATATTAGCGATATGTTGTAGCTTTAGCAATTTTTTGAACCATGTTTGTTGGGTGTGGTGGACCTGGTTTGGGCATTTTATGAATATAATATTGCTATTTCTGATCACTAGGTGGCTCCATTTATCCACAAGTTGCTAGCTGAAAGTGAACCTAATTTAGTAGCTAAAAAAACAAACATGGCACTCTTTTGAAAATATTCTCCCTGTAACATTATGTATAGATGACATTTTTGTTTAGGAAGTTGTTTTGCTGCTACTTCTAAGGCTGCATTCACACAGGGGCAATCCGACTTCAACACGACTTTGCTAGGCGATTTCAGCACGACTTCAGGGCGACTTCAGCGTGACTTCAGGTGACTTAAACGCGACTTTGCCTGCGACCAATCGGAGAAGGGAGGGAGGGGGCTGCCCCACATACATTCTATTCTTTAACACTACAAAGTCGCTTGTATTTAGATGGGGGATCCAACTTGGAGGCGACTTCTATTGAATCCTATGGGCACAAGTCGGATAGAAGTCACCTCTAAGTAGTGTAGGAACCTTTTCTGAAGTCGCCTTGAAGTCACAGCGACTTCAGTAGTGTATATTAAGACGGCTCCCATTCACTTCAATGGGATTTCAGCTATCAAGCGACTTGAGACAACTCAAGTCGGATCGCAAGTCGCCCCTGTGTGAATGCAGCCTAAAGAATAGCCCAATGTGCAGTGGAACATACACAATTTCATCATATATTATTAAATTAATGCTGTAAACGTAGCATATTGATTAACATAGTTAACTTATACCCAGTATGCATTTATTTCCAAAGGTATGGTGTATTGCTCTTGTTATGTGTCTTATTCTGTTTTTAGTTTCATTGCACATGTAAGTTTTTTACAAAATCTCCAACCTCATTAAACTTGCATTTGCTTTGATTTTTTGTAGATTGAAGAACTTGAAGAGAAACTGAATGATGCACTTTATCAGAAACAAATCCTAACACATAAACTTGAAACCCAGACCAAAATCCAACAGGAAGATGTCAGGTAGGACATTGTACCAGGAATAATACATGGTATTCAGTGCCTGCAATTGGAGCATCGATTCTAAAGACTCGAAACATAATTGCTGGTACACTAAGCTAGCTTTCCGGTTATAATTTTTATTTTGACATAAAAGTATGCAATGCTGGGTGCTAATTACATGATCTAGAGGTGCACCAAATGGAAATTTTGGTGCCTAAACCGGTGGTGGCTGGTATTTTTTTTTTGTCTTGTTTTTTTGGGGATTGGGGGGGTGAGGGGGAGTGGCTGTTTGCCAGTCAGTCCTCTAGCACTTACCCCATCTGCGTGGTGGGCATCAGACAGCGGCTCCTGTGTCTCCTCCTCTTCGCTTCTGCCGTGCGTCTCCTCCCCTCCTCCTAGGCGTCCAATAGGATCGCCTGTTCTTTCAGCCAATTGGGTGACTGGGAGGAGGATCTGTGTTACATAGCGAATATTCATTCGCTATTGCAACACACCTGGGTGGGCTCTGGATGCAATGCTCTGCATCTGGAGCCAACCCTATTTTGAAGCCTATTAGAGCCTCTGGCTCTAATCATTGCTTCAAAAAACACACCCCCACAATAGGAATTCTTGCGCCCGGTGTCCTGCAAGGGGCCAGACGCATGCATGGGGGATTGGTGGCATGGATAAGGGGGCGGCCTCAATGGATGGGCTGCCCCTGGCCAAAACCGGAAATGCAGGATGCACGCTAGCCGAAAACCGAATAAATATATATAAATAATAAATATTTATTTTTTTATATATAATTCTATTATATATTCTAATGTATTATATTCAACTTTTAATTAATATCAATTTAACTTAATATGAATTTATTTTTGGCCTTTATTGGCACCTTTAAGTGCAATTAAAGCTCAGGAAAAATGCAGTCTGCAGTCTCTGACCATCTCTTGTATCATGTCTGCAATCTCTTACTTAAACTTAAACACCTTGCTAGTATTAAGATGCGGATCTGCGCTACACAACAAAAACAATGAAATTAAAAATAATACAATAGGTCACATAATTATCAGCTGCCAGCATAATCTTGATTGATCATTCAGAGACAGAGTAATATATAGTCCAATAAGCGGCGCTATAGAACCAAATGATGTATCGAGTAGAAGTGAGGATAGGAGATAGACCCCAGCAGCCTTTCCGTGCAAGAGGAGGGCAGACCACACCATGTGAATAGCCATTCCCCTTACCAGAACATCTCAGAGGTAGCACATGATGTGTGTATATATAAGATCCTGGATCAAAACATCCACCAATACTCAGTCATCGGATGATGGGATTCTCCCTTAGCCTGCGCTCTTGATAACCTCTACCTCCAGGACACAGCCTTCCTCACTTTACAACACCCGATCATCTCCACCAATGTCGTTAAGTTAGTAGGAATAAAATGAATGAACCAACATGGTGAAGCCCATTCAAACAAAAAATAAAAAGCATTTATTGCATGTACTCTACATTCAGAAGTAAAAGCATCAGTGAACATGTAAAAACAACCGCGGTGAGAATGGGGCGTGCTTCGGTGTGACCAGCGTCACCTGACGAGTTTCGTCCAATAGGATGTCTTCAGAGGCGTGCCCGTCAGCCTCAAGCACGCTCTAATGTATACCCCATACCGGAAGTGGCGCCTGAGATGCAAAACGCCAGATCCACGGTCCATCCACAGGAAGTGTAGGACCGAAGACATCAGATGTCACTGCCTACAAATAATGGTCACATGATGTAAACACACTGGATGGACAGTAGTGTCTGGAACCACCTTAGTGTTTCCAATAACGCGTCGGACATTATTTAAATCATCCAGTGTCTACATAAAAATAGCGGTGTTCCCAACCATAAGGCATTACACATTAATGATGGGATTCACCATACTAAACATATGTTGAATTCATTACAGTAATTTTAAGATAATAAATAGGAACACAGTGTCAAAACGTGAACTACAGATAATCAAAATTGATAATTATGCTCAAATGCACTAATCAGAGGAAAGCATCTAAAAAAAAGTTTTACAACATAAAAGAGACCGTAGATCCCTGAATGAACAGATAAGGAAAACTCAGACTGGGAGTGAATCACCCATTATTTATAAAACAATTCACATCCCAGTCCACGTTGAGCCCAAAAGGGACATAGCTCTTGAAATCAAAAATCCAGCGGGTTTCAAGCCTAGAGATTTCCCGCCTCACAGCCCCCCTCAGGCGTGAGGCAGTCAATCGCAAGAAAAGTGGTTCCCGCTGCATCCCTATGGTGGTGCTAAAAGTAGTGTCTTGAAACAGAATGCTTTGGGAACCCTTTTCTAATATTAGCCACATGCTCACCCACCCTTACACTCATAGCCCTAGTGGTACGACCAACGTACTGAAAGCTGCAAGGGCAGGTGAGCAAGTAGACCACATTACGTGAAGAACACATTATAAATGACTTGATGTCATATTGTCTCTGGGTAACCACAGAAGCGAATTGGCTAATTTTCTTATCCCGGATCTTATTGATTTCACAGATCTTACACCGGCCACATCTATAGTAGCCTTTAAGTTTTTGGAAAATGGCACTCTGTGTGGCGCTTCCAAAACATTAGGCGCCACCTGTAGCCTCAAAGGGGGCACTCCTCTGAAAATGACAGGGGGTTGTTCCGGAAGCACCGGCCCCAAAATCTTGTCATTTCTCAGAACTGCCCAATGTTTCCTAATAATCCTCTTAACTGCATAGTGTTGTTTAGAATATGTGGTCAAAAAGGAAAATCTAAAATCTTTCTGGATATTGTCCCTGGGTACCAACTTATTATTCAACATAGGGGCTCTCTCCTTACCAGCAACCTCTTCAATGGCTCTGTCCATAGCATCCCGGGAATAACCTTTTTCGATAAACCTATCCCAAAGTACATTGGCTTGTCTGACAAAATCATCGTCCCTAGAGCAATTACGTCGTAGACGAATAAATTGACCCTTAGGGACCGATTTAAGCCAACTAGGGTGATGGCAACTCCCCTGACTGATAAACCCGTTACGGTCAGTGGCCTTAAAAATGGTTGAGGTTACCAAGGTTCCATTCTGGATCTCGATTTTAAGATCCAAAAAATGGATATTAGTACAGCTGGCCTCATATTGGAAAGTGATACCCAATGTGTTGTTATTGAGGCTAACCATATAATCTCGCAGGGAATCCATATCTCCATCCCATAGGAGGAGGACATCGTCTATATATCGACCCCAGAAGACCACCTCAGGCCTCCTGTTCGTATAGACAACGTCCTCCTCCCACTTGGCCAAAAACAAATTTGCCATACTCGGGGCAAACTTGGCTCCCATGGCGACTCCTCTACTTTGAAGGTAGTAGGAGCCGCCGAACCAAAAGTAGTTGTGCCCCATGGCAAATACCAATAGATCGAGAACAAACTTGATCTGTATTGGGGCCAAACTTGAATCCCTATCCAGAAAGAGCTTGACCGCTTCCAAACCATCCTGATGCGAGATGATGGTCTAGAGGGAAGCCACATCCGCTGTTACCAAGATGTAGCTATCCCTCCACTGAATCCCCTCCAGCATCCGGATCACCTGAGCAATCAAGCCCACTAATAAAGGGCCTTCCGAGGGGGTTAGCCAAATCCTTATGGATTTTCGGAAGGAAGTAAATGGTTGGTACCCTAGGCGCCACAGGAACCAAAAACGCCTTCCATATTTTGTCTATAATACCTTCACTAAACCCAGAGTCAATCAGTTTAGTCAGGTCCTTCCTATACCTGGAAGTAGGGTTGTTACGAAGAGGGACATAAGTATCAGTATCGGAAAGCAATCTATTCATCTCACCTATATATGCATCTTTACTCATAACAACTATTCCCCCGCCCTTATCAGCAGGCCGAACTACTATGTCGTTTCTCCCTCTCAGGGATTTAAGGCCTTTATTAAAAATACGAGTGTTACTATTTTTCTGTATTTTGAGCAAATCCAAATCTTTTAGGACCAGATCCCTAAATACAGTAACAGAAGGGGGAATGTTACCTGGGGGATTGAATAATGATGCATTCGTCAAACCAGTATTCTTGATACCTTCTACTCCTGCTTCCCTAATTCTAGGGGGCTTGGAGAGAAGGTATCTGTGTGTGTTTATTTTTTGGATGTACTTTTGTACATCTATGAAAGCAGTAAATTTATTCAGAGGCTTGTCTGGTGCAAATTTAAGGCTGTGACTAAGGACATGTTTTTCAGACCGTGTAAGGGCCTGACCACTTAAGTTGAAAATACCGTCATCCTTTATACCCTGCTCCTTTTCCTTGCGGACCCGCCTCCCCCCTCTGGTCCCTCTCTTAGTTCTCCCCCTCTTTTGTTTTTTGAGGGGCCCTTGGGGAAAAAAAACAAGGTTGTGGAGGTCCATTATGATGAAGGCCTCTTCCCATTAAACTGTCCCGGACCGTCCCATCGAGGGAACGAATCACCGGTGGGCCGATCAGGTCCAGGGGAATAAGTAGATGGATGACGCGTAATGTATCGATTATCATAATCATGTTCAAACTCCTCATCATTTCTAGCCAAAGGTTCATAATAATAATGAACCGGAAAGGGACCCATAGAGGGCCGACGCTTAGCCTGAGGTCTAGCTGGGTGATAATCATCGTAGGAATTCCTAGGTTTGGGACGTACTGATTTACCATAAGCTTGCCAGTTATTATTCCTCCCAGGGGTGGCAAGATTAGTGGGTCTAACCGGACGTGCCGGAACTGGGGCCGAACCAGTTTTCTCCATCGGGGTCACCCTCAAGCCTCTTGGTCTGCCATTTGAAACCTCTATTATTCTTAAAATCATCAAAATCCCTAATGTACTTTTTCTTCTTTTTACTTCTCTGATCAGATTCCTCTTTTTCCAAAACCTTTTTTAAACTATCTGATTTAAAATTATATTCGTTTGACTCCTTAAAGGAAGTGAGTTTAGTTTTCAACTCCCATATTTCCTCATCGATTTTCTTAAGCTTTTCCCTTTTCTTTCCAATAAGAAAGGAGAGCAAATTAAGCCTTACACCATTAAAATAATTGAACCAACCCGAAAGGTCAACCTCATCCTCTTGGGGTGAGATTTCAAATCTCAGGCTCCTGGGCACTATTATATCCTTCATACACTGCTCCAGAAAGGCAATATCCCATTTACAGTGTATTTCTGATATCATGAGATTCTTGAGTCTAAAAAAAAGCCATCCAGGTCTAGACTAGTTTGTACATCACCTAGACTAAATGCACAGTTGAAAATGCCAGCCCACTCCCTTCCTCCCTCCTCCATGCCCACTAACCAGCTAAACACGATAAGGGTGGGATATTTCATCTTGATTGATGGTGGCTTCCTCTCCCTGTTATTCTAAGACACAAGCTGGAGGGGTGTGACACAGAGTATGACTGAGAAATCCACCCACACCATGTAATTGGCAAAAAATAATGATTTAATTTCATATAAAAATATGTATAACAATTTAAACCGCCTATGCCACTCAAAAATCTTCATGGAATGTTCACCGTAAGCCTGTTGTAACAGAGCTAAGGTTTCACTCACACTTTAGCCAATTTTCACACAAAGTTTCACGTTAATCCGTGGCTTTAGATTTCTGTCACTCATTTTCTGTCAACAGCTCAATGCACACACGTTATTTTTTTCTACTACTCCATAAAGACTGAGTCAACTGGTCTAGGACCCAGGTGAGCGCATGTTAGAACAGTGCGAATGGTTGTGTGACTCACCATCATGGTGCTACACCGCAGGCATTCCAGGTATTAACTTAGCACGCCTCATATGAATGGAGGAGGCATACCTTCCATTCATCCACTTGTTCTCCATTCATGAAAGCTATAGTGCAGGTTCTTTGAATAAAGAAGGTGAACAGAAAGGGGGAGTATAGCCAGGCCCTCTTGATGAAGGCCTGTCACAGGTTCATCGACTCTATTAAACCCATCGCACCAATAAATTACGACAGCAGAGATAGTGTGGGATTGAATGAGGAAGATTTCAAGGAATTCTGGCATCATCTGCATAAGGAATACAGCAGAGGCATAACTAGAACCTTCAGGGCCCTGGTGCAAGAAGCTAATTAGGGCCCCCCTAACCAAAACCGGGGCCCTTTACTTTTATTACAGTCCGGCATCAGGACTCTTTCACATGTTCTGCAGCAGACCCCCTTCCTCAGTTCTTTTTTTTTTTCTCAGAGAAAAGGTGCAGGAACTCCCTCTGCCCCTTCCAGGCCAAATTCCCAACCCCCCCCCCCCCCCAACCCTGACCAACCAAATAAAGGGTGTGGTCAAGGCTCAGAATGAACTGCTTACTGCATATTGCGCAAGGTTCAGGAATGTATAACATACAGAGTCCAGGACTGAGGAGTGCGTATCACACAAGGTGCAGAGAAAAATGGGACAGTACTTACTTTCAGTGCCAAGCATTAATTTGTGCTGCTGCCTGCTGTTCTAGTTGAAATTTAAAGTTCTCTGCCCCCTGTGACAACTCCCTTGGCCGTATTAACACACACGGCATTGGAAGATCATGGCTTTGTGGTTGTATGCACACAGAATATAGACTGAGATCTTGCTGTCCCCCAGCAAATTTCCCTTGTCCTCCCCAAGGAAAATCCCTTTTCCATCAAGTGCACCCCCCCCCCCCCCCCCAAAACTGACTGCCTAAACCGCCTCTACACGCCTCTTTGCTTACCTCTGCGCCCCCTATCCACAACTTGACTATGCAACCCTCACCCACATTTCCCCTCCTCTTCCACGGCTCAACTCTGCACCCTTGTCCACAGTTCACCTTAGCACTACTCACTGTCCACAGCTCATCTTTGTACCCCCAGTCCGCAACTCGCCTCTGCATTCCCAACCACATTTTATCTCTGCAACCACCATCCACTGTTTAGCACAACAGCTCTCCCCTCTGCGCACATCCCCTCCCACCACATCTCTCATCTCTCATTTCTGCAAACCCCCCCCCACCCCCCCAGCTCTTGACAAATCCTCCCTCCCAGCTCTCCCCTCTACATCAAATCCTTAACCTTCCCACAGCTGTCTCTCTGCACTACCGCCCCTTCCCTCCACAGCCCTCTCACCCTCTTGACCTCCGAGAATTGAGCTTCCAAAATCTGTTTGTGTTCGGATGAAAGGGAGGGGAGGGGGATATCCCCCAGGAATGCGGCCAGGGAGTCTGGGTGGTGTCACTTAGGAGTGCCGTAAAGATCTGAATAAAACTTGTGGAAGGTCTCCAAAATCTTCTTCGGGTTAGTGGTGGGGCCATGGCTAGGAACTCTAATTTTGGGGATTTGATTTAGGCGACATCGCGGGGAAAGTCTAGATGCTAACAGTGTGCCTGGTTTGTCGTTTTGCATGTAGAATTTTTGACCACTCCAACGGATTGATTTCTCCGCTTTGGTTGTTAGTGCCATATTAAGCTCTAACCTGGCTTTGTCGAGTTGGGTGGTAAGGGTTTTGGAGGGGTTGATCTTATGCGCCGCCTGTAGAGACGCATAGGATTTTTCTCTTTTTTTAATTTGTGAGGCTAACTGTATCAGCTTTCCCCTGATGAAAACCTTATGAGCTGCCCATAGGACTTCCGCCGAGGTCCCATCTCTATCGTTTAGGAGAAAGTATTCCTTGATAGCATTGTTTATTTCAAATACTCTGATAGGGTCAGCTAACAAAGACTCATTTAGTCTCCACTGTGGGTATCTTGCATAGAGTGGGTCGGAGCGAATTTGCATGAGGACTAGTGAATGATCGGAGAGTGGGGTGTCAACTATCCGTGAATTCAGCACCAGGGGGGGTCTCATGGGCCTCCATTAACAGGTGATCAATTTGTGCCTATGAATTGTGGGGATGCGAGAAATGAGTGTAATCTCTCCTGGTTGGGTTCAGTTCTCTCCAAACGTCTGATAAATTAAATGAGTGAAATAGTTTGGCTAGTTTTAAGCTCGCCCTAGTCGGGCATATTAGCTGGTGCCCCTGAGGTTTAGATTTATCAAGCCCTTGGTCAAGTGCGACATTACAGTCTCCTCCCAGGATGACCCTGCCTTCCAGGTGAGGCTGAATGGAGGCTAGCATTGCACTGAAAAAATTGAGTTGATTTTTATTGGGGGCATAGTATGAAACGAATGTGTGTATAATCCCGTCAATAGAGCCTTTGACTAAGATATATCTTCCCTCTGGATCTTTGATTTCCTTAAGGAGAGAGAAGCCCGAGGTTTTGGAGAATAGGACCCCCACCCCTTTCGTTTTGGAGTCCGCATTGGATAGAAAGAAGACAGGAAAGTGTGTGTGGAGGAACTTGGGGCTGTACTGCAAGAGGAAGTGGGTTTCTTGTAGCAGGACTACATCAATATTAAGTGATTTGTATTGGGAAAACATTTTCCTTCTTTTTAAAGGGGAGTTTAGCCCTTGGGCATTGTGGGTAGCTATTTGGAGGTGTTTAATGGGAGCCTTAACCATGGAGCTTGTGGGAAGCGTAGCTTGTGTTTGCAGCAGCACTCACCCTGGAGTTGGGGGTCCCCGTGTGGTCGGAGGAACGTCCAAGGAGGATCAGGAGTCCTGGGCCGCAGCAGACTAACCCAGAGAAATCTGGAACATGAAAAGAAGTTAGGTGCTTCATCTATGGGAAAAGGAGGAGGGGAGAGGAGGAAGAGAGAGGGAAGAAACAATTAACACAAATACATCTACAAATGGCTGGTGGGGACGGTGTCAGGGGGGAGAATAGCCCCCCCTGGTCCGTCAGCCCTACCCTCCTAGGAGGGGTACAAGCAACAATAAGGTGAATAGAAATCGTAGTTGTCTGAACCGTCAGGATCAGACGTCTTATCCCGGGGAAATCCGAAAAGAGGTCCTCTGGGTAAGTGGAGGCGCATGGGGACTTACCCCGGCCAAAACACCCCTAGATTAGGCTTAAACCGTACGGGAACAGTAGGAACTCAAGTTATATATGCTAAGCAGGAACTATATGAGGTTTCCTCGAGCTTAAGCCCTAAATGGGTAGATGCAAACTTCTGTCCACATCAAGGGTGAAACTGGAACAAAAACTCTATAAAATGAATGAACTAATAGGAGTGTAATCATAACCTTTGATCAATGAACAAACAGAGAGGGGGAGCTGGGTAGCTCCAATCACTAGGCGTTTTTCTTGAGCAGGTGAAGCTAGCTTCCAAAGCTCAGTAGGATTCCAAGTCTATGAAGTAAGGGGAACCAGCCTGTATCCGGGCGAGCCCATTAGTGGATTATGGAGGTCTGTTGTCTTTCGCCTTCTTACTCTTGGACTTGGACCAAAGAGGGGAAACAGGGCTGGATGGGAGCGGTCTCTTAGTGTGGGATCCAGAGGGATCAGTGAGATCTATTGGTGCTTCTTGGGATATTAGCTTAAGGTGGAGGAGGAGTTTTTCCCCCTCTGTAAGACTGGAGAAGGTGTATGTTTTGCCTTTCAGGTTAAATTTGATGGCAAACGGGAAAGCCCACCAGTATTTAAGCTCTGCTCGTTGCAAGATCAAGAGGAGAGGTTTGAGAGATCTTCTTTTTTGGATGGTATTCGGGGAGAGGTCGGCAAAGATTTGGACTTGGTGACCCATACAGGAGATGTGGGAGTTGAAACGAGAGGCTCTCATTAACTCCTCTTTAATGGCATAAAAATGTGGTTTAACTATGATGTCCCTGGGGGAGCCATCTTTTCTTGGGGGTCCCAAGGCTCTGTGAGCTCTGTCCAACTCTAATCTGTGTTTAGGAACATTTGCGATTACAGATTGGATCATATCTTGGATCGCCGGAGTGACTTCGGTGATATTCTCCGGGAGGCCTCTTACTCTAAAGTTGTATCGACGTGACCTGTTTTCCAGGTCGTCTATTCTTGCCAGGGCGGTATCCAGTTGGTCCTGTAGCACTTGTAAGTGGTCAGAATTTTGGTTGGTTTTGGCTACCGTAAAGTCCAATTTCTGTTCGATAGCATCCATTCTGGAACCTAAACTGTTAAAGTCTGCTTTTATATCCCCTGTGATTTTGGCTGCCATGTTCGCTAGTCCCCTTTCTAGGAGATTAGAGAATTTGATGAACAATTCCTCCATATTGAGAGCGGGGTCTTGGGCCAATGGGCTAGGAAAGTTCATCTCTTGCTGATGTGAAAAGGGACGAGCTGCTGGGGTAAAGGGAGAGTCGTCCATCGTGCGTCGGAGACGCGATTCAATAGATTCAGTAGAGGCAGGGGAAATGAATTGAGGCTGTTGAACTGGCAAGTTGGGCCCCTGTGTTAGGGTGAGGGTGGCCGGGGAAATGATAGGTCTTTGTTCCAAGGCATGTTCCTGGGATGGCGAGGGTGAGAGGGCCCCAGGAGAAGCCATCTCTGGAAGAGGGAAAGAGTCAGGGTCTGTGGGAGGGTATGACAGTGTTCTCCTGGCCGATAATCCCAGGGGCCTTTGTTTGGGCCTTAATGGGGGAGCTCCTCTCTCTGGAGACTTTTCTGGGTGGAGAATGGGTGGGCAAAATGCTTGTGGGGCTTGTTAGGCTTTATCGGCGGCCATCTTGGTCCACCCGGCTCTGTCGGAGTCCCCCTAAATAGCGGTGGGCCACCTTAGGGAAAGCCTTCCTTCGCCTTATTGGCGCTGTGGGGTGCGATCGGTGCCGAGTGTGGGTACTCAGAGGCCTGATCTGGAGCTGTGGGGACTTTGCTCCGCGCCGCGGCCATGTTGGTACACCCTTGGCGGGGAGGAATGGGATACCTCAGTCTAGAAGAAAGTCCTCCGGGACTTTCTCGAGGCTGCCTCAGTGTTCCCTCTGCTTGGGGGGATATTCCCCTTTCGTAGCGGGTCCCTCCTGGTAAAGCTGGCGGGGTATGGCGGTGCTCTTAGCGGGGGTAAGCGCGGAGCTCCAGGATCAGCCGTCCATGTCGGAGCGCATGCGCACTGCCGCCCTTGTTTTTTAAAATCACCTATTGCTGAAGATGAACAGAAATTTGCAATGATTAGGACGTTATGATGATTTTAAGCAACCGGAAGTGACGCGGGTTTGGTATTCTACCGAGTTTGGTATTTGGGCAGTACCACTCAGGTATGCGCCGGCTTTTTTTTTTTTTTTTCCAAGCACAGAACAGTCTGATATTGGAAGCTCCACCAATCAGAACTGAAGCACAGAGCCAAGGAGGAGATTCAGAGCACTGTATTTGGCTGTGTGCTACACAGGTTTGACAAGCAGCAAGCGGGGACAGAAGCTGTCTCCCAAAGCCCCACATTAATTAAAAATATAGGCGGTTGCAACATCAGGACCCAGGGCATCTGCTAGCACATTCCAAAGCCAGTACAGGAAGTAATGCAGAAAACTTCCTCTGCCATCTCCTGTGCTAAGTGACAGGTTGCAGAGGACAGGGCTGACGGAGGTGGTTCTGCCTCGTTCTGCCCCCCCCCAGTGGCAAGAGGCCTGGGCCCAGTCGCATCTTTGCGACCCTGGTAGTTCCACCACTGGAATACAGGTAATATGCCTTGTGCTGATATTTACGTTTTACTTTTTTTTTTTTCAACTAAACTTGGGCTTTAATGCCAACTTATATATATATATATATATATATATGATATAATATGAGGCATGAGAGAACTGTAAACCCCTTCCTCTAGCATGTATAAGAAAAGCAAGAAGCACCCACTCCAGGTGAATAATGAGTGAATGAACCTCCCAGTTCCTCCTGCACAGGTGCTATCTCCGGTCTGCCAACCGCAAAAGAAGTCAGGAAAAAGATCAGCTTCACACCGACGTGGAGGTAAGTCCTTTATTGAAGCATCAAGGAATAATCTAAAAAGACATGACACGCCGCAAGTGCAAAAACCTAGAAGAGTCTATTCTAGGCTTTTTGCACTTGCGGTGTGTCATGTCTTTTTAGATTATTGATGCTTCAATAAAGGACTTTCCTCCATGTCGGTGTGCAGCTGATCTTTTTCCTCCCTTCCTTCTAGCATGCCATTGCTTGTCTCTCATGACCCAATATGCTCAGTCATATCTTTTGTTCCCACTGATAACCTGGTATTTCAGTAACAAAGCTTTTCACATATCCTTGAAATTGGGCAATCCACATTAGTCTGTAGAACTAAAATTATGCAGAATTGTATGAAACTTTTTTTCAGTAATTTGTAGGGGTAACCCATTTGGGTGGTTTGTGGATTATTTAATGTAGAATTCCGGTCAAACCGGAAATACTGTTAAAAATACTCCCTCCCCCCCTCCTAACAACTGTTTTGATTACCTGTGCAGGAAAAGATCTGTGCACTTACCTATTTTCAGGCCACTCCAGTCCAGTCGCTTGATCAACTTCCCTCTGTCAGCCAGCGCCAGCTGCGGGGTAGAGGAGGGATTGCCAATAGTAAGCCTATGGGTGACGTCACTGCTCCAGGCATTATCAGCAGTTGTTGAGCGCTCTCTCCATTTTCCTGCTGACACAGGAGAGCGCATGATCGGACTGGAGTGGCCTGGAAATGGATACAATTAGTATACAGATCTCTTCTTACACAGGCTAGTCAAAATAGGTTTTAGGAGGGAGCAATTTTAAGAGTTGTTAAAGCAGAGTTCCAGCCATTCCTCTGATGGCACTTTCTTCCATATGTTTTGGTCCTGTCCGAGGGTGGCCTAGTTCTGGACGGAGGTTTTTGACATCATTAACACCCGCCTACAACTGTCCCACCCGATGTCTCCGGAGTTGGTATTATTGGGTATTCATGATGATGAACAAATGCTAAAGTACACCAAACTTTTAGTTTCCTACCTACTTTACTACGCTAAGAAAGAAATTCTTCTTAAGTGGGCCTACCCCTCCCTTTTCCATTAATGCAGCTCTACCTATGTATAAATTGACCTATATCCACAGGAGTTGTCCTAAGAAATATGACAAGATCTGGCAAACGTGGTTCTCATTTTAATAGTACTCAGGGTCTTTCACCTTTTGAAAGAGTTGTAGTCTTTTTTTTTTTTTTTTTCTCGCTCTATCCTTTGGCATCAATATACCTCTCCTGGATACTTCAGACGGGGTAGTCTGCCTGTTCACTTTTATACAGTATATGCAAGGTGTACTATTAGATCTACCTTGCATGTCGATATTCTTCTATGACCTATTTTTGTGCTTGCTATCATTGTACCATACAGTATACCGTATATGTTCAATAAAAGCAATCCTTGGTTTAAAAAAAAAATAAAAAATCATCAGCTACAAAAAGTGTAGCTCCTGACTTTTAATAAACACACTCACCTGTCCCACAATCCAGCGATGTGGGCGCTCGACCCCTGGCTTCTCTCCCTTGCCTTTTCCCAGTGCCAGCATTACAAGTGTGGGCACCCGGCTGTGACAGCTTCATAGCCAGGTGCGCACTGTGCATGTGCAAGTCAAGTCGCGCTGCGCCTCCTCAATGGCTGGGCAATCTTCTGGAACCTGTGACGTGTCCCAGAAGATTGCAGGAAGGGAGGGTGAGAGGTGGAGCAGGTACCTGTCAACTAGGCACCTGCTTCCCCCCCCCCACCCCCAAAATATGACATGCCAAATGTGGCATAGGATGGGGGGATGCTTAAAGCAGAACTTCCCCTTTTGGGGGGAGCTCTGCTTTAAGATTTGACTGGAGTTCTACTTTAGACGCCTTTCACACTGAGGCAGTTTTCAGGCATTTTAGCGCTAGAAATAGCCTCTGTAAAGCATCTGAAAACTGCCTCCCATTCTTAGCAGTGTGTCTTTTCACACTGGGGCAGTGCGCTTGCGGGCATTACGAAAAGTCCTGGAAGCAGCATCTATGGAGCGGGTTGGGAGCGCTGTAAATGGCGCTCCCAAAATGCCCCTGCCCATTGCAATGAAGGGGCAGAGGTTCCAAAGCGCCTGAAAAGCGATTCGGAAGCGCCACAAAATTGGGTCTTTTTACAATTTTTTTGTGTAAACCCCCCCGTGCGCGCTAGTGGCCGAATACTGCCGTTAAAACTATCTATTAAATCTTCTGCCCTTGGTTTAACTTTGGATTGTTTTTTTCTCTGCCGGTAAATACCTTATACAGTCCACTTCCTGTTTCTTGACTGGAAAAATGCCTCTGCATTTGACATCATGCACAGCTTTCTTTCTCATGAGAGTTTGCCAGAAAGGGGGGGGGGTGAGTAATAAGAGGGCCAATCAGAGCTGCAGAGCTGGAGGTGTGTCTGTGTAAATCAGGAAGTATACAGGCAGCAGCTTCAGCTGCCCACAGTTAAAATGTCTATAGCCAGACTCAGTGGAGGGAGATTTCTGCAGCTTACAATACAGAATCACAATATATATAAAATAATATGCAAAGGGGTTGGAGGGAAGCTTCAGCATGGCAAAGATGTTTTTATTTCAAATTATGTGAGCAGACTGCAGTTCCTCTTAATGTTTTGCAGTGTTCAAGCATATTTTCTTTCCCAATAAATTGCAACATTTATTTAAATGATAACATTATACTTTTGCTCTGGGTCAAGATTTTTATCTCTATGTAGAGAAATGTTCCTGGGAGAATAATAATTATTTCTCATTTACTTTTTCCTTTGTTTAAGATTTAAGTCAAAGATGCTTGCCTGGTCTTGTAAATTTGTTTAACTCTTTCAAGGTCATTGATGCCCAGGTCGTGTCTGCTATCTTGACAAGTTTTATGATTAATTAATTTATACATTGGGCCTCATGTACAGGGATATTTGCAGGCATTTTATATGCATAGAGTAGAATTCTCCATGCTTTCCCATTCTCTGGGAGTGGCAGCTGGCTGTACAAGTCAATGGTTGTACCCGACCATACATGTGCGTACGACTTTTATCCCAAACAGGAGACTACGTCAGGGAAATATTATAGCTACACACAGCAATTCACTTGTATGAACGGCTGTACGCGCCAGCTGTAACTCCCCTGGTGTGGTAAAGAGCTGTAAATATTACTCTAGACATATAAAATTCCTGCAAGTGTCCATGAGGCTAAAAAATGTGTAAAAAAATGATATAGATTAGTTAATAGAATTACTGTCAAGTTAATTTTTGCATGCTAACAAGGCTTTTGTTTGTACACTCTCCTGTTTTTGTGTTGTCTTTTTTAATTCTAGTATGACAAATGTTAAAAAAAAAACAGTTATAATACTAATTTTTTTTTTTTTTTTTTTTAATACTGTAATTCAATTATAGCATTAAACACAACACATTGAAGATAAGCATTGTAGCCTTTATTGGTGGCTGTCTAAGGAGAAAATTTTATAAATGTATCCCCAGCATGAGACATCACCCTGGGGAGCATTTTTATACAGATCAGGTGCAGGAAAGTGTTTTAAAGTGGTATTAAACATTCATTTGTAAAACAAAAAATTTAAAAATAACACGTTATAATTTGCAATGGTTTAGCACAGAGCAGCCCTGATCCTTCTTTTCGCTTACCCTGTCGGTGCTCCTGGCTCCTCCCCCTTGACCAGTGCCCCCAATATCAAGCTGCTTGCTATGGGGGCACTGGTGCGTGCTCGCTCCCGAGCCCTGCTCTGAGTCCATAAGACACCTAGAGCCACAGTCCCCCACTCTCTCCTTATTGGCTCACTGACTGTGATTGACAGCAGTTGGCTGTCTCTGCCAATGAAGAGAGAGAGACCCGGGACAGCCAAGGCTCTTGTGCACATCACTGGATTGAGAGGGGGGGTATTAAGGGGGGCTGTGGAGGGAGCAGCACACAGTTTTTTTTTAACCTTTTTATACATTCTATGCGTGAAGGTAAAAAACTTTCAGCCTTCACTACAATCACTTTAAGAGTGCATTCTTACCTGAGTATTCAATGCAAATTTTAAAACTTGAAAAATTGTGTACTATTCTTCTGAATGGAACCGATTTCATGTTCACGATGTGGATTGAAATGTCGTTTACAGTGTTGGACGTGTTTTAGTTTTTACTTCTGTTGAAAATGTTCCCTCAATTTCTTCTCCGTCGAAACCATTGTTTACTATACAGAAAGTTAGGGTAAATCTCCCTAAAATGGGCCCCAGGTAGAATTGAAAACCTGATGAGTGTTATTATACAAGATTTATATAGCGTCAACAGATTGCATTGCACTTTACAGAGAAAGTAGAAGTACAGGATAGGCTTTCCTGGAGAGAATTGAGTTTTTAGGAATTTCCTAAAGGTGGACAGAGTATGAGACAGCCAGACAGATTAAGTTGGGGAATTCCAGAGGATGGGAAAGGCTCTGAAGAAGCCCTGGAACCGAGCATGGGGGGAGGTGATGAGAGAGCTAGAGAGCAAAAGGTCTTGGCGAAGGGCAAAGAGGACAATTTGAATGATAATCTGAGATGAGGTTGGTAATGTGGTTGGGGACAGAGTTGTGAATGGCTTTGTATGTTATTATTTTGAATTTTATAGGTTGGGTAATCGAAAGCAAGTGAAGGACGGGGACAGAGAGGGGTGGTGGATGTTGAATGCTTAGTAAGGTGGATGAGTTTTACAGCATCATTTATGATAGACTGAAGGAGGGAGATAGTATATGTAAAGGTTGGTCAATGGTGAGGCAGTTGCACTAGATGAGAGGAGAGAAAACCAGGGACTGAATAAGAAGCTTTGTGGTGTCCGTTAACGGGGGGCATATGTTTGAGATGTCGCAGAGGTGAAAGCAAGATTTGCACAGTGATTGGATGTGGGGCCCAAAGTAGTCTGGGTCAGGATTACACCCAGCACCCTGGCATGAGGAAAGGCACACTACTAGCTGTGTTTTGATCTTGATGGGATAAATCAGAGGATATACAGGAAGAGGAAAATTTTGAAAGATTGAGTTTAAGGAAGTGATGTAGTATTAATGCTATGCCAGTTAGTAAATTAGTGATGCACAAGGAGACAGAAGGGGCAAACTGAGGAGTACAGAGAGAGGTTTTGGTGTTGCTGGCGTAGCGATGATATTGGAAGCCCCAGGAGGTTACCAACTGACCCAGGGAGGAGGCGTAGATAGAGGATAAGAAGGGGTCACAGGACCGAGCCATGGTAGATCTTTACTGAATAAGGAAGTGGAGAAGTAGAGTTGTACGTGACTCCTGAAGGTACGCTGAGATAGATAGCAGGAGAACTTTCTCCCATTCTGTCCATGTACAAAACGTTTTGTTTGCCATATTCCGTTTTCTTATGAAAATAGTAATCAATTCATATTAGGTTGTAACAATACAATGGCATTTTTTGTAATCTTTGTCCGTATTCTTTACAAAGAAATGTTGACTAAATGGAATTTCTTTGTACTACAACTGGTTAGAATATTATGGAAATTATATCAACCTAAATTATGGAATACTGGCACACTGCATCACAGCAGTGACAATCTAAATTGCTTGAAAATGTGTAGATATGGTATGTATTATTGTCCACCAGCTGTTGCGGAACTAAAACTCCCATCATGCCTCTGCCTTTGGGAGTCATGCTTGTAACAGCAGCTTGCAATACCTCATGGAACGTGTAGTTCTGCAACAGCTGGAGGGCCACAGGTTGAGAACCCATGACTTAGAGCTATATTCCATAAATGAATTTAACAAAGAAGAAAAGCACTCACACAAGCACCTGTCGCCTTTAGTTAATGATGTTTTTAAGATATTATTAGTTACTTTAAGCAGTTTTACTAAAAACCATAGGTAACTAATTTGTGACTATGATCAAAGTCCTAGAAACTGTCTCAAAGGTTGAAGAAGTTTTCAGCCCCCAGGGCAGGATTAGTTTTTCAGTTAACATGGGAAGACTTTGGTATCCTTGGTACCTCCTCTGTGATGAACAGAAGTGAGTGGCCAAGCAAGGAGAAGTGAGGGCTAACCTGCTTAGCCTGTTCCTTCTTTGACTCCTAGAATAACCTATGTGAAGATGATGATGATGATGATGATGATGATGATGATGATGATCAAGACTTATTTTTTTGTTTTGTCTTGCCAATTTTCAATGCTGTTTAAGTAACTGATTTTAAAATAAGCTCTTCCACAACTCTGGAGGCCATCCTGCCGGTAGAAGACTATGATATCGCTAGCAGCTATAGCAACTGCTAGCAATAATCGTAAGAGAATCCAGCAGGCTGGTTGTACCCAAGTTGATCGATCAATCAACATGGTACATTCAGCCTGCCCATTAATGATTTGAACCATGTGTAGCTGGCTTTACCAGTGCTGCAGTGCAGTAATAATTAAGCATTGTTCTGTCTTGCAATTGTAGGATTTTGCACAATTCAGAAACTTCTTGTTAAATGTGGTGTACTGTGCGTGCACCGAGAGTCCTGCACGTAGACAGTTGGCTGTGCTTTTTTCATAGATACAGTGATGGGCGGCGTCCTTTTATTGTTATTTTTAAAAAAAAATTATATTTAACTTCCTGTTAGGTGGTGGCTATGTTTGTACTATGTGGTCCCTCTGTATGTAGGAATGTAGCCACCCTCTTTTTTGCTTTTTGCTTTCTCCTGAGATGTACTATGGACTATGGGATGTATAGTGTGCATAGAGTAGTATACTTGACCATAACTAACATGCACTGCACTGTGCTGCTTAGATGGAAGTGGGGGGGGAAAACGTGAGATTCAGGAGCTCACAGAGGATGTCACAACTAAGCCTAAAACAAAGTAAGAAACAATTTTGTGAAAAATTAATTACAGGCCAACAAAGTGGTTCCGAACTCTTAAAGGTTTTTTACCCTAATGTATTCTCTGCATTAAAGTGAAAATCCTTCCACTCTGTGTTTCCCCCTCCCTTCCCTAACACTTACCTAAGTCCTTTATCAATCCAGCGCTCTGCTTAGCTGCAGGTCTTCTCTCCCCTCTCCATGCCTTCACATGCTTTGCCGATAACAGCAGGAGCTGTAGGCTCCTGCTGCTGTCAGTAAAATTCAGTCAGGTGGGGGCGGGGCTTATGTGTCCCCATGGCAAACGGCTTGCTATGGGGGTACGCACAGAAGAGGGGGAGCGGAGAGTGACTGTAGGGGACCCCAGAAGAGGAGGTAAGCCGCCGCTCTGTGCAATACATAGCACAGAGCAGATAAATTAAACCTCTTTATAAAAATAATTTGGTAGTGAATGCGTATGGATTATTATTTGAGAAGAAGGATGTTGTTTATTGCCTTTTTAATGTCCAAGTGGGCCCTTACCATGGCTCAGTAAAAGTCCGCGAAGATAAAAAGCTGGCCCTATACTTGGTGAGGAAGCCTCCTTGAACTGATATGCTAGACTTTTACTACTTTTTATTTGTTGTGTTGACTTTGGCAAAGTTGAGGGGTGCCCACTTTATTCTGAGATTGTGTTTTTTTTTTTTTCTTAATTTCTGACCATATCTTATACAGACTTTATTGCATTTTGTTATAACAGTGCTTTTTCCCACTACTTATTTCAGTATTTGTAGTGGTAATAAATTACTATGCATAGCTGACCTGTATGCTTGGATCCATGCCTATTGTAAAAGAACCTTTGCACTGTAGCACTTGATACAATCTAACACTAGTAACAGAATGTTGTATATTCCAATAGCTTTATGCACATGACAGTATTTGATTCTATAGTCCTTATTCAATGTAGTAGCTTCCTTACTCCTTAGGCCTCATACACACAAGGTGTGTTATGCATTGACGTCAATGCATGTTTTTCCGCGCTAGCTTTCAGCGGCGTTTCTCTGCCTCTATTCAAAATCAATGGTTCCCTATGGGAGCCCATTGATTTGAATAGAAGTTGCACCACAAGTCGGATCGGACTTGTGGTGTGACTTGTGTGCAGAGGATCTTGAAAGGGAACTCCCGCACAAATTGAAAAAAACATTTGCGTGGGGAACCCCCCCCCCCAAGAGGTACCAGACCGTTCGGTCTAGTATGGATTTTAAGGGGGGAACCCCCACGCTGAAAAAATGGCGTAGGGTCCCCCCATATCCAAGCTCGCAGCCTGGCAGACCAGGAAAGGGGATGGGGACGAGCAAGCACCCCCCCCCCCTCCCGGACCATACCAGGCCGCATGCCCTCAACATGGGGACAAGGTGCTTTGGGGCAGGGGGGAGCCCTGCGTCCCCCACCCCAAAGCACCTTGTCCCCATGTTGATGAGGACAAGGGCCACTTCCTGACAACCGTGCCCGTTGGTTGTCAGGGTCTGCGGGCGGACGCTTATCGGAATCTGGAAGCCCCATTTAACAAGGGGACCCCCAGATGCCGGCCCCCCACCCTATGTGAATGAGTATACCCCTACCCATTCACCTGAAAAAAAGTGTACAAAAAACACACTATGCAGCTTTTTAAAATATTTTATTAAATCAGCTCCGGCATATTCTCCCCTCTCTTCTCCCTCTCCGTCTTCTTTCTTCGGCTCTTTTGTGGGGTCTTCTGTCTTCTGAGGGGTCCCATGGGCGCATGACGCATACTCCCCATGTTGAGGGCATGGTATGGTCGGGGGGGGGGGGGGGCGC
>BLSH010504629.1:559142-572685 GCA_018402905.1 Glandirana rugosa
GGAGTAAACATTATTTCCTTCGTAACAATTCCATGGTCATTTCGACCGGTTAGACATGTCCGTTAGTGAGAATAAGGCTTAAAGGTCGTAGTTGAACGATCAATGTTTTACAAGTGGTGAGATCATTATGTATCAAGGAAGGACGGTGGTCGATGAATTTTTTTTTTTGTGGGTTTTTTGTTCCTTTGTTAGTGGTTAGTGGATACGGGCTCCGGTTATACCCGACGGAATGTTTGTAATGGGGGACCGTGAGGAGTTTTACGGGGACGACGTACGTGATGACAAGATAAATCAGATACCTTTCACGACCTGACTCAAAACGACATCTGTTTTCCCGTTGGTAGTAGGCTTTCAAGCCTATACAGCTTGGAGTAAGACAACATGCATAAAGAGGATGATGTGGTCAAAATACTCATTTGCCTAATAATTCTGCACACAGTGTACAGTAGCCAGGAGAGAAAATGTTCTTTTTAGAGATAAGTATACTTCTAATGTATGTAGGTTGCCTTTAAGCATTCATTTATCAGTTGGTGAATACCTGGGTGTTTTCATTATAGCTTTTCTGTTCTGCTGCCAAAAAACACTCATGAGATTCTCCTTCATGCATGCAGGCAGGCCTGCCTTGTACTGACTCATTGAGAGCTGTAAGGTTGGCAGCCCTTTTGTCTACAGCAAAACTCAGTCCAGCACTTTCCATAGACTAAATAGAACAGTAGTGCATGCAGCAGGGGCATTTTGAGGAGTGCCAGGGGGTAATGTTTGTAAGGCAGCCCATATTGGCCTCGGGCATAGGTGATTGGTGATTGTTTCCTTGTTTTTTGGGTGTTTTTTTTTTTAAGTAGCTGGTGGCAGGAAGGAACTATGTATTACTAGAGTGGTGAACATTTTGTAACTAGCAAGTTGATGCTGGAAATTCGGAATAAGAGTGATTGCCTGTACAGATTGGCCAGCTTTACTGGTACCTTAACAATGCTTCCTTTATTACAAATGAGGTTTATACCCAAGATTTGCACACACATTCGTTACCACCTGTATGGTGGTGTATAGTCAGTAAATGGCTTTGATTTATGACAGGCAAATGTGCCTGGTGTATAATAATACATTGTACTGGTGTAATGTACAGCAAGTTACTTCATAGTCAGTAGGTGATGATAGAGCAACTGCCGTCTTCACACTCCTACAATGCTAATTTTTAATTGTAGCTCTTACACAAAGGGTTCATGAAAGCCAATTTGTACCAATTAAAAACAAGTTCTTAAAGTGATTGTAAAGTCTTGTTTTTTTTTTTTTCTTTTTTTGTTCTTTTGTTTTTTAACCACTTCAGTCCCTGGAGAATTTTCCCCCTTCCTGACCAGAGCACTTTCCCTTTCGTTCATTGACAGACGCAGCCTCTAATCTTGACATGTGGGGTATGCACCTTTTACTAGGAGTGGACTAGGCAGAACACAGTTCAGACAAAAAGCAAGCTAGCCCCTCCCAGGGGGCAGTCCTCACTCTGCATAACCCCCTCTGCCCTGCTAGCACACCAGTTTTTTTTGCCTTGTGCAAGGAGTAGCACCTAGGCTCCCTGCTGGGATCTGGGGTTCCCCAATTTCTTTGTTTTTTTCTCAAGATATGATGAAGAATGCAATCAAGCAGCCGGCTGGGTGACATGCTGGAGATCTTTAGGTCCAGGTAGTCTCCCCAGCGTGGCTGACGGATGTGAGCCATCCCTTAGCTGCTTGCGGGGTCGGCCGCATCGGGCCCCGTTCTGTGCGGGGCGGCCGACGGGTTAAACGTCCCGCCAGCGCGCTGAGTGACCGGGCTGCGGCTCGTGTCGAGGCGTCACATGGCTGACAGCTCCCTCCCCACCTGTAGGGGCGGCAGGTCTGTCTCGGGTGGCTACCCGCTGCGCCCGTCTGGAAGGGTGAATACGCTTCCCCCTCCCCCCCCTTGGGGGTGCGGAGGGGGGCTGGTGGGTGCCCTATCTCTCCCCCCCCTCCGTCTGAGCGTGGGTGGTTCCGGTTGTCCCTTTCCCCCCTAAACCCCCCCCTTTCGGACCGCATCCCACTGCTTTCGCCTCAGTGCTGCTGTTTTTGGGCCCCCTGACATTTTTTTGGGGCGGCCACCATTTTGCCAGAGTCGCAGCCATCTTGGTGGTGGTTTGGCCTCTAGTGTTTGCTCGGCGGCCATCTTTGGTTGGTCTCCTGATGGGCATATAGCATGTGCTTTGGCGCCGTTTTCCTCATTCTGGACGATGCGCTCGACACATGCTGGGGAGCTCAGCAGCGGCAGCAGCAGTGGAGGCAGGGCGGCTCACTCACTTTCAGCAAGTATAGCTGGCTTCTCCCTGGGGTGCTGGTAGTGGCGCAGTGCGGGTCCTCCGGTGCATTTCCGGTCCGCTGTGTGGGGGTAACTGAGGGGTGGCCTGTGGTGGGGGTGCGGCCTATAGGTCTCACTAGTGTCCGGGGGTGGTACACGGCGGCTGATCCGGGTATGTCGGTTCCAGAAGTCTCCGGAGGCTCCGGCAGCGCTGGGACCTGTAGTCCCACTGGACAAACTTACTTCAATTTTGGAAGAGTTTCTCGCCCGGGTGGAACCGGGCCATGGTAGGGGGGTGGCGAAGAAGCGTCCACCCCCTCCCCCCATCCTCTGAGGAGGATTCGGAGCCGGAAGGGGGTTATGTGATCTCAGGGACCCCCGTGGACCTGTCTGATGGGGAATTGGACCCTTCTGACGGTGAGGAGGAACAGGGGGCCACCGTAGCGCGGGAAAAGGCATTGGTGGGCTCCCTGGTGGCTGCCGTCTGCAAGACACTGCATTTGGGCCAGGCCGGGATGTCGCAAGAGGGGGCTTACGCCTTTGGGTCCCATAGGCCGGCTCGGACTCCTAGGGTTTACCCTTATGTTACCAATTGTGTCGCGCTAACAAATAAGGTGCATATCCTCAAATAATTCATATAAGGTGCAAAAAATAACTACTTAGTTCAATCACACAAACAGCATTGATCAAACAAGCAAATTGTGATAATACATAAGTGCAATGACAAATTAGTTGATATTATACTATATAAAGTGCAGACGTGCATATAAGTGAATAAGTAAAAAGGCAACGTTCATCAGCAGCCAGTGTAGATATTTGACTATCAGGAAAGTCTTTTGGGATGTGAAGTTAAAAGTTCCCATAGCCAGAGAGGGGAAAATCCAGGCTATTTCAAAAATGAAGAGAGAGACACCAGAACCTTGTGTTGATTCCTTAAATCCTCAACCACGGAACACTATGTGACACTTCCAGTGGAAAAACAACAAGATAGGGTACTCTTACCAAATTTAATGGACCCACTATTTCTAGTTAAGGTCACCAGCGCTGGCAGATACAACCCTCTGCGAGGTATATGTTGTCACCGTGGTGAAAGACCTCCTAGACCACCGGGACTTCCGGTTCCCAAGATTCACTAAATTCTCCAAACATACAACTCCCGAACTGAAATTTCAGCTGCATGAGTTAGATTTACCAAAGCATACCATCCATATCATGACAAGGAATTGAAAGCTCACACAACCATGGACCGAGGGGCGATTCCTGTAGAGATGGAATTCTTCTCTGCTGTATCCTGCATATCACTTCCCACCAGCAGCTCTTCTGTAATCAGCAACACAGGAATCAGCTGTTCTGCTGGGGAAATACTGCAAGTAGGAGATTAACCCTCTGTGACACTTTCCAGAGCCGCATGACGTCACTCCCCCGCATGTGCGCAGGAGCTGCCAATCGCGGATCGATCTCAGTGAAGAAACGGCACGGAGGCCATTTCTTCACTGTGCATGTGCCCGATGACGTCGCACGTGCAAGTACACTGTATATCTCCTAAACCATGCAGGTTTGGGAGATAAGCAGGGAACCTACAGGTAAGCCTTATTATAGGCAAACCATTTAACACTAACAGGGGAGCTTACAACTTTGAGCTTTTATTCACATACATAACACCTTTATCCCAATAGGGAAAAAAAAAACTGTTTCTGGAACTGCTTAAAACGTGTATTAGCTGGAGTTGGGTTTTAATTTGTTAGTCACTTATATAAAGTCCATCTAACTGTACCCTCTCCAGACAATGCCACTGTTGTCCCAAGGGTGTCTCTATTGCTCCTTGATAGATAGAAGAGACACTATAAGATGGGAAATGTGTTTCTGGCAAATTACCAGGTGAAAAGGCAGCCCCCCTAAAAACAGAAAATGAATGCAGCTACAACATCTGCAGATTGATAAGCTGCAATATACTACATTTTTGTTTTTACACTTAAATATACTTTAAGCGATCGGAGGTATGTGTGTTTATTTTTACCATTGAATAAGTAAGAGACCATTCATAGTGGTTTTCATCTTTATTAGTAAATGCTTTTTGCAAGCTTGAAAATTACAAAAATGGAAATAAAAATGCATTGATGTTTTGCATGCAGCGCTGCGAACAGGTCCTTGAAGATCAACCTTCTAAAATATTCTTGACCTTTTATCTTTTGGGCCTGTACTGAAGATTGGGTTCATGTATGGAAAATGCAATATATTGGATTATTTATATCCTGACTACATATTGGACTCATTTCTTTCTTTATATTTACTATTCACAGATTCGCTTCTATGAAGTGGTCCAACCCTTGAAGAATAAGTTAAATGACCTTCATCTAAGGAATGAAAAACAGTCTGAAGAGCTGAATAGCTATAAACAGCAGTTTAAGAATATAATGCAGGTGTGTTCTATAAAACAGGACAATGCAATATATTTTATGTTCAAATCCACTGTGTATAATTGAAATCAATTTTTATAGGGATGCAGTAGTACGGTATATATTTTTATTTTTTATTTTTTGTAAAATATTTTCATGATTTTCATAATCTAGGAAAAAAAGTTTCTCTTTATAGTTGCTGTCTGTATGCCAGACAGTGCAAGAAACATCATTAATAAATCATTGTGGAGATAAAATCAATTTTAGGAGTTGTTTTCATTCAATCAGAGCAGCCCATAGAGACCACTGAGACAAGTGGGGCAATGAGGCACAATCACTTTGTTATACTACACAACAATATACTTGTGCAATTATTAAAGTGACACTAAACTCAAATTATTTTTACATCAGTTGTTCTAAAATATCAAGTATATCATGGTTCTGTTTTTTTTTTTTTCAAAGTGTCTCACTGTTGTTTTATTTTTCTTTTGTTTTTGTTTTGTTTTTTTTTGTTTATTTTACCACTTGAGCTCCGGAATGTTTTACTCCCTTCATGACCATGCCATTTTTTGCTATTCGGCACCGAGCTAATTTAAATGGCAATTGCTCAGTCATGCAATACTGTACCCAAATGAAAATGTTATCATTACTTTCACACAAATAGAGCTTTCTTTTGATTTGATCACCACTGGGTTTTTTATTTTTTTGTGATCTCAATGAAAAAAGACTAATTTAAACTAAGAAAATTTAAAATAAAACAAAAAACCTATTTTTTTGCTTTCTGTCATAACGCATATCTGATAAAATTAAATTTCGTCATACATTTAGGCCAAAATATATTCTGCTGCTTGTCTTGGGTAAAAAAAAAAAAGGCTATACAAACTATGGTGTATATATATTTGATGTCCTGACAGAGCCTATCTCATGTCTTTAGGTCCTAAAATGCCAGGACAGTACAAATTTCCCCCAAATGACCCCTCTTTGGAAAGTAGACAGTCTGCGACATTTAGCAAGAGGCATGGCAAGTTTTTTGAAGTTGTAATTTTTTGCCACAATTTTTTTGAAAATTAAATAATTTTTTTTTTTTTTTTTTCTTTTTACATACTGTCACTAGTGCAGTGTAACATCATCATATGACTGATGTTGTAGTGATTAGGGACACTGACTGGTGATCGTATATTAAAAAATATATATAAAAAAATCATTTTTATTCAGTTTTCTTCAACTTTATTTTCTTTATTTTTTTCATTCTTACTAATAGTAGTAGTCCAATGTCACCATAGTAACACTGTACTACTCGGGGGGGTTGGTTATCATGGTTTTTTTTTTTATTTTTTACAATTTGCTGTTACAGTGAAGATCATTGTAACCGCAAAGTTTTCAACTGTCATGGCTACAGCTAATCACATGGTACGGGTACCCTGTGATAGCTGTGGGCCAATCACAGCATAGTCAACACGACTGTTATGAATGAATTTGTTCTTAACATCTTTGTTGACATTGTGATCATGGACCCGAGTACCGGGATCCGCAATCCGCTGTGAATGTACTTGCTTTTGCCTGCATGTGCCGACCTGACGCAGTATATGTATTGTGGCTGGTCGGCAAGTGCTTAAATCAGATTTTATTGAAAGAGAATTTTTATATATTAACACCATTAAGACAAACCACCCCGCAGGGCACAAGACAAAACAAAAAAAGCAATATCAATAACAGATAATATTTAAACCAAAGTAAAACAAAAAAAAACCCCAAACATCTTACTGGGACCTAAAAAGAAGATTTGTTCCATCCATTGGGACCATTATGGTTTTAAATTTATGCATAGCATTTCTCAGATAGTAAGTATGTTTTTCATAGGAGATATATCTATTTAGATCCCTGTCCACGTAGACCAAGTTGGTGGGAGAGGCACAGTCCATTTAAGTGCAATCTGCCTATGAGCTATAAATAATGCTGTAGAGATGATAAATCCCAAGTCATGGTCCATAGAGGAGGAATCGATGACCTAACAAGCATGTAAGGGGTTCCACTGAGATATGAGTCCCTAGTAAGCCATTCAAAGTACCTACAACCTCAGCTCGATATCTCTTCAACTCGGGACATCGCCACATAAGGTGGTTAAGGGATCCTGAAGAATGGCCGCACTTATTACAGCATGGGTTACCTCCCACCTCATTCATATTTAAAAATGTAGGCGTTCTATGTGCCCTATGTAGAATATATACTTGAGTCAATCTATTAGAAGGTTAGAGAGAAACCAACTGCACTAATTGTAAAATATCCCCCCAAATGTCATCTGAAATGCTGTCTATATCCCTCTCCCATCGTGCTCTACAGGTTAAAGGGAATCTCAATAAGAACGGGTCTAATAACGCCGCATATGTGGCAGAAATCAAACCATTCCTAGAAGATGCCTGTAAAATATTATCAATTATATGCATATGACAAAAACAGACAGAAGTCAAATTAGATCACTGTCACGTACCTGGCGGATGAGTCTGACTTCTGCAGGGGTAACCTCTCTTGCGGCCCTGGTTCGAGAACCCCTAATAGAGCAAACAGGGAGTTCAGGAGCGCAGGGGGGCACGAGGGTTGGACAGGAACACTTGGTGGTGCGTGTAGGTCCACTGGGACTCGTGCAAGACAGAAGAGTGGTCGTACAGTCCGGGTCGGCAACAGGCAGGCTAGGACGGACAAAAGGAGCAGGCAGGCGGATGGTCGGGTACAGGCAGAGTTCGTTAACGGGCTGACAGCAGAAGTGCAGAAGGATCAGACAATCGGATGGTCGTAGGCAAGCCAAGGGTCGGTTCAGGCGGAGTTCAGACAAGGTCGGGCAAGCTGGGTCACAGGAACAGGAGACAGGAACAGATAACAGGCACAAGTTGCTCAGGAAGGGCGGGTACACGCTATAGAACGAACAGCACTTGCTACAGGAAGCAGGAAGTTTAAATAGAGCTGCTTCTCCATGAGTTAGAGGAGATAACAACCAAGTGCTATTAACCCTCGGCGCAGTCTACTAACAATCACTGTTTTCAGGCTTCTTTTTCGTTCTCTACTCTCTTCTTTTTTGCATGCTTCCTATCATCCTCCCAATGACGTACCTCACTGCTACTAATGTATAGTAGGCAGTGCTGTTATTTCTGGTTAAATGCTTCGCTCTATGCGTACTACAATTCCCATTGAGCTAAAAGTGTCTGCTCGTAGGTGTGTAATCTATCTCAGAGGCAAGCAAGAACAAGTGTAGTATCTGTTCTTATCAGCTGTCGGGAAGAGTGAACAGAGCACCCTAGAATGGGGGGGGGGGGCACTGTCTAGTATCCTAGCCCGATGTGATTAGGTGGGAACGGTGGGAGGGCCCTTTTCCTCCCAGGTTGAATCTGTCCTGAGTCCCACAGGCTTATCCCCGGTTGATGGCAGGGCTCTCCCTAAATTCGAATACCTTCCTGGTAGGGATGGGGAGGTGTGCTGGTCTGCCCCAGGGCCGGGCTGCGAATGAAGCCCTCAGTGTATGTGCCCCTGGAGTGGCAGTCCAGGGGTGCCATAATTCTCATGGTGGGGGAGCTCACCTTGGGCTTTTGGCACCATGGTCACTGCACCCTTGCATGCTTTTTTCACACCTGCCTCTGGGATGGGCATTTTGGCTAGGGCCAGAGGAATTTTTATTCCTGGATGGAAGGCCTGCATGGTCGTGCACTATGGCACTATAGCACTTATCCACTTCCCCTATGCCCTTTTTTGTTGTTTTGTCACAGCACTTTTGTGCACAGCCAGGTATGCACTTTCAGTTCCAGATTAGTAGGGTGCAGGTCCTTGGGCCTGCCCTGAAAGTCTTGAGGGGAGGGCATGTGGTCTTTTGGTCAGGTTCTCCTCCTCCCATGGGGTCTTCTTTTGGGGTAGCCCCACCTAGAACCCTTGGGTTGGCCTGTTTCGACTGGAGAAAGGGGTCTGCCTGGTTTCGGCCTGGTGGGCCAGTGAGTACCGCAGTCCCTGTCAGGAGCCTTGCACCCCGAGGGATTAGGGCAAGGGTTCTTTTCTCTTTAGAGATAGACCATGTGTACACACTGTGCACTTTTTTGCGCCTCACTTTTTTTATGTATCGGGTGTTAAGTTTTGCGAGTATTTCACTACACTGTGGGGAAAAATTAAAAAGGGGGCATGGAGAGCAAATGTAGCACCCTAACAGGAAGTTTGAGAATAACAGAAAAGAGCTTGCATTTGAAATATAAAACAACTGGATAAAAGAGAGATAGAAGGTACCTTTTAGTTATAGTAGACAGATTGCATTTATTTTATTTTATTTAAAAAATCTGAGATTAGTTTCACTTTCACCCTACGCTTTGCACATAGATAATTGCAACTGTTTAGTATTAAAGCGGTAGTAAACCCGCTGCCAAAAATAAAAAATAAAAAAAAATCCTAACATATTATGAAATACTTACCTTAGAACGAGGCCCCCGATGCCCGAGTCGGTCAGCGCTAAGGACGCTGCCATGTTGGTCCTCTTCTTTCTTCCGGGTACACGGCTCCGGCGCTGTGAGTGGCCGGAGCCGCGTGACGTCACTCCTGCGCATGCGCACGGGAGCTCTTCGCTCCGGCAGCCAGCTCTGAGTTGCCGGACGCCTCGGCCGGATCGTCAGAGCGCATGTGCCGCTAATGTCAGCGGCTGCATGCAGGGCGAATATCTCCTAAACCATGCAGGTCTAGGAGATATTCTTTAACCTACAGGTAAGCCTTTTTATAGGCTTACCTGTAGGTAAAAACAGCTTTGGGGGTTTGCTACCTCTTTAATGTTCATTGTTTGCCTAATGTTCACACATACATGTACAATTGAGATTTAGAAAAATTATATAGCTTGTTTAATTATATAATTTTGTAATGTAGTTTAGCAAAGTTATTTAAATTATCTAAATGTATTTCCTTATGTACACTATATTGCCAGAAGTATTGGGACGCCTGCCTTTACACGCACATGAACTTTAATGGCATACCATTCTTAGTCCGTAGGGTTCAATATTGAGTTGACCCACCCTTTGCAGCTATAACGGCTTCAACTCTTCTGGGAAGGCTGTCCACAAGGTTTAGGAGTGTGTCTATGGGAATGTTTGACCATTCTTCCAGAAGTGCATTCGTAAGGTCAGGGACTGATGTGGATGAGAAGGGCTGGCTAGCAGTCTCAACTCTAATTCATCCCCAAGGTGCTCTATTGGGTTGAGGTCAGTCAAGTTCCTCCACCCAAAACTCGCTCATCCATTTCTTTATGGACCTTGCTTTGTGCACTGGTCCAAATAATTTGGTGGAGGGCGATTATTGTGTGGTATTGTTTTTCAGTGGTTGGGCTTGGTCCCTTATTTCCAGTGAAGGGAACTTTTAAGGCATCAGCATACCAAGACATTTTGGACAATTTTATGCTCCCAACTTTGTAGGAAAAGTTCCTGTTTCAACATGACTGCTCACCAGTGCACAAACAAGGTTCATAAAGACATGGATGAGCGAGTTTGGGGTTTAGGAACTTGACTGGCCTGCACAGTCCTGACCTCAACCTGATAGAACACATTTGGGATGAATTAGAGCAGAGACTGCGAGCCAGGCCTTCTCATCCACATCAGTGTCTGACCTCACAAATGCGCTTCTGGAAGAATGGTCAAACATTCCCATAGACACTCCTAAACCTTATGGACAGCCTTCCCAGAAGAGTTGAAGCTGTTATAGCTGCTAAGGGTGGGCCAACTCAATATTGAACCCTATGGACTAAGACTGGGATGCCATTTAAGTTCATGTGCGTGCAAAGGCAGGTGTCCCAATACTTTTGGTAATATAGTGTATATGAGAGAGAGGAGCTGTTTGTAGGAGAAAAACTGCCGCACAATCAAATATCAGTATTGGATATCTTCTGTGAGGCTTCTGCGGTATTGGTTATCCATAATCTTGTAAAAGACAGTGTGTGGTTTAAATGTGTTGGTCCTTTAAGGTGATAAAACAAGTTAAAATCTCTACTTATTAAACCATTGGCACAGAATCCTTTTTGTCAAAGCTTAAATATTTTCTTGTTTCTTTGATCTTACTCTTTTTTATGTGACAAGATGTTCTGTTTAAGCCTTGCTTTGTAGTGTTTTAGCATTGCTAAGTAGTTCCTCTAGGTGTTGTTAGTCTGCTTCTGTTTTAGTAAACGTTCCGATTTATTTCTTTTGGTGGGTAATATTGACCTTTGACTTTGTCAATATTTTCCTTATGAACATGCAAACGATAACTCTAGCAAAGCATGTTTTTCAACCCTTACAGATGTTTTGCAGAATGTGGGTGTCTTTTGTTATTCGTTAATATATTTAGCTTTTTTCTTTTTTTTTTTATTCAAAGCTCTCATGTGACAGGTATAATAATTTGTAGGTGAGTCTAAATTAGTGACAGCTGCAAAGATGGATTTTCTATTCTTTGTTTTATAATGAAACCAATTTTTAAAGTAGATCTAGGCTGCACACTGGACGCTCTCTGGGCGTCGGGCAGGAGATGCTGCTTAGAAAACGTTCTTTTGCAGCATTTATTGGCGTCAGCGTTTTTGAGCGTTTTTTTCTTCATTAGCTTCCATTGACTACAAAAAACGCTAGACGCCGATAAATGGCCGTTTACTGGCATTTATGAGTGTTTATCGGCGTCTAGCGTTTTTTGTGGTCAGGAGAATGACTTTTGAACGCCAATTCAGGGCGTTCAGATAACAGCCCAAAAACGCCACTGCTGTTAAACGACAATTAACGTCCATGTGTGCATGGACACATAGGATAACATAAAGGGGTGTTTTTGGGCTGTTAAAAAAAAAACGCCCAAACGACCAAAGACGGTCGTTTATCAGCTACAGTGTGCATGGAGCTAAAGGTCTTATTCATAAATACATAATCATTATTAATCATAAATAAATAGAAAATATCATAATCTAAAGTAAACCTATGGTGCAAATATCAAGTCATAACCTGCATGTGATAACTGATTTTTCTGCACAGATCCCTTGCACCTCTGTAACCTGCAGTGGAAGTACCAATCTGTTTCTGGGTGCCTCGCTGACCCCTTTCTGTCGCGTTGTGCATTTTACTGTTGCCCTATTACTATGAAGGTGGTAGTAATGTATAAGCTGGTAGGAGCTTGCACCACGGTACAGGGAGGGGGTGCAGGGGATCAAACAACTGCTACTTATAGTAATGAAGACTTTAAAGTAGTTGTCAACTCTGTACAACCACTTTTAACTACAGGTAAGCCTGTAATAAGGCTTACCTGTAGCTCCCCTGTATATCTCCTAAACCTGTACGGTGTATATACGCTATACTGGCATGTGCCGATGTCATGCGGCACATGCGCAGTGAAGAAACGGCCTTCATGCTGTTTCTTCACTGACAGCATGCCGCGACTGGCGGCTCCCGCGAGCATGCGCGGGAGTGGCGTCACGCAACTCCGACCAGTCACAGCGCCGGAGTTCGCGGCCCCGGAAGGAAGAGGAGTGAAGCTGGACGCTTCCTACTGTGGGTACAGCGCGGGCGTCGATGGCAGGTAAGTGGCACATAATAGGCTAGTATGCGATGCATACTAGCCTATTATGCTTCTGCATTGCAGGTGAATAAGAGGAAGTAAACCCATCAGGGTTGACATCAGGGTTTACTTTAAAGGGGTTGTAAAGGCAGAAGGTTTTTTATCTTAATTAATGTGTTCTATGCATTAAGATAAAAAGCCTTCTGTGTGCAGCAGCCCCCCTATTAATTACCTGAGGTCCATCTCAATCCAGCGATGTTGCACGAAAGACTCGACTGTCTGGAACTCCGCTCCTTGTTGGCTGAGACAGCAGCGTGGTGCCATTGGCTCCCGCTGTTGTCAATCAAAGTCAGTGAGCCAGTGAGGAGAGAAGGGGGGGCGGGGGCAGGCTACAGCTCCCTGTCTGAATGGACAAACAAATACTTGGGGGAGGGGGTGTTCACACCCTAACAATGCATAACATTAAAGATGGTACTGCTATAAGACCATACAAACAGAACAACATATTACAGCGCACACATACAAGACATTGAGCTCCCGCAAGGCTATTTAAACAATCTAAACATATAAAGCAAATATGCAAAAATATGGGGATTTGGTCGCACTATATTGCCATAAAGTGCTTAAGCCCACTACTGTATCAAAGTCCCCCAACTCAGTGGGTCCTACACTAACCATAGAATGAAAGATCCTGTCTCTTAACCATGGGAGAAATATACTCCTCTTTATGCAAGAACTAAAGGACTCCTTCTATAACTCAGGTGGACACTGATAAGGTGCTCCATTCCAAGGGATCTGGTCAGAACCTATAAAACAGACAAACAAATACTTGGGGGGCACACCCTAACAATGCATTACATTTAAGATGGTACTGCTATAAGACCATAAAATAAGAACAACATATTACAGCGCACACATACAAGACATTGAACTCTCGCAAGGCTATTTAAACAATCTAAACATATAAACCAAATATTCAAAAATATGGGGATTTGGTCGCACTATATGGCCCTAAAGTGCTTAAGCCCACTACTGCGTCAAAGTACCCCATTTTTAGTGGGTCCTACACTAACCATAGGAGAAATACACTCCTCTTTATGGGAGAACTTAAAGCAGGGTTTCTCAACCCGTGGTACGCGTACCCCTTGGGGTACGTGCACCACGGGCAGGGGGTACGCCGCACAGAGCTGAGTGAGACTTCTCACTCACTTCTGCTGCGGCTGCCTCCTTTCCCAATTGAGATCGCCGCGGCCACCCAGAGAGTGACAGTCTCTGGGCGGCTAAGCGGCGTGTGTGAGAGGAGGAGGGGGGTGGGGTTTCGCACCTGGGAG
>BLSH010504629.1:577379-587967 GCA_018402905.1 Glandirana rugosa
GGCGTGAAGTAGGATCGTCTCAGGAGGGGAGGGAGGAGTGCTAGAGTGAGACACAGTGCCTCGACGTAATTTAGTGACCCGTCGATACATTGTTACAGGGCGGAGGATCCGTCGGAGAACATAACCTGCCGTGTTACTAGGTTACAGTCCTTAGTAACACGGCACACAGTCTCCTCCGACAGGTCCTTCCTGTAAAAATGTCTCGACGGGTCACTAAATTACGTCGAGGCACTGTGTCTCACTCTAGCACGATCATCCGTGTCTGTAGGTCCCGAGAAGGACCTGTGGTGTCTGTGACCCTCCCTCCCCCGCCCCCCTCGTGGACTATTTTGTAGGGCCTCCCTCCCAGTGTCTGTGGTGTCCAGGAAGAGCCCTGGATGTCTGTGCCTACTAGCACGATCTCACTCTGTGTCACGGAGCTGCATTAAATCACTGGGCAGCTCTGTAAAAATGTCCTTCCTGGACAGCCTCCTCTGACACACGGCACAATGATTCCTGACATTGGATCATTGTGCCGTCCAATACAAGAGGCTGCCTAGGAGGCGGGACATTGTTACATAGCTGCCCAGTGATTTAATGCAGCTCCGTGACACAGAGTGAGATCGTGAGGAGGGAGGGGAGGACTCTGCTAGGATGAAGTGCGGCACCCAGCGGGGTGGGGCGACCCTGCGTGACCCCGTCCCTTTTTCGGCTTCATTATCGGCATTTTTTTTCTTTCGGCAACTTGACGAAAATGCAATTTTCGGCCGAAATGTTTCAGCCGCCGAAATTTCGGTGCATCCCTAATCCTAAGTATTCAGACCCTTTGCTGTGACACTCATATATTTAACTCAGGTGCTGTCCATTTCTTCTGATCATCCTTGAGATGGTTCTACACCTTCATTTCAGTCCAGCTGTGTTTGATTATACTGATTGGATTTGATTAGGAAAGCCACACACCTGTCTATATAAGACCTTACAGCTCACAGTGCATGTCAGAGCAAATGAGAATCATGAGGTCAAAGGAACTGCCTGAAGAGCTCAGAGACAGAATTGTGGCAAGGCACAGATCTGGCCAAGGTTACAAAAAGATTTCTGCTGCACTTAAGGTTCCTAAGAGCACAGTGGCCTCCATAATCCTTAAATGGAAGTCATTTGGGACGACCAGAACCCTTCCTAGAGCTGGCCGTCCGGCCAAACTGAGCTATTGGGGGAGAAGAGCCTTGGTGAAAGAGGTAAAGAAGAACCCAAAGATCATTGTGGCTGAGCTCCAGAGATGCAATCGAGAGATGGGAGAAAGTTGTAGAAAGTCAACCATCACTGCAGCCCTCCACCAGTCGGGGCCTTATGGCAGAGTGGCCCGACGGAAGCCTCTCCTGAAGGACTCCAAAATGGTGAGAAATTAGATTCTCTGGTCTGATGAGACCAAGATAGAACTTTTTGGCCTTAATTCTAAGCGGTATGTGTGGAGAAAACCAGGCACTGCTCATCACCTGTCCAATACAGTCCCAACAGTGAAGCATGGTGGTGCTATTGGGGTGTTTTTCAGCTGCAGGGACAGGACGACTGGTTGCAATCGAGGGAAAGATGAATGCGGCCAAGTACAGGGATATCCTGGACAAAAACCTCCAGAGCGCTCAGGACCTCAGACTGGGCTGAAGGTTTACCTTCCAACAAGACAATGACCCTAAGCACACAGCTAAAATAACGAAGGAGTGACTTCACAACAACTCCGTGACTGTTCTTGAATGGCCCAGCCAGAGCCCTGACTTAAACCCAATTGAGCATCTCTGGAGAGACCTAAAAATGGCTGTCAGCCAACGTTTACCATTAAACCTGACAGGACTGGAGAGGATCTGCAAGGAGGAATGGCAGAGGTTCCCCAAATCCAGGTGTGAAAAACGTGTTGCATCTTTCCGAAAAAGACTCATGGCTGTATTAGATCAAAAGGGTGCTTCTACTGAATACTTAGGACCATGTGATATTTCAGTTTTTCTTTTTTAATAAATCTGCAAAAATGTCAACAATTCTGTGTTTTTCTGTCAATATGGGGTGCTGTGTGTACATTAATGGGGGGAAAAATGAATTTAAATGATTTTAGCAAATGGCTGCAATATAACAAAGAGTGAAAGCTAGCTATTGAAAGTGAAAGGAAACCTGGACTTTTGCTTTAAACCCTGTTTTAAACACTGGTGCAACCCTTTCCGCATGTGTTGAATCTAATAATGTCTTGCTGATCACATGTTGAACACTCCTCCATGGTCCTTCATGAGGGTTTCCCAGTCCTTTAAGCAAGTTGTTGTTCATTTTGTTCCTCTTTTAATTGGGATAAAGAAGCTCACTGTTTTCAGTGAAAGGGGGTCAGGGGAAGGAAGAATTTGATTTTGCAAATGCTGCTCACCTTCTCCACACTGATCTGCTGGCTTCATGGCCTAATGTGGTCTTCATGTAGTACCTACCGCATCTAGACTGCTGGATATAAATACACACAATAAAGGAGAGGCACAAACTGTTTGTAAGCCTTGACAGTGTACATTTCTTTGGGACTTTTAGTCAAGTCATGACTATGCAGGTAAGTAGTATTTTAAAGCTGAACTCAGGAGACAGCAACATGAAGGGGGGGCTAGGTGCTCATTTATGTCTAGGGGCTGGAAATAACATGTTTTGTTACCTAATCCTTACTGTCGCAGGTGCCCTCCAGGCAGCTAGATAGGTCCCCCCAGCCTCTTCTTCCCTACTCTCCTACTCTCCAAAAATCAGATACCCATAGCCCTTCATTTGGCATGAGAATGCTAAGAAACAGTCCACTGTTGGAGTGTAGGGCACTGGGGAGTGGGGTTCAGGTAAGCAATGTTGCTTTTCCTGGTACCCTAGACACAAACTAGCATTTAAAGGAGTTCTATGGTCACAGCATAAACAACAGTTATTTTTGAAACGCCAGTGTAAGCTTGTTGGTATAAATCACTCACATCTTGGGAATGTGAAAAGATTTTTTTGGGGGCTGCTGCTGTATGGATTGTCCCCTTGAGAGGGGCAAAGGAATAATCTACCATTCAGTCTCCTTTAATCTGATTCATCAGAAATTAACAACATATGACAATATTAAAGTGCTTATACAAGTGCTGTTCATAAAGTGCCTTTGTAATGCTAACAAGGTCCTACATACATAAGTGCTTTTACATGTGCAAAATGCAAAGAAAGATCATAAAAATAAAATTGCATATAAGTCTTTTTCTTTATAAAGAAAAGTGCTTCTGTGCTCAAAGTGCTCCTTTAAAATTGTTACTCTTTTGGTTAAGTCTGCATGCCGTTTGAAGTCAGACCACACTCACCAGATATGTTGGACCCCTGAGCCTTGCAAGCTTGTAGGTCATTTATCGGGAGACCTAACCCTCTCTGGCCCAATGTGCATACCTCTCACGTGTCAAAAACCCTCCTCCACCCACTGGTCTCCAGAGCGCATACTGTGCAGGTGTTTCACTTGTTAAAAAGAAACTTCACATGGCATAAAATCCTTGGGATATTTTGTTCAAGCATATTCCATAATTAAAAATAACGCATGTGACGCTACAATGCCACAAAATAGTTAAAAACTGCCCCTTCATTCTCTGGGAATAGTGGACGCCTAGAGTCCTCAGCGTGCGTTCCACTTCCCTGGGTGGAGGAGTGTTTTTGACACGTGAGAGGTACGCACATTGGACCAGAGAGCATTAGGTCTCCTGATAAATGACCTACAAGCTTGCAAGACTCCTTTTGTTGTATGACACAGGAGTGCAACATATCTGGTGAGTGTAGTCTGACTTCAAACGGCATGCGGACTTACCCACAAGAGTCATAATTTTAAAGGAGCAATTTGAGCACAGAAGCACTTTTCTTTATAAAGAAAGAGACTTATATGCAATTTTATTTTTATTTTTATGATCTTTCTTTGCATTTTGCACATGTAAAAGTACTTGTGTATGTAGCACCTTGTTAGCATTACAACGACACTTTATTAACAGCACTTACTTGTGCACTTATAAGCACTTTAACCACTTCAATGCCATGCACTTAGAACACTTTACTACCAGACCAATTTTCAGTTTTCAGTGCTGTTGCGCTTTGAATGACAATTGCGTGGTCGTACGACGTTGTACCCAAACAAAGTTTTTATCATTTTGTTCCCACAAATAGAGCTTTCTTTTGGTGGTATTTGATCACCCCTGCGGTTTTTATTTTTTGCGCTACAAATAAAAAAAGACCGAAAATTTAGAAGAAAAAAAAAAATTCTCTATTTTTGTCACAAAACTTTGTAAATAAGTAAATTTTCTCCATCACTGGTGGGCACTGATGAGGCTACACTGACGGGCACTGATATGGCAGTACTGATTGGCACTGATGAGGCGGCACTGATGATGAGGCACTTATATGCAGCGATGATGAGCACTGTTTGGCGGCACTGATAAGCAGCACTGACGGGTACTGAGAGGTGGCACTGATATACAGCACTTATGGGCACTGATATGCAGCACTGACGGACACTGCTAAGCGGCACTGATGGGCACTAATAGACAGCACTGATTGGCACTCATAGGCGGCACTGGGCACTGATAGGTGGCACTGATGGGCACTGATAGGTGGGCACTGGTAGGTGGCAATGGTGGGCACTGATGTGTGGCACTGGTATGCATTGATAGGGGCACTGGTGGGCACTGATAGGGGCACTGGTGGGCATATACATTAATAGGGGCTCATTCCCTGGTTGTCTAGGGTGGCATCTGAAGGTGGCACTGAGTGAAGGTGGACCTGAGCAGTATGTCACTTACCTGGTGGTCTAGGGGGGTCTCCCTGCTGGTCCAGATCGGCTCCCTGGTGGTCCCTGGTCGGCTCCCTGGTGGTCCTGGGTGGGCACATCCCTGGGCAGGCTCCCTGGTGGTTTAGGGTGGCGATCCGAGGGAGGGCTGTGCTGATAAATCATCAGCACAAACCCTCCCTGTCAGGGATGCAGCCGATCGGCTCTCCCCTCATCAGGTCTGCAGACCTGAGTACAGGAAAGCCGATAAACGGCTTTCCTGTATTACACTGTGACCAGCCGTGATTGGTCACGGCTGGTCACATGGTAAAGTGCTTCGGATCGAAGCACTTTACCGAGATCGGCATTGCGGGGGGTCAGACTGACCCCCCACACCATCGATCGCTGCGATGCGCGCCCCCCCGGGCGCGCGGTGGCTTGTTATCCTGAGGACGTCATATGACGTCCAGTCAGGATAACTCAGCCACTTCCCGGCCGTCATTCTGCATACGGCGGTCGGGAAGTGGTTAATATTGTCATATGTTGTTAATTTCTGATGAATCAGATTAAGGAGACTGAATAGTAAATTGTTTAAATAGGGAAGAGCAAGCACTGTAGTCCTTTTATATAATGCCAGTGTAAGCTTGTTTGAAAAAAAATCTCTGTTCATGTTATTATAACATGGCCAGCAGATAGACAGCACTCACAATGTCCTAGATTCCCTGCATGCTTTGCAGCTACTCCTTTGCTGCTTACTTTCAATCTCTAAGAACTACATATCCCATGGTACCTTGTATTTCTGTGCTGACTCCGCCTCCTGAAATTCCTCCTCTCAGCTCCTCTATAGTTCAGAAGGCAGACTTTTTTACTTCTGTGACACAGCAATGCCTACTCGCAGTGCATAGTGAATACCTGTCACAGATTAAGGAGGTAAATGTGTGGGGATCTTCACAAACTACATTTACTTCAAGATCATTCCGATTAATAGGAATAAGCTTGAAATAACTGAAGTACAATGTAAAAATGAATATATGATTTTACCTTTCTACCATAGATGCACTATAACCCTTCAGAGCTGGGACAGCTCCAATGCAAGGCTGGATTTTTACTTTCCTGGGAAATAGCATCCTCATTTTTTTTTTAAACTGGGCATTTTAAAGGGCAACCAAGAAGGTCATTAAAATCACCATAGAAATCTTGTTCTAATACTTTTGAAAGTTTAATGCATTGAGGCAATGGTTTCTTTTACACAGAGCTATGAGGAAGAGAAGAGAAGCCGTTCAGAACTAGATACAAGATGTCAGCGACTGACATTGCAGCTTGCCGACACTAAACAACTAATTCATCAGGGGGACTACAAGATCGAAAACTATGACAAAGTGAAAAGGTAAGAATAAATGGTATTATTGATATTTTACATATAAATGACTCAATACCTTACCTGGTTTATCACACTTTTTTTTTGTTTACTTTTGTCTTCATATGTTGCATGCCTAAAGTGATCCTGTCAGCACAGGATCACTTTTATCCTACCTGTAAAAGAATCATTTATATACTTACCTTTCTGGCGGTTGCATCTCCACTCTCCAGCCACTGCAGTTATTCGACCATTGGATGATTCGAATACTTACGCTGTGATTCCTTCCTCCATTTTGTATGTGCTGTAGTTCTGTACAAGCCAGCTGGATGTATTCTACAAGCATGCTTGTGTTCAAAATACTTGCAGCAGCTGGGCAACAGAGTAGCAGTGACTTTTTAAATACATTGCCTGCTGGAAAGGTAATTATAAATCATTCTTTTACAGGTGACCTCTTGGATAAAAGTGTCCCTGTGCAAAAAATGAAAGGTTACAATGTAAATTTCCATGTAACTTATATGCATGTTTGTTTTAAGAGCTTTTACACATTGATAATCTTTTATTTACTTTGTATCTTCTTTTTTCATTTTTTAAAAGTGAGAGAGATGCCCTTGAACGTGAACTCTTGGAGCTCAGGAGAACTTTTGAATTGTTGGATGCGTCACATAAAACACAATCAAAGGAGAGAAATGACTTGGCTCAGGAGGTGCGTGCACAAAGACAGACTCAGAATTACTTTATAGCACATACCAGCTATATCGGGAAAATTGCCTCTACTGCAGCTATCTTTGTCAGATATTTGTGGGCTTTTGTTTTTCAGGCAACTGTGTATCATAGATGCATCAGGGCCAGGGATCACATTCTTAAAGCCTAAGTGCAGCAAAAATCAAAAACAGAAAAATTAGCACAAGGGACATACCTTACAGTCAGAGGGATGTGTTGTTTGTGCTTATTCCTCTTCTGTTAGTAGAAATCTTCCTACGTCCTGCCCCTCCGCCCCTGCAACCCCAATATTCTATTGCAGTGGGGGTTGATGCAACTAAGGGGCTGTCACAGGCTCTCATTAAGAGGGCCAAACTATGCCCGCTATCTTAGCCCAGCCGCCTCATTTATAGAAACCATACTACAGTTTCTATGAATGGAACATGGTCTAAGAATGGGAAACGGATAGATGATTGATAGCTCCACCCCTCCAATCATAGATTGTGTTGGAAGCTGTAGTAAGGCTTCTATGAATGGAGCAGCTGGGCGGAAAGGACAAGCATAGTTAGGCTTTCTTGGTGAGAGCCTGTGACGTCTCCTTTGTATTAACCTCCTGCTGCACCCGAAGATTGTGGAGTGGGTGCCTGAATGGAGGAAGATTTCTATAAAGAAGAGTTATCAACACTAGAGACACATCCTACTGAGTAGGTTTTTGTCTCTTGTGTTGATGTTTCTGTTTTTGATTTTGGCTGCACTTGCAATCAGCACAACTTTACACAGGTTTAAAATTGGAAATGACTTGTAGCTACTGATATCATGGTCTAGAAAGGTCATCTAATCCCACACAATTTTGGTGTTTGTTGGGACCATGAGTATTAGTTGCAGACTTCACATTGTGGTGACCCTATATACAGTATGTTTGGTACAGACACTTAGACCTCATTCACACAGAGGGCTGTACACTGTCAAGAAGAAGCATATTTCTGTTCCCAGGATTCACTGGCATTTGCCTACAGCCGAGGGCAGAAGCCTGTACAAATCCATGACCGGCTGACAGATGCCACAGCTGTACACACACACACCTGAGCAGATGCATGTGTACAGGGAAGGATGAGTGACCCTTGATGTAAACAGTTGGGCGTTGACTAAAACTGGAGAGTGCAAAATCTGGTGCAGCTCTATATAGAAACCAATCAGCTTCCAGGTTTTTTTCTCAGAGCCTAATTGAACAAGCTGAAGTTAGAAGCGGATTGGCTACAATGCATAGCTGCCCAGATTTTGCACTCTTCAGTTTTAGTAAATCTACCCTTTTGCATCCAGGGCCACTTCTGTGTCTCCCTGTACACCTTTGTGTGTACCACCATGGCAGAGGCCTAATATTGCATCAGTTCAAGGGTCTGTTGCTTAACAAAGGAGACAAACCCGAGTGCATTTTTTGTGCTGAAAACAAGTATTTTAATATGATTTCCCCACACCTCCTATTCCTGAAAGTGAACCAGTGCCCAGACTAACCAATTTAAAATCAGTTAACTAGACTTAACAGTTAAAGTGGATGTAAACCCACCACCCACCCAGTATAAACTAATGGCACAGTATTAATGTATATATACATGCAAGCCTCCTGCATCTATCCCTACCTTGCAAATGTCCTTCCTGTAAGCACCAGCAGCTCTGTAAAACTCTGAAATCAGTGGGTGGCCCAGTTTGCTGGAGTTTGGTGGGTGGAGTTGTGATGTCACAAGCCTCCCCATCCACCTCTATACTGAGACCTTGAGGTAGGGAGGGGGGAGTGTAAATCTTCCTCTGTTGTGTGAAGGAGATAAGCAAATTGCTTGTCACTCACAGAGCAAGGGGCGGATCGACTGTGTATTTCCCTGTTAGTTGGACTTTCTCTTCCTGAAAAAAGATAAGCTCATTACTCACAATTGGATTAACTCTTTGTGGGCACAGATGTCATAACATGCTATAATCTACCAGGCAGAATTATTGATTACATTTTTTTCGGGTTTACATCCACTTTAAAGCTCTTTAAAACAAACCTCAATTTTCTCTGTTGGTTTAGCCATTGTGAAGAAATTCATCTTCAAACTTCACACTAGAGGCACCGAAATCACAGCTTTTCTCTTCTTTTTTATGGTAGCAGGAACCTGTCAGCCTGCCTGTCTTCTCATATAAACAAACAGCAGGTGTTTGTAAAGTGGTAGTAATGTCTGCATCCTGGTGGTTGAGCTTTTCCCATAATGTGGCAATATAATGGGCATACTGGCCTATTATGGCACATTACCTCCCAAATTTCCCCCCTCCAGCAATACAACATTCATGATCATCTCATCACCTTGTTACCGCTGCTAACATCTTCATCTAGTCTTCTGTTACATGCAGCACCTTCAGATATCTTGATTAGACAGTTTCAGGGTAATGTAATCCAGTGCAAAGAAGTTGGTTTACCCCGCCACATGAGGCATGAGCTAAAGAAAAATACAAAAAACATTGGATTTCAATCTTGCAATGCTTGGAGCGAGCATCCAACAGTTTTGTCCTAGCAACAAGTCAGGATGTGGGGGTTGCTAGCTAGGAGTTTTTTAGCCAGGCTTTTGGGGGTACCTACAGGTAAAACAAAAATTTCATGATCATTTTACAAAGCAGCACTGATGATATCTACTGGGGTCCACTGACTGCATTACAGGCTGTTTTCTGAAAGAGGTGAACTTATCCTTTCAGCGAAACCCTTAAAATGGTTCTTTTGTTCTTAAAGTTGATATTAAGCCCAAACTAGTTTTTGAGAGCATGGAAAGGATTCTTATATTCTGGTTTTAATGCTGTGTGGCCTCATTGTAGAAATTTCCTCTCACTTTCTTTTCCAGAAGTGGAACAGTAAGTGTGAAGAAATTTTTCTAAACAACCAACATGTTTTAGTCAAGTAAATATCAAATATTTTATATGAATATTTCTTTTTTTTTTCAGTTAACAGGTGAATTGATAGGCTCATATTTACCAGACTAATCCTAATTGCTTTGCTGATTACAATCCAGCTGTGTACACTTACAGATCTCAATAGTTCAAGGTCCAATTACACACACAGATAAGTCAGAGAAATCATTTCTTTTGCCTTCCTTGTCCACTGTTTGTGCAGCTTCATACAGATTTTCAGTTCCAAAGACGGTATTGCTGTGTTCTTTTTCTATACTGTAGAAAAAAAGGTCATTGCTTTAAAGTGTTTGTTACTCCAACATTTCATATTCCTGATATGTGCCTGCTGTACCATGTACTTGTATGAAAAACTATCCTGTTCTCTTTGTATTGCTTCCTTTTGTGTGAATTCCTGGTGTTCCTTGCCAGTCCCTCTGTTTTTCTAGTAAACACCGACCACACTAATCAGGAGAACGCAGTGTTGTCAGTTCTCCAGCTATGATGGGAACTCTGCCTGCTCTCCTCCATTGATTAGACTTGTCCCCCCCTACCCTTTCACTGGGAAGATCAGTGTGCTGTTGCTTCTCTCCCCCCCCCCAGCTCTTATGCAGCTGAGAGCAGAGAGAATGTGATAACTTCTCAAAAAGGGAAAAAAGGTATTTAAAATATTTTTTTTATATCTATACAAAATTATTTTGCCTTTCATTTCTATTTTAAACTGAATGGGTTGTTTTACAAGGTGATCATTTACAATCACTTTAACCACTTGCCGACCGCCGATCGGAGATTGACGGCGGCAAAGTGGCTCTGTAACGCAAAACGCCGTCATACGACGGCGGCTGCGATACAGAGATACTGTGAGCGCGCGC
>BLSH010504629.1:596963-622912 GCA_018402905.1 Glandirana rugosa
TTTTTTTTTCATCGATGTTTAGGCTGTCGAACTGAGGATACCAATTATGAATACAACATAGGGGGAGAAAACCTTCGTCTGCGTTGGTGGTTGCTCCCCCCCCCCCCCCGTCCACCACCTCGTCCAGGTGAGAGTCTTCCAATCATGCTGCCAGCAACTGGGTGTATTCCGAGGAGAAAACAAATTTGTGCCAGTAGAACCACTTCTTGGTAAAGTTTTCCCTGAGGCCTCTCTCCGTGGCCACCAGGTCCTCCATTGTGTTAATCTCCGCCACCTTCCTCAGCCATACCCCAGGTACTGGTGGTTGCGTCTGCTTCCAAAAGAGGGGGATACAACATAAGTATTAACCATAGGAGTCAAGCTGTCGGATTTGTAGCTACTTTTTTTTTGGGGGGGAGGGGGGGAGAGGAGTGGGAGATGGGGTAGGGGATGGTAGGTGGTCAGCCTATTCACCAGAGATCAATCAGGTAAAGCAGCATTTAAGGCAGAATTAACTTCTAAACAAGGATATAGTATAGTGTGAAGTTTCCAGGAGCGGAAGCTATGTGTTAACAATAACATATCATACCCATAGTTACAGAGGGCTTATAAGAGAAGTGGTTTGCAGCTGAAAACGTTGTCTGGGATATGTCCCTATAAGGGAGCGTAAAGGGACTTCATTTAAGGGATCGCAGTTTTGTTGTGCTGAAGAATGTGGCAACATGGAATCAGTATGGACTTTAAGCATACCCAATTTGTTGGAGATGCTCCGTTTAAGGTACCAGTCTGTAAAACAGAACGGTCTCCTCTTGAGTGAAAGTTACTTCCATATATTTGCGCCACTTCGCAAAGAATTGGGTGGTTGATTTAATGTTACGTGCAATGGTGTCAAGTCTTTTGAGATGGAAAAAAGATAACATAGCTCGTTTTGCAAGTTGCAGACCAGGAGGGGTAGGTTGGATCCATTGTTGCATAATAGTTTGGCGTGCAACCAGTAGAAACAGATGAGTCCATCGCAAGAGGCTAGTGTTTGGGGATTTTGAGGAGGGATCTGTGGAATGGTCATATCCAAAGAGGCAGATCAATGGAGTTTTGGGAACTTGGTCCTGATTAGTGTAACGTATATGCTTCAGAATGGCGTCCCAGTATGACTCAACGTGTGGGCAACTCCAAAGTCGATGTAAAAGCGTAGGACGTACTGCAGAGCACCATGGACAGCAATCTTGATTGGGGTTCTCTTTATCATGGTGGAACGGGTAATAGGCTCTGTGTATGATCTTGAATTGTGTTTCACGCCATGATTCTGAGATAGCAAGTTTGCGGATATGGCGATAGCCTTGCAGTATTTTTGCCGGTAAATCGCTATCATTGAAAATGGATGACCACTTATGAAACGGAGCAAGATTGTATTTGGCAGATTGGTGAGTAATAAGAGAGGAGTAAAGTTCCGAAATGGAGTAGGAGTTTCGCTTAATTGCCACGTCTATGAAGGAGTGTTGGAAGGGATCTGAGCCCCGGGGGTAACAAGATCGAAGGTAGTCCGTCAGCTGATGATAGTAAAACTGGTGTGAGAGAGGTAGGGAGTATTCTTGTGCAAGAGATTGAAAATGTCACAGATTTTTACCAATGGCCCTAAAAGTGAAAAACTCGACCCCTCCTGAAAACCCAGTGTTGAGTGGAAAGAAGCTAATATATGATGGGTAACCATACAGCAGTACACATTGCTGTACATTTTGTTTAGTTCCAACAGGCTCATTCAACAATTTGCTTGTGTATGGGCATAGAGCATTCACAACAGACTGCTTCCATCTGGTAGGATGTTCATCTGGTTGGTGAGTGTGAAAGTCAATGGTCACTTCCAGTAAGTGGTGTAGAGACAAACCCAAACCACTCAATTCTTTTAACAGAGGGTTTATAAATATTCCACACCAAGGGAAGGCATCATCAGGAAACATTGGTCCTTCAAGGTACCCTGCATTAGTACCTGTCCTGTAGAATTTCATTAGTTCCATGGGAGTTTATTGTATGTGATTTGAAGTAACATACGCTATATTACTAAAAGTACTGGAACGCCTGCCTTTGCACACACTTTGCACTTTAACGTGATTGTAAAGGTTCAGCTTTTTTTTTTTTTTAATAACAAACATGTCATATGTATCTCCTCTGTGCAAGGGTTTTGCCCAAAGTGGCCCAGAACCTCCTCTTCTGGGGTTCTGCTCCTGGCTCATCCCCGCATCGAGTGACCCGCCAGGGAACTGCTTTCCTTGGGGTCACCTGTGTGGACGCGCTCCCGTGTACTGCTGCTGGGTCATTTGACACAGCCAGCAGGAATCGGCCCCACCCCCGGCTCCCACATCATTGGATTTGATTGACAGCAGCAGGAGCCAATGGCTGTGCTGCTATTGATCTACCAATGAGGACCCAAGACACCGGCTGGAGTGGGTGTGCTCGTTCCCGGCATGGAAACGATCGGGCTCAGGTAAGTAAAAGGGGGGGGGGCTTTGGGAGCAGCTGCAATAGAAGGCCTGGCTCGCAGCTTCTGCGCTAATTCATCCCAAAGGTGTTCTTATGGGTTGAGGTCAGGACTCTGTGCTGGCCAGTCAAGTTCCTCCACCCCAAACTCACTCATCCATGTCTTTATGCTTTGTGCACTGGTCCAAATCATTTGGTGGAGGGGGGATTATGGTGTGGGGTTGTTTTTCAGGGGTTGGGCTTGGCCCCTTAGTTCCAGTGAAGGCGTCGGCATACCAAGACATTTTTTGACAATGCTCCTAACTTTGTGGGAACAGTTTGGGGATGGCCCCTTCTTGTTCCAACATCACTGCACACCAGTGCACAAAGCAAGGTCCATAAAGACATGGATGAGCGAGTTTGGGGTTGAGGAACTTGGCTGACCTCAACCCGATAGAACACCTTTGGGATGAATTCGAGTGGAGACTAAAAATGTTTTTCTTTAGACAAGCTTTCACTTGATTGTCCCTTTTTCCTTTGTTATCCTATGTATTTCTTGTGTTTTCCTTGTAAAGCTCTTTGAGAAGCCACCTTTAAAGGCACTATATAAAATAAGTGTTCAGGCATTATGGATACATTTGATTTAACAGTCTCCTAATTCTTTTGAGGCATTATTTATTTACTTTCATTTAACCTTTGTTTATGAAAATGCACAAAGTCCGATCATTTTTGCGGAAGCATGCCTGTTTTTATGTAATATAGTACTTGCTTCTGTTATGTTTTTTCTTATGTTTGACTTTTGTATCTAAGTCTCTGCATGATTGAATAGATGTCAGTATGCACGTTAACTGCTGGTGTAATATACATTGTTTAAACAGTTGTAAATTTTGTCTGCAGAGATGAAGCTGAAAGCTGATGCATACAATTATTTTCCCAGGCTTTCATGCTTATTTATAGTCCATCTTGAAGGACAATTATGCAGCATCACTCTCATTCAATTAATATCATACCTAGCCAATGCCACCAGAATATACCTCAAATGTATGATGTTTTGAAGATATTCACATCTTAAACAGACCATACAGCCTTCTCAATGTTTTTTTTAGGCTCGGTTCACACTGGGGCGGCTACAAAGTCACCCAAATCTGAAGCCGCCCCGCACAGCACGACTTCAGTGCGGCTTGCTAACAGCTTCTTTAATTGAAGTCAATGCAAGACGCTTTGAAGTCGCCCCCCAAGTAGTACGGGAACCTTTTTTCTAAGTCGGAGCTACTTGAACGGTTCCATTGCACTGAATGGAGCGTGACTTGTGTAGCGACTAAGTCGCCTGACAAGTCACCCCAGTGTGAACCGAGCCTTAGAAACACACACAGACTGTAAATAACCTGATCAATATGTTAAAAGAAACCTTATTCATATATTATTTTTTATTATATATGTACACAGAGCAGCTATGTTTTGCTAATTACACGCTCAGGTAAACAATTATTGCACATTACTGCTCCTCACATCCGTGGGTCTGCAAACCAACTGAAATTAGTGCACTAGTTTCTCTCCTATCCTCAACAGTTCCTTAAATAGATACAAATCAATTGCACTGAGCAAACTGAATGTTCCCACTAGTGGCTAATAAAAAAAATCTCTGTATTACATGCAATAAAACAAATATGAAAATTTCTTTAACCACTTGACTACTGGGCACTTAAACCCCTTAACAACCAGATCAATTTTCAGCTTTCAGTACTCTCACATTTTGAATGACAATTACTCAGTCATGCAACACTGTATCCATATGAAATTTGCGTCCTTTTTTCACACAAATAGAGCTTTCTTTTGGTGGTATTTAATCACCGCTGGGTTTTTTATTTTTTGCGCTATAATTAAAAAAAAGACCGAAAATTTTGTAAAAATACATTTTTCTTCGTTTCTGTTATAAAATTTTGCAAATTAGTAATTTTTCTTCATAAATTTTGGCCAAAATTTATACTTCTACATATCTTTGATAAAAAAAAAAACAAATTGGTATATATTATTTGGTCCTTGTGTAAGTTATAGAGTCTACAAGCTATGGTGCCAATCACTGAATATTGATCACACCCGATGTACTGACGGCCTATCTCATTTCCCGAGACCCTAACAAGCCAGGAAAGTACAAATACCCCCCAAATTACCCCTTCTTGGAAAGTAGACATTCCAAGGCATTTAGTAAGCGTTATGGTGAACTTTTTGAAGTTGTAATTTTTTCCCACAATTCTTTGCAAAATTAAGATTTTTTTTTTCCCCAAAATTGTCATATGTTAACGGGTTATTTCTCATACCCAGCATATGCATACCACAAATGACACCCCAAAATACATTCTACTACTCCTCCTGAGTATGAAAATACCACATGTGTGAGTCATTTACACAGCCTGGCCACATACAGAGGCCCAACATGTAGGGAGCGCCATCAAGCGTTCTAGGAACATAAATTACACACATAATTTCTTGACTACCTCTTGCACTTTTGAAGATCCTGGAGCACCACGACAATGGGAACGCCCAAAAAATGACCCCATTTTGGAAAGCAAACACCCCAACGTATATTCTAGGAGGCATAATGAGTCTTTTGAACATGTCATTTTTTCCACAAGTTTTTGGAAAATGTGGAAAGAAAATGAAAACGCTTTTTTTTTTTTTTTTTTTTTTTACACAAAGTTGTCCATTTATACAATATTTCTAACACACAGCATGTACATAGCAAAAATGACACCCCAAAATATATTCTTCTACTCCTCCCGAGTATGGCGATACCACATGTGTGACACTTTTACACAGCCTGACCACATACAGAGGCCCAACATGCAGGGAGCACCATCAGGTGTTCTAGGGGCATACATTTCGAATCTAATTTGACTACCTTTTACACTATTCTGAGGCACTGTGGGGGCATGGATAGGCACTGTAGTGGCACAGATGGGCAGGGTAGTGGCACGGATGAGCAGTGTAGTGGCACGGATGGGCACTGTAGCGGCATGGATGTGTCACGGATGAGAACTGATGTGGTATGGACGAGCCATGGATGGGGATGGATGAGCCACGGATGGGTGAGTGAGCACGGATGGGTTGGTGAGCCCGGATGGGTGAGCATGGATGGATGGATGGGTGAGTACGGCTGGGTGGGTGACCATGGATGGATGGCTGGGTGAGCATGGATGGATGGCTGGGTGACCACCGCTGGGTGGGTGAGCATGGGTGGATGGCTGGGTGGCTGAACATGGATGGATGGATGGGTGAGCATGGATGGATGGATGGATGGGTGAGCACGGCTAGGTGGGTGAGCATGGATGAGCACGGCTAGGTGGGTGAGCATCGATGATGGATGGGTGAGCACGGCTAGGTGGGTGAACATGGATGATGGATGGGTGAGCATGGCTGGGTGGGTGAGCATGGATGGATGGATGGGTGAGCATGGCTGGGTGGGTGAGTATGGATGGGTGAGCACGGCTGGGTGGGTGAGCATGGATGGATGGGTGAGCACGGCTGGGTGGGTGAGCATGGATGGGTGAGCACGGCTGGGTGGGTAAGCATAGATGGATGGCTGGGTGAGCATGGATGAGCATGCATGGCTGAATGGGTGAACATGGCTGTGTGAGGATGGCTACACGGGTGAGCATGGATGGATGGGTGAGGATGGGTGGCTGAGCATGGATGGGGTGAGGATGGCTTGGTGGGTGGTGGATGGATGGGGTGAGGATGGCTGGGTGGGTGGTAAATGGATGGGGTGATAATGGGTGGGTGGTGGATGGATGGTGGGGGTTTCTAACTGTCAATTAGCAGCACTGTGGGCATTACACATCACTCACAGTGCTGTCCTCTCTCCTCTCGCAATGCACCAATGGGTGCGGAGAGGAGAGAGAAAAGCCGGCTTGTTTATATGTGATCGCGCCGTCAAGTGACTCACAGCGGCCATTCACCGTGATCCGTGATGCGCCGAGTCCTCTGGACCCGATGGTCACGGATGTTCCCGTGTGCGCGCCCCAGGGGGCGCACGGGAATCGCGTTCATGGGAGGAGGTCAATGTACGTCCTCCCAGAGTTAAGCAACCGCCCTGCAGATGTATTTTGTCTATAGGGCTGTTGTTAACTGATTAAGGTAAACTCTACAATAATGAAAGTGCACCATACATTAAAAAGGATAATGCATGTATGAGGTCTTCGCTGTATTTTTTTTTTAACTGATGGTGCCTAGCTTTAACCCTCCTAAAGATGATTTCTAAGAACAGTAGGAACCCCTTGTTTGCTTAGAATCATCTGCTTTGGAAGCACAAGTTCATAGCTCCCAACTGTCCCTGATTTTGAGGGACTGTCCCTGATTTGGAACAAAGTCCCTCTGTCCCTCTTTCCTCCCCATTTGTCCCTCATTTTGGTCTGATGCATATACCTATATATAAAATGCACTATTTATCAATCACAAAGTGTTTCCCAGTGCTAAACTTTTCATCCAATTTCTAAATTGCTGCATTTGTACATTTAAAAAGCCCATATAAAGGAGTGGAAGTGGTAAAATAGAACTTGTGAGTTTAACTAATCATTTTTTTTGTATAATTCTCCTTTAAGGTGTCCTATGCCTACATATTTTTGCTAATAGGTTTCCCTCATTCCCTGCTCAGAAAGTTGGGAGGTATGCAAGTGTCCCATTCTTTGTAGTGGCTGGTGGTGTGAATCCAATCCTAAAAATATAGTGGTTCTCTAAAGCCTCATTATATATTGTGGTTTCTCCACCAAAACAAAATGTAAAAGGCAAAGCTCTAAGTTCAAGCCCAGGCCTTTTTAAATTGAATAAAATAACATTAAATGAGAAATTTCAATTTTTGTGGAACATTTATTTAGGCCTAGTTCATACCTGTGCATTTTTTAGTGTGTTTTCAGTTTTGCAGAAACACACTACAGTCCGTTTAACATGGCTTCATATGGGTCACGTTCACATCTGTATATCATACAAAGATAGAAAAAAACAAATCTAAATAAAAAACATGAAAGTAAGCTATGCACTACAAGGAAAATTCCAAACCTTGAAACAATACAAACAGCAAAAAAGTGCAGCGCTAAAGACCAATGATGTTAACAAATAAGCTTTAAAACAGTTCATATGTTTGAGGAAGAAAGCTAACATAGATTCCAGTGTGCGGTCAATGCAGGTATGATATATGATCTGTGCACAAGTCGTGCAGATAGTCCCATGCACCATTAACACTTTGAGCCCCTCCCCTCACTGATCCGACCCGTTTGGATCAAACAGCTCCCATACACCCTCCAATCTCCAGGAATCGGTTGAGATGAGGATCCCCCCTAGCTGAAGAAGTCCACGCCCCTTAAGACCGGACGTAACGCATACTAGGGGGGAGGAGTCACGCACGCCGTCATTCGCGGTCATCAGTGTGGAGTCCGTTCGGATGTCTGATCGGTTATCTCCGTTCGATGTTACTGGACTGCATGTTTTATAATGCCTGTCGCACTCGCACTTGGCCATAAGTGCTTTTTAATGTAAGTGGAATTTGTGATCAGTTGATACAGTGAGCACTAGATCCTCTCCCTCTCTTTTTATACACGGTCTGGAGTGCCTGGTTGTGGCTGGAAGCCGCTTCTCCCTGCAAGACCAGTGATCATCTGGGATCCTTATCTCAACCGATTCCTGGAGATTGGAGGGTGTATGGGAGCTGTTTGATCCGAACGAGTCGGATCAGTGAGGTGAGGGGCTTAAAGTGTTAGTGGTGGATGGGACTAAATGCACGACTTGTACACATATCGTGTGTCATACCTACACTGACCGCACACTGGAATCTGTTAGCGTTCTTCCTCAAACATATGAACTGTTTTAAAGCTTATTTGTTAACATCATTGGTCTTTAGCGCTGCACTTTTTTGCTGTATGTTCACATCTGTGAATTTTATGGAAAGGGCCAGGGACTTGTTTTTGGTTCCATAGATTTCAATGGATCAAAAACGTGTATTGAAAAATGCAAGATGCACCTGGACTATGCAAAGTGCAGCCTTAAAGTGGTTGTCAACCCTTGACAACCACTTTAACCTACAGGTAAGCCTATAATAAGGTTTACCTGTAGGTTCCCTGCATATCTCCTAAACCTGTACGTTTTAGAAGACATAGAGTGTACTTGCATGTGCCCCCGTGCCTTTTCTTGACTGAGATCGTGCCGCAAATTGGCCGCTGCCGCGCGCAAGCGACGTCACGCGACTCCGGCCAGTCACAGAGCCGGAACAAAGAGGGGCAGAAGATGGACACGGCCTGGAGCAGGGACATTGCGGGACAGCGCAGGCTTACAATGCAGGCAAGTGCCACATAATGGGCTAACATGCAATGCATACTAGCCCATTATGCTTTTACATTGCAGGGTAATAAAGAGGAAGTAAAACCCATCAGGGTTTACTTCCTCTTTAAAGAAAACCTGCATGTAGAGGCATATGAAAGCTATTTTTGGCTTTGTTGACAAAATGCTAGCTGTCTGGCTACCTTTTGTTCTGTGCTTAAATCAGTTTGTGGAGACTGGGCGTGTTATACAATTCCAAAAAATGTGGATTTTAATGTGTAAATGGAATAAAACCGCTCTGGCAGTGAAAAGTAAAATGCAATTTTACTTCCTAATATTTTTTATGTTTTATTTCTCTAACTATTTTTTCATATATAATGGGGGAAATAAGTATTTGATCCCCTGCAGATTTTGTAAATTTGCCCACCTACAATGAAATGAAGGGTCTATCATTTTTATCATAGGTGTCTTTTAAATGATAGAGGCAGAATATCAACCAAAAATCCAGAAAAAACTAATAAAACAAATGCTATAGATTAAGCTGCAGTTCAGTGAGTAAAATAAGTATTTGATCCCCAAGCAAAACATGACTTAGTATTTGGTAGAGAAATTCTTGTTGGCAAACACAGAGGTAAGATGTTTCTTGTAGCTGAGGACCAGGTTAGTACACATCTCAGGAGGGATTTTGGTCCACTCTTCTTTACTGATCATCTCTAAATCCATAAGGTTTCTAGGCAGCTCGAAGTTTCAGCTCCCTTTATAAATTTTCTATAGGATTAAGGTCTGGAGACTGGCTAGGCCACTCCATGACCTTAATGTTCTTCTTGAGCCACTCTTTTGGTGCCTTGGCCTTGGGTCTTCGTGCCTTGGGTCACTGTCATACTGGAAGACCCATCTTCAGTGTTCTGGCTGAGGGAAGAAGATTTTTTCCATGATTTTACAATACATCGCCCCATCCATTGGCCCCTCAATGCAGCAAAGTCAGCCTATACCTTTAGCAGAGAAACTGCCCCAAAACATAATGTTTCCACCTTCGTGCTTGACTGTAGGGATGGTGTTCTTCAGGTCATAGTCAGTATTTTTCTTCCTCCAAACATGGCGAGTCAGGTTAATGCCAAATAGGCCAGTTTTGGTCTGTCCACAGCACTTTCTCCCAGTCCTCTGAATCATTTAGATGTTCATTGGCATGACTGTACGTGTGCATTCTTGAGGCGGGCGACTCGCCGTGTTTGGAGGAAGAAAAATTCTGACTATGACTCTAAGAGTACCATTTCTACAGTCAAGCACGGAGGTGGAAACATCATGCTTTGGGGCTTTCTCTGCTAAAGGTATAGACCGACTTTGCCACATTGAGGGGCCAATCGACAGGGCCATGTATTGTAAAATCTTGGATGAAAACCTACCCTCAGCCAGAACACTGAATAGGAGTCATTGACAGCATGACATTGACCCAAAACATACCACCAAGGCAACAAATGAGTGGCTCAAGAAGAAGCACATTAAGGTCATGCAGTGGCCTAGCCAGTCTCCAGATCTGAATCCTATAGAAAATTTATGGAGAGAGCTGAAATTTTGAGTTGCCAAGGGTGGGCCAAAATCCCTCCTGAGATGTGTGCAAACCTGGTCACTAACTACAAGAAACGTCTTAACTCTGTACTTGCCAACAAGGGTTTTCTCCACCAAGTACTAAAGCATGTTTTGCTTGGGGATCAAATCATTCTTTTACTCACTGAACTGCAACTCAATTTTTCTGGATTTTTGATTGATATTTTGAATCTATCATTTAAAATACACCTATGCTAAAAACTATAGACGCTTCACATCTTTGTAAGTGGGCAAACGTACAAAATCTGCAAGGGATCAAATAATATTAATGAAAATGGAGGAGAATATGACAAGGATTCGCATTGAGGGTTAATGTGAGTTTCCGGGCTATTGTGTTTGAGTGGAGAAAGCTGTGTTTTTGGTTTTCTCCGGATTCTGTAGTTCTGAATCAGAACCTTCAGACCCCTTTCGCACTGAGGTGCTGCTAAAACGCTGGCTGTTTTTGCGGTGCTTTAGCTGCGTTTTTGCTGCGCTTTTCAGGCGCTAGTGGGGCGCTTTTTTTAAGGTCACTCGACCTTAAAAAAAGTGTCAAAAGTCCCGTTTTGCTGCGCTTTTGAAGAGCTTTTAAGGTGCTTTGGAAGCTCTGCCCATTCATTTCAATGGGCAGGGGCATTTTTGAAGCGCTATTTATAGCACTCCAAACGTGTCCCAAAGATGCTGCTTGCAGGAGTTTTTTGACTGCCCCACAAGTGCACCACCCCAGTGTGAAAGCACACATTCAAATGAATGGGAGGCAGTTTTCAGGCCCTATTTTTAGCTCAAAAGCACCTGAAAATCTCTTCAGAGTGAAAGGGGTCTTAATCCTGTGTCTGGATTTTACCAGGTGCCTGCAACCTCTCTAAGTACACAGGTGTGCAGGGTCGTTATATACTCAAGCCTGAGGATAACTCAGAGCTCCCACTTTGGAGACAACTCCCACCCAGGGATCACGCCCCGTCAGGAGTCAAGAGACATGAGGACTCACCCAGGAGTCAGAGGTGCCCGAGCCAGGAGTCAAGAGACAGGAGGTCTCACCCAGGGGTTAGAAATGCCCCAGACTGTAGTCAGAAGACAGGAGGTTGTGTTCCAGGAGTCAGATGGGCTCCTCTCAGGGTATCAGGAGAACCCTTTATTCAGCCAGGAGTGGGCTGTGCAGCAGGGCACTGCTACTAAAGGCTAAGAGAGCCAAGGGAATCAGTAGACCTGGAAAACAGAGTCAGAGGGACTGCAGTGCTGCCAACAAGGCTATGTGGCTCAGTATTTCCTCCTCTGCGTAGGCAAATGATGTCTATGTGGACTCTCCATTTTGCTTAATGAAAGTTGGCTGCCATGCCCTTAAATACAGTTTTGTCTGGCACAACTATTGGATCAAAGTAGAACAAATGGTTTTAATTCATATTTATGTTTTTTCTGAGTGCATAAAAATGAATCATTTTTTTGCAGGATAATATCACCAAAAAAGCTTTATCCTTAAAAAATATATATTGCTTTGGTATGCAAGTAATGATTAAGTTATTGCCAAAAAACAGGCCTATGGTCCATAGTGTATGTGTAAGAGCTAAATTGGTTAAAGCCTAACTTCAGCAAAGCCCTTTTTTCTGTTTTGGACAGAGTAAGAAAAGAAGAAAAATTTAGATCTTGGGTTTTTATTGCTGTTCCATATTAGTGACATTTCCCCCTACCTCCTCCCAGTGTAGACAGTGAAGGGAATGTTGGCAATGGGGCACAGACCAACTAAAACATATTTTTAGTAGAGCGAGTCAGTACCAACACACTGAGGCCACTGGATCAAATTGACTGCTAGAGAACAAGTACAGTGAGGGGAAAAAAGTATTTGATCCCCTGCTGATTTTGCACGTTTTCCCACTGTCAAAGAAATGATCAGTATATAATTTTAATGGTAGGTTTATGTTAACAGTGACAGACAGAATAACAAAATAATCCAGAAAAGCGCATTTCAAAAATGTTATAAATAGGTGTGCTTTTTAATGAGTGAAATAAGTATTTGATCAATCAGCAAGATTTCTGGCTCCCAGGTGTCTCCTATACAGGTAACAAGCTGAGATTAGGAGCACTCTCTTAAAGGGAGACACCTGTCCCGCAATCATATTCAAATCTTTCCACCATGGCCAAGACCAAAGAGCTGTCCAAGGATGTCAGGGACAAGATTTTAGACCTACACAAGGCTGGAATGGGCTACAAGACCATCGTCAAGCAGCTTGGTGAGAGGGTGACAACATTTGGTGTGATTATTCACAAATGGAAGAAACACAAAATAACGGTCAACCTCCCTCGGTCTGGGGCTCCATGCAAGGTCTCACCTCGTGGAGTTTCAATGATCATGAGAGCAGTGAGAAATCAGCCCAGAACTACACGGGAGTATCTTGTCAATGATCTCAAGGCAGCCGGGACCATAGTGACCAAGAAAACAATTGGTAACACACCATGCCGTGAAGGACTGAAATCCTGCAGCACCTGCAAGGTCTCCCTGCTCAAGAAAACGCAAGTACAGGCCCGTCTGAAGATTGCTTATGAATATCTGAATGATTCCGAGAACTGGGTAAAAGTGTTGTGGTCAGATGAGACCAAAATCAAGCTCTTTGGCATCAACTCAACTCGCTGTGTTTGGAGGAGGAGGAATTCTGCCTATGACCCCAACAAGACCATCCCTACCATCAAACATGGAGGTGGAAACATTATGCTTTGGGGGTGTTTTTCTGTTAAGGGGACAGGACAAATTCACTGCATCAAAGGGACGATGGACGGGACCATGCACCATCAAATCTTGGGTGAAAATCTCCTTCCCTCAGCCAGGGAATTGAAAATGGGTTGTGGATGGGTATTCCAGTATGACAATCACCCAAAACACACGGCCAAGGCAACAAAGGAGTGGCTCAAGAAGAAGCACATTAAGGTCCTGGAGTGGCCTAGCCAGTCCCCAGACCTTAATCTCATAGAAAATATGTGGAGGAAGCTGAAGGTTCAAGTTACGAAATGTCAGCCTTGAAAACTTAATGACTTGGAGAGGATCCCCAAAGAGGAGTGGGACAAAATCCCTCCTGAGATGTGTACAAACCTGGTGGCCAACTATAAGTAAAGTCTGACCTCTGTGATTGCCAACAAGGGTTTTTGCTACTGTAATCTGGGGGTAGCTCCGTAGTGACCGCCAGCCAGTTTATTGAAGCAAACACTCCATTTATTTTAAGCAACCAAAATCAAATGACCGCTTTCTTCAGCCAAAGTAAATACATAGTCCAGCATCCTGGCATTGATAACTAAAAACAGCAGGCTCACCGCTAGGCTCCGGTCCCGCGGCTCGGTTAGGCTCCTCTAGAGTCAGGGTGTCATGCTGGCCAGACAGAGGGGTTCAGCAGCCTGTGTCTCAGTTGATAGAGAGAGCTCACACTTGCTGTCCAGCTTGTTAGCGCTCTCTCTCTCTCTCTCTCTCTCTCTCTCTCTCACACTTCCTTGACACAGGTGCACTGAGTCTCTGCTGCCTTTCAGACCTCCCTCCCCCGGGTCTTAACCCCATAGGTACTGAAGTCCTAGCGATCTGGGTTTGAGACACTGCAATTGTCCTTCTTAAAGGGACCATGGCTCCAATATTGGGTGGAATATACCTGGCTTCTAGGACACATCCCCGCCCTCTGCCTCGACGTGGAGGGGTCTGAGGCAATGTGGTACACCCTACAGTGTACCCTAGAGAGAGCATCCGCGTTCTGGTGTTGCTTTCCTGGTCTGTGTTCAACTGCGAATTTGAACTCTTGCAATGCCAAAAACCACCTGTTAACTCTGGCATTTGTGTGTTTGTTCTGTCTCATCCAGGTCAATGGGGCATGGTCTGACACCAGGCGAAACTTCCTACCCGGGAGAAAATAGCGTAGTGAGTCCAAGGCCCACTTAATGGCCAGGCACTCCCGCTCCACCACAGCGTAATTTCTCTCGGCGGCTGTCAATTTCCTACTTAGGAAAACTATGGGATGTTCCTCCTCATTGACCTCTTGGGACAGAACAGCTCCCAAGCCTTCACTGGAGGCATCTGTTTGAACTACAAATTCCCTCGAAAAGTCGGGAGCGACCAGTACTGGATATTGACACAAGGCTGTTTTAAGCTCCTGGAAGGCCTTCTCAGCCTTGTCATCCCATTTTATCATGACTGACTTTTTTCCCTTTGTCAGGTCTGTGAGAGGTACGGCAACAGTGGCAAAGTTGGGTACAAACCTGCGGTAGTACCCCAAGATGCCCAAGAAGGCTCGCACCTGTTTCTTTGTGACTGGGTGGGGCCAGGCCTGGATCGCCTCTACCTTGTTCACATGTGGTTTCACCAACCCTCTACCCACAATGTACCCCAAGTACTTGGTCTCTTCCATAGCAATGGCACACTTTTCTGGGTTCACAGTGAATCCTTCCTTCTTTAGAGAGTCTAAGACCACCTGCACTCTGGGGAGATGGGAGTCCCAGCCTGTACTAAAGATGACAATGTCATCTAGATACACTGAAGTGTATTTCTGATGTGGGCGTAAAGTTTTATCCATAGCTCTCTGGAAAGTAGCTGGAGCGGAATGCAAACCAAACGGCATTCTTTTTTACTGGAAATGGCCATCTGGGGTAGAAAAGGCAGTCTTCTCTCGGGCTTCCTTAGTTAAAGGTATTTGCCAGTAGCCTTTAGTGAGGTCTAAGGTAGTAATGTACAGGGCTGGCCCCAACCTCTCTATCAGTTCGTCTACTCTGGGCATTGGTTATGTGTCGAACTTCGATACCTCATTGAGTTTTCTGAAATCATTACAAAATCATCCTGTTGGGTTTCGGTACCAACACAATCAGGCTTGACCACTCACTCTGCGATTCCTCAATGATATCAAGTTCGAGCATGGTCCGGACTTCCTCCGACACTGCCTTCCTATGTGCCTCAGGGATACGATAGGGTTTCACTTGAACCTTCACATTCAGTTCGGTGACAATGTCATGCTCAATAACCCTGGTAAGACCTGGCAATCCTGAGAACTTCTCTCTATTCCTATGTAAAAACTTCTTTACCAGCTGTGTTTGTGGCTTGGATAGGGAGGTAGAAACTGGGATTAAATTCTCCCTTATCGGGGGCTTAGAACCAATCTCAGCCAGGGCAACTTCCTGCTCCCGGTTCTTCTGATGCGTCAGGAGATTTACATGGTATATCTGGTAGGGCTTCCTCTTTCCAGGTTGGTGTATCTTATAGTTAACCTCTCAAACCTTTTCTACCACCTCAAATGGCCCCTGCCACCTGGCCAGGAACTTACTCTCTACCGTAGGTATAAGCACGGACACCCAGTCTCCAACCTGGAACTGTCTGAGTTTGGCAGACCAGTTGTACACCCTATTTTGTGCCTCCTGTGCTTTTTGCATGTGCTCTTTGACCAAAGGCATCACTTTAGAAATCCTCTCTCTCATCTGAGTTATATGTTCTACCACTGTCTTATGAGGAGAGGCCTCACTTTCCCACGTTTCTTTCACCAGGTCAAGCAGTCCTCGTGGTCTCCGCCCGTACACCAATTTGAACGGGGAAATACCTGTGGATGCCTGAGGCACTTCCCTTATAGCAAACATCTGTGCTGGAAGTAGGCAGTCCCAGTCTTTACCATCCTGTTGCACAACCCTTTTAAGCATTTACTTGAGAGTTTTATTGAAACACTCCACCAGTCCATCTGTCTGTGGATGGTAGACAGATGTGTGCAGCTGTTTCATTTGGAAAAACTTGCACAGATCGGCCATCACCCGAGACATGAAGGGGGTACTCTGGTCTGTCAAGATCTCCTTCAGGAACCCAGTCCTAGAGAACATATTAAACAATTCCCTGGTGATTGCTTTTGACATAGCCTTTCTTAGGGGAATTGCCTCTAGGTACCTGGTGGCATAATCAAGTACCACGAGGATGTGTTGATGTCCCCAAGCTGATTTGACCAACGGGCCCACCAAATGCATCGCAATGCGCTCGAATGGTACCTCGATAATGGATAACGGCAACAATGGGTTCCTCAAGTGGGGCATCGGTGCAGTCAGCTGGCAAGTGGGACATGAACTGCAATAACGTCTCACCACTGCTGTCACTCCTGGCCAGAAAAACCATCCATTATTCGAGCCTCAGTCTTGTCAGCCCCTAGGTGACCCCCCAATGCATCATTGTGAGCTAGGTCAAGCACCGTGCGTCTGAAGGGCTGGGGGACCAGTAACTGGTCGGCCACTTCTCCCCTAACCTTGGTAACCCGATATAGCAGCTCTCGAATGACCACAAAGTGGGGAAACCTTTTTTCGGCCTCAGACACCTGCGAAACTCCATTAACTATAGTAACCTGTTGCCAGGCATTTTTCAGTGTGGGATCCCTATTTTGGGCAGCAGAGAATGCACCCCTTGGCACCTGGAGATCAGGGTGGGCAAGACAAGAGGAGCTTTCTCCCTCATCGGACATAACCTGTAAATGGAAGGCTTCCTCTATGTTCTCCCCAGCCATGGCCTGCCTAAGGGTGGGTCCCCCCCCCCTCAGGGATCCCCTTAGCTGCCCCCCCTCAGGGATCCACTTAGCTGGTGGACCATCTGCCCCAGATGCAGCTATATCAGTGTTCTCTAGAGCATTGGCGTCCAGCCCCTTAGAGGGAATAGAGCCGTTCAGCTGTCCTGACAGGTCTTGGCTCACATAGTTCCAAAGTTCCACAAACAAAGGGCAGTCCCTTCCTATGATAGCATCATGGATGAGGTCGGGTACCACCCCAACCTCCTGGTCAATTGTGCCACAGGCCGTGGTGAGTGTCACTGATACCAGGGGGTATTCCCTGGTGTCCCCATGTATGCACACCACCCTCAGAGTCCTTGTTACTGGACCCACCTCCCCAGCTATCTCGGTACCCACAAGTGTTACCATACTTCTGGAATCCAACAGCGCTCGGGCATGAAGCTGGTTCACCCAAAGGTCACATTCAAACTGCCCCTCAGTCAGGTCCAAGTGGGCAGCACAGACCTTCTGGACATAAAAAGACATCCTGCGCAGAGCACTACACTCCATGGGTTCTTCCTGCAGGGGACAGTGGGCCTGGATATGGCCCCGGGAGTGACACCACCAGCACAGCACGCCCTCATTCCTACGTGCTGGAGCAGAGCTCTGGGACGCTGGGGTGGATGTTCCTTGATTCTCCTGAATGTTGGCTCCCGGGTTGGTGGATGTCTTGACTTTCCTCACGGGCAAGGGTCCTCGTGGCTTGACAGGTCCCAGAAGATCTTCCATCACAGCATATCTCTCAACCATTTTCACTAGGTCATTTGTCGTCTTGGGGTCTCCATGACTCACCCAGCGGCGAGTGTCATTTGGTAGTGACCTTAGGTACCGGTCTAACACGACCTGCTCCACCATCTGGGAACTCGTTAGCACCTCTGGCTGCAGCCATTTTTTGACCAGCTGACTCAGGTCATGCATCTGAGCCCTTGGCGGACAGTCCAGGTGGTACCTCCAACGGTGTACCCTTTGGGCCCGCATAGCAGTAGTCACCCCAAGGCGGGCCATGATTTCGGCCTTCAGCCGTTTGTAATCTTTGGCATCAGCAGCTGACAAATCAAAATATGCCTTCTGGGGATTCCCAGTGAGGAAAGGAGCACAATACCAACCCACTGGTCTGAGGGCCATCCTTCTCTTTCTGCTGTTCTCTCAAAAGTAGCCATGAATGCCTCCACATCATCACTAGGCGTCAACTTTTGCAGGTAGTGACTGGCCCTTATGGCTACCTGATTGCTAGAGATCCCAGCGGTGTGTTCTCGTCCCTGTGCAAGATGCTGCCTCTTGTAAAGCAGCTACCTGCGCTTGAGTCGCTTCTTGCTGGACTGTGAACTGAGCGACCAGCAAGAGTGTGGTCTCCTCATGGCGACCGTTGGCTTCTGCGGCGGCCTGCTGCTGGGCTATTGTGCTCTGAGCCAGGGCTTTTATCACCTCCTCCATGTCGCCTTGTGAGGTTTTCAGGGCTTGTGCTGTCCTGACCCAGGACATGCAAACGTGGGTACTGGACCTTTAAATGGTTCCAAACGGCTTTTGCGGCTATACTCTGCCCGCATCCTCCACCAAATGTAACCTGGGGGTAGCTCCGTAATGACCCCCAGCCAGTTTATTGAAGCAAACAGTCCATTTATTTTAAGCAACCAAAATCAAATGACAGCTTTCTTCAGCCAAAGTAAATACATAGTCCAGCATCCTGGTATTGATAACTAAAAACAGCAGGCTCACCGCTAGTCTCCGGTCCCACAGCTCGGTTAGGCTCCTCCAGAGTCAGGGTGTCATGCCGGCCAGACAGAGGGGTTCAGCAGCCTGTGTCTCAGTTGATACAGAGAGCTCACGCTTGCTGTCCAGCTTGTTAGCTCTCTCTCTCTCTCTCTTACTTCCTTGACACAGGTGCACTGAGTCTCTGCTGCTTTTCAGACATCCCTCCCCCCGGTCTTAACCCCATAGGTACCGAAGTCCTAGGGATCTGGATTTGAGACCATGGCTCCAATATTGGGTGGAATATACCTGCCTTCTAGGACACATCCCCGGTGTGCTGTACACTACCAAGTACTAAATCATATTTTGCGAAGGGGTCAAATAACTTATTTTACTCATTAAAATGCAAATCAATTTATACCTTTTTTTTTAAATTCTTTTTTCTGGATATTTTTGTTCTTATTCTGTCTCTCACTGTTAAAATAAACCTACCATTAAAATTATAGACTCATCATTTGTTCGTCAGTGGGCAAACGTACAAAATCAGCAGGGGATCAAATACGTTTTTCCCTCACTGTAAAGCCAATCACATGGGTAAAGAGCCGCGGCCACTGCTCTTTGCCGAGAATGGGGTACAGACTTCCTTCCCAAGGGTAACAGCACTCACTTACCTTATTGTATGTATAGGCGAGCAGTATTATCACTCTAGAAAAGGACTGGGATCACCTCTCTTTTTCTTCTCCATAACATAGACATCCCGGATGATCCTGATCCATAGGGAAGCCCCCAGGGGTGTCAGCGGCCGGCTGGCCGGCATTATGGTATTTGTACTAATAAAGATGAGGACACTTCACTAAACCAATTCTATACACAGTTTGGTAACAATTACCTTGTAAACTGGAGCCTACCTTTACTTTACAATCCTGATCACTCATGGGAATGTCATAACACATGTGGCTTAGTGGTCAGCATTCTTTCCTTACACCACTTAGGTCACGGGCCCAAATCTAAACCAGGATACTAGCTGCATGGAGTTTGCATGTTCTCCTTGTGCTATGGGTTTTCTCCCACACTTCAAAAACATTCTGCTAGGTAAATTGGCTCTAGCATGTGAGATAGGGACCTTAGATTGTAAGCTCCTTGAGGGCAGGGGCTAGTTTGAATGTACAGTATATGTAACGTGTTACGTAATTTTGTCTGTGCTATATACAGTAAATACCTGTAATTAATAAATAGGGAGAGGGTCATGAACAGCCTGGAAGTTTCAGGCTCTGACACTCCTGGAAGTCTCCATTTCATGTCAGAATAGTGCCTAGACACACTGATATATGTGCCTAGGCAGCTCAAATGGCCTGCATATGTTTAGTTGTCAGGGTAGAATGTGGTGACAGGGTCTCTTTAAACATATCAGCTGTAGGATCCCTCGCAAGGGGAGCTTCAGCCGCATTCTCTGTTAGGTTTCTGTGTTGTCCTCAGAGATAACTGAGAAGAATTTAACTAATAAGAGCGCAGCACAGGAAAAAGCACAAGACATTACTAGCTGATAAAATTTCTAAAGGGATCAAAGGGTATTTTTTCTATGACAATTTACTGTATTTATTTCTTGTGTATTTAGAAATGACTAAACTAAAAATGACAACTCTCTTTTTTTTTTTTTCTGTTTTCTATGCAGGTAAGCACATTGCGACAATCTGTTTCACTCCTACAAAAGGATAAAGACTTCCTTAACCGACAGAATATGGAGCTGAATGTCCGCTGTGCTCATGAAGAGGACCGCTTGGAAAGACTTCAGGGTCAGCTGGAAGATGCCAAAAAAGCCAGAGAAGAAATGTATGAAAAATATGTTGCTTCAAGGTGAGTCATCTGTTTCTCTTTTTCTTAGTTGGGGGTATTTTGTTCTGCAGTATGCTTTTTCTTTTATGTCATACAGTATATAACCTAAACATTTTCAATACTGTTAAAACGGTGTTAAACCCAAAACCAAAAAGGTATTTTATTGCAGCTTACCAATCATTAGATGTGGTGGCTGTATCCCTCTGTTTTCACCTGGTGATCTGTCCAGTAAAACACCTCCTGTTTTATTGAGACACAACTCTGGATGAATGAGCACAGGAGGCACAGCAGACAGCAGCATTTTCAGCCTGGGGAGGGTAGTGTCAGGTGTATTAGCAGATTTAAATACATTAGCACACAGCACACAGGAAGAAAGCTGAGGCTGTCAATCAGCTGGAGCTCCTTCCCCTGTCACCTTTTTTCCCTTGGTGTCAGGAAATCTCGTCAGAAGTGATTTCATACTGATAGCAGAGGAATGAGGCAGCAGTCAGAAATGACACTTGGTGCTCTTAATTGAGACAAGTACATTCTATAGAGGGATATGCTTTCTTCATATTTCGTGTCCTGAGGTTTACAAACACTTTAAAGTGGAGTTCCACCCAAAAGTGGAACTTCCACTCATTTGTCCCCCCCCCCCCCCCTTCCGGTGCCACATTTGGCACCTTTCAGTGGGCAGGGGGGGACTGGGTACCTATTTTTGATAGGTACCCTGTCCCTACTTCAGGGAGATCAGGCCACGGCGAACAACATCGCCAGGTCGCGCCCCCTTTCCCTCCCTCCTTCCTCCACCACCGGGCCAGTAGGAGAGTGCAGTGGTGCCTTGCGCATGCGCAGTGGGGACCTAGCCATGAAGCCGTAATGCTTCACTGCCGGGTCACCTTACCCGCAATGGCGGCGGCAGCACCCGACAGCTGATGGCAACATCAGCTGAGGTGCCGACATCACTGGACTCCAGGACAGGTAAGTGTCCTATTATTAAAAAACAGTTAACAGTAAAAGTCAGTTAAAAACAGTATGTGTAGCTGCTGGCTTTTAATTTTTTGAGTTGTGGGCAGACCTCCGCTTTAAGCTAAGTTATCAGTTTTTGTTGGAATATGTTTTTTCTGGACCCTAGTTGGGAGTGCAGAAGAGGAGTTCTGTCTGAAGAGGTAAGACTTATTGTTTTTTATCCCTTTGTTGATACAGAGATCATTATAAGACCGAATATGAGAATAAACTGAGCAATGAGCTAGAGCAAATTAGACTGAAGACAAATCAAGAAATTGATCAACTCCGGGGAGCATCAAAAGAGATGTATGAACGGGAAAACAGGTATGATTAACACAGCGATTTTCTAATAAAACAGTTCACTTTGGAATGCACCTTAGAATGGGGCACAGATGATGTAGTACAGCCCATATATTGTTTGCCCTAAATAAATTTGGTAACATTTTGCTGACATTTCATAACAGACCCATGAAGTGAATTTTTTTTTCTTTGGAAATCTGCATTTTACAGAGATTATTCGTCATTATATTTTATTGGTTTTACATCTCTATTTACTTGCACGTGGCCTTTGGAGAGTCCATGCATGTAAAATATAGTTACCTGAGAACAATATGAAAAGACTTCCTTCTCTCTAATATTTTGGAGGACTGTCATCACTTATGAATCTCCTTTGGGTGTGTCCTGGTGAGGTCATCATTTTAACTTGTTGGGAAAAGTTTTGACATTTGAAGTCTACCTTTTGAAGAATATGTCCGAAAATGGTATTGCGTCAGGGCAGCAAACTTGTTTTTTTATAGATTTAACAATGAACCGAGCTGCACAATGTGGATTGTGTGGGATTCAGCAGTATGTAACATGTCAAAGGAAGCAGACAGCTCTTCTTAATTACATGATTTATGTAATTCCACCCATTCATATGTAACAGTCAAGAAAATTAATAATCTCATAATAGTCATGAGATAGAAACTGCACTTTTTTTTTTTTTCTTGAGCAGCTTAATTTTTTTAACTTCTTGTAGACTCAAAATAGGCATCTGAGCAGGTGTTCTTTTTTAAACTACTCATGCTGTATTTAGACTGGATAGTAATGTCTTAAAGGGTATGTCCATATCTGATATGTAAATACACTGTCCTTTTTTTTGGTAAAGATATTAAAATGGCAATATGGCAAAATAGTCTAGCTCTAAAGGCCCGTACACGCGGTCTGATTGTTGGCCAACAACGGTCGTCCTACAACCTGTTGGCGGATAATCCGACTGTTAGTACACACAATTCAACATCCGATTTTCCAATTGTCGTCCAACAGAAGTTGGCTGACAAGACTAGAAAACTTTTGTTGGCCAACAAGGTGTTGGCTGATTGTTGGCTCGTGTGTACAGCAGTTGGCCAACAAAAGTTGGAAGTGTAAACACGCATGCTCGGAATCCAGGAATTGTTCATAATTCACAAATCACATTCACCTGAACTTCCTTGTTATACGCTCGTAACACGTTACTACGTTCGGCTCTTTTGGCCGATTACTTGACTACCGTCAGTACGCTAGACACAACCGCCAACAGCCAATTTGGACAAAAGTTGGACGTTCGATTGGCCAACAATCTGCGCGTGTGTACGAGGCTTAAGTCTGCAATTTAAATTTTGCCTATAAGCCCCAAAAAAATCCTAAAACAAAAAGGAACAGTATATTAGCCATTAATGGGCACATTTGACACCAAGAACAAAGGGCAGTGAGACATCTGCTACTCTAAAGCTCAACATATATGTTACAAGCTGACTACACAATATAGGGTAAACCTAAATATCCTAAACATTGCTTCTTCATTCAAGGTGATTTTCATAGCAGGGTTTAACACAGAAAAAAAACTTGATAGTGGACTCTCTTCTGCCAAAAATGATATTGTTATTGCACAGTACAGGACACCGACATCGATTTATAGACCATGCATTATATGCTGTTGGCTTCGGGCTTCTGGTGATTGGGCACTGGCAAAATCTTCACTGGGTCTGTCCCCTAGGGTATCCACAAACCCCCACCCACTCTGTGAAACTCCAGCTTTTTGCTAGTGTCTTTAGGTGACAGATGCCTTCTCCTATTGGAGAAGAATTTTTTACTATTTTTCCCCAGATTTAATTTACCTCCTTCGACTGACACTTCTATCAAGATCTGACTGCCTATTGCCATCATGGCTCACTAGCAGTTTCTGAATTGGTTACCCTTGAGTAAACCTTGGAGACCACATGCAGATCTCACGGCATTGAGGATAACATTTAATGTTTGCTCCCGCGTTCAGCGCTCACCTTGGCATGTGTTATATAGGTCCAGGGCCTTGGTCCATTTCTTTAACACCCACACCCTGAAGAGATCCTTTGGGGGTATACCCATCATAACCGGCAAAGCCTGGACCCTGAACAGGACCAACAACATAGACAGTATTTCCCTGTACCCTTATACATACCTTTCCCTTGCTTTACATGTTTTGATGGCTCTGTAGCATGCACATCACCCTTATCACACAAGACATACTGCAGTGCCATGCACACAGGTTTACCAGGCACAGTTGTGTGTTTTTCCCTAACTTTTTATTGTCTCACCATTCAGCCTCATAGGTAATGAAGGGTTGCTCAAAGACCCAGCCATTAGAACCTGGTTTGCACTGGGTTATTACAATTACCTTCTACCGGACATGCTGAATCCCCTTCACATCCATTTTATGAGTATTCCACAGGGGAAGATCTTCACTTAGCAATTAAGGATTACAGTGTGGAGTGAGAGCATATGGAACAGACAGTGTTGAGTCCTCCACAGGTCCTGAGGAAACACCAAGTATCTCTCAAGTTGATAGCAGTTGCCCTATTTTGGAGCAAGGTCTACCACCGATACTGCTCCTGCCCCACAATTTGGGCTCCCTGCAGCCTGCTTGACTGTGGTAGAATCAGTTGACACTTTGATCTAATCCAGGGCTTATCGTCACTTCTGGAATCATCAGGGGCTATCAGCCGCAAATGCTGTTTTATCTTTCCTTCCTTGATTATGTTCATGAGCCAAAACCAGAATTGCCTAGCACACTAAAGGACCATACACACAGTGCGGATTTCGGATGGGATTTTTCGTTCAACAGCTTGTTGTCCAAAATTCTTACCGTTAGTAAGCTCCTTTTGACAGCTGATTAACATTTTTCGTCAGACAAAAGCTGTATGTGCAGACTAGTACATTTTTGTCGTACGACAATGCCACATCTGATTTTCATTCCTTTAGTACGGTTTTTGTACGAAAAAAAAAAAACGTACAACCAAGACTACGCATGCTCAGAAAGGAAAAAAAGATGTAAAACATTACGTCACTTCTGACGTTGAGTTCGGTCGAACTAAAATTTTCGGATAGTCAGTATGCTTTACAAATTCATGGACACGCGCTTTTGACAAAAATCAGAAGCGCGGTCATATGACAATCGAACCGTGTGTACAAGACTTTACAGTGGCAGAAGACAAGGGAAATGCAGATATTTTAGCAGAGGCGGCTCAAGATTTTTCACTGCCAAAATTTTGGGAAGTTACACCTTTTGACTTCTCACCATATGCTGTCTACTGTGGACTCATTGATCGTCTCTGGATAGATACAACTAATGTGTAACAGACCTAACATGTTCCAAAATGCACAAAAAAATTGCCTTTTGTAGATAACCTGTTCCTACCCTGAATCAGGCATGTTGAGCCTTATATAATGATTGGCCAAACTTAGGAGAGCTATTTTCTGCTTTTTGCACCCTTCATCCTATGGATGTATAATTTAGCAAGAAATGGTTTGTCCCCTCTGTGGGCCTGCCCATTCTTGCACTGAATGCTCAATCTACTATTTCTATTGAAGGAACCCCTCTTTTAAAACAGAGAAATGCTTGGAGACACTGTTGAAGCTCTCCTTTGTTCTGGCAGGCACTACGCTACAGCCGGCCATAGACACCCTACCTATGGCAAACTTGGCTGGAGAAATTAATAGTACGCTTTCTCCTGATCTAGATAATCCTAATCTTTCTTCAAGATTGCAGCTCTTGCCCTAGGCCCTACTATTTTGCATAGATGCCATGAAGAATTTGAACTGTTGGATCTCCACAATGTTCTTACTTTCTGTGCATATGCAGATTTTGGTGACTGGAGTCTGAAATAAACTAACTGAAGTTAGAAGCTGATTGGTTACTATGCAGAACTGCACCAGATTCAGTGTGCTCCAGTTTAGGTAAATCCTCCCAATTACTCTTATTGCTGTCGCCTCTCTCTTTCTCTTACCTCCTGCTCTTCTTTTTTTTGGGAAGGAAGAAAGTTTCTTTAGCGCCAGTATGGCCCTATTGTCGCAAGGAAAGAATACAAGGACTTCCAAATTCTACACAGGAACCCCTGTCCTTTTAGGACTGCACATCCGATCAAGCCCATGAAACATTGGTAAAAGCCAAGTTCCCACAACATCTGGCCCTGTTTATTGATCTACTTAAGGCCTCATACACACGGGCGTTTTGCACGCCGGCGTTTGTAGGCGTTTTTTGCAGCTCTCCATGTTATTCAATGGCCTTCTAAAAACGCCGGCGTTAGTGAGCAGTAGAGGGCG